>CM019700.1:1473904-1983904 GCA_009760885.1 Achatina immaculata
TTCACTGCCGTCATTGCTAATAGCCATGTTGGCAGTCGAGTAGCCATCAATCTCGCACAATGAGATACACAGCCTGACGTGGACGCGATCATCGGGGTCATTAACTTGAGCCTGCAACATTCTGAGTGCTCACTGGGTTATATCCATGGCGTGATCGGTCTCTCGAGTCTGTGGCATATTTGAACAAGCTGCTACCCCCACCCCCCCCCCCCCATCTCGGCACGAAATGCGGAATGTAGCTATCTGGGCGAACAAAGACACCGACAGAAAGATTCATTGCCCTGACTCATATCTATGATACATCTTTCTTCTTTAATGCTCTTTGTTGTTCCTTGTTGTTGTCTTTGAACATTCTGTACTCCCAATTTTCTACTCATATGAAAATGACCGAATCCACCCGCTTTTTCCGAGTGAACCGTCCGGGGTTTAAACCCCGACAGTCACAGCGGGGCCCTTTTTTCCCTCAGGGTTCTCAGTGGCACTACGGAGTTCGTGCACAATGCAGAGATTCTGCTTTAGCGGCGGAGATCAGAGCACCCACGGACCTCTCTCTTGAGTGCAGTCTGCTAATATCTCAACATCCTTGGCCGCCGACGAACCTCTTAGCTGTCGTTAGAAAACCTCGGTTGCTTGAGCTTTTGTTTCTGGCAAACGATAAAACAACTTTTCTTTAGAATGTTGCTCGTTGCTCATGATAGAATGGTTTTTACAAATTATTTCAATGAGGAAAACTCTAAAATATTAACCACTCAAACTTCTGACAGTCAAGCTTAACTCCCGTAATATTGTCATGTTCCCTGCTCCACCACCATTAACACCACTACCATCACCACCACTAATACCACCACCACCACCACCACCACCATCACCATCACCATCACCACCACTAACACCACTAAATATCATTTCGCACAAGTGGAATATGTTATTCAGTGCACTGGCACAGGGAAGTTTTATATGAGATAGGTGATGGGGAATTCATTACAGCAGCAGTTGATTAGCGGATCTAGATCAAAGTCGTAGATGTGAAAGTTTAGGCTCTGATTAAAAAAAAACGCCATCAAAGAGTTTTTGTTTAGTATCCTGACTAATGGCATGTGTCGGTCAAACATAACAAATAAGATGTTCTGGTTTATACATTGATGTATGAAGAAGTTCGACCTGATACTGTCTTGTAATTCTTCTCATTAACATTGTCCTGTAATTCCGCCACTTGTCTCAATGATGTTGCTGCATTACAAACGCAGAATATTTCTGAGTGATTATAATATTGAAGCTTGTGGATGTTCTTTGTTGTTTGTGGACATTATCTCCACACATAACCTGATTTCTTAGGGCGATTACAGGTATCGCAAATATCACCACATCCACTAGGCCAAGTGCGCTGAAAAGTTCACTGAGTCCATTTAATTCTGACAAATATGGTAACAGATGTATTTGTTGACAACATCACTGTGAATAAGATGCAGTAGGACATAAAATTCGTTGGTTCCGTCATTGGATCACTTTACACAAACTTTCAAACGTATCAGATCTTCATAATCACATGAAACACATCCTCAGTCTCTCCTAAAACTACTTCTCGCTCTAAAAACTTCCGTCTTCCTAACTTCTTCCCCCCCCCCTCTCTCTCTCTCTCTCTCTCTCTCTCTCTCTCCCCCGTGTTCCCGTTTTCTTTCAACTGCCCTACCGGTAATCCTGCTGTGCCAATCAAAACTGGTCTGACAGTTATGGTGCGAGCCGATTTGTTCCCGAGTCATGACCCGCCAGTTTAGTGGTGTCGAACGACCACCCTTTCAGCGTCCAGTCGAGATTCGTGGGAATCAGTTTTCTACTGCCCTCTCTGTTTCCTACTGAACTTTTCTCTTCTTATTTAATATAATATAACATAACGCATACATATTCTGCTATGGCACGCAAGGCTGGTGTGTCATGTTCTGGTATGCCATGCGAGACTGGTGTGTCATGTTGTGTTATTCCACTAGAGGCAAGTGTGTCATGTTCTAGTATGCCACACGAGACTGGTGTGTCATGTTGTGTTATTCCACTAGAGGCAAGTGTGTCATGTATGGCACGCAAGACTGGTGTGCCATGTTCTGGTATGACACTCAGGGCTGGTGTGTCATGTTCTGGTATGACACTCAAGGCTGGTGTGTCATGTTCTGGTATGACACACAAGGCTGGTGTGTCATGTTCTGGTATGACACTCAAGGCTGGTGTGTCATGTTCTGGTATAACATTCAAGGCTGGTGTGTCATGTTCTGGTATGACACTGAAGGCTGGTGTGTCATGTTCTGGTATGATACTGAAGGCTGGTGTGTCATGTTCTGGTATGACACTCAAGGCTGGTGTGTCATGTTCTGGTATGACATTCAAGGCTGGTGTGTCATGTTCTGATATAGTGTGGACGATCCACACGTGGGTCAAGTGGCGTACAACCCTGATCTGGGTCTACTTGTCCATAAAATATAGAGGCAGATCACATGATGCGGGGGCGGAAGACCTTTCATAAAGGAGAAAGCATGCGGAAAGATCACGCAGAGCATATGTAGCGGGCAAGTGGCGGGGCAGGTTATGCCAACTTCATAAAGCTAAGAGGAGAGCAGAAAACCAGAGGATAGGGCAGGGAGCTAATTTCGTCTAGTCTGGTTAGCCCTGTCGACCTCACAATGTTTGATTCAAATGTACTGTGGGTTATATGATGTGTCGTAATCATACTGTGGTGATGGATTATCGCCACTTTTGTCGCACGTAAAGGTTCGCTGATTCTGTTGAGTCTTGTCATGTGAGATGAGCACACATCAAGTCCATCATGTTTCATTTGCATGGATAACTATGTCAAGATATCAGAAGATACTAACCTGGCAGCAGGAAGTTGCATCATCAATGATGTGCATAGCACATGGTGATTCATGGAGATAGGAGGAGAGATAGGTTGAGAAATCAGTGCGTTGGCACAGAGTGAAATATGTTATTCAGTGCATGAGCACAAAAGTGAAATATGTTATTCAGTGCATTGACACAAAGTGGAAATATGTACTCAGTGCATTTCACACAAGTGGAATATGTTATTCAGTGCACTGGAACAGGGAAGTTTTATGTGAGATAGGGGATGGGGAATTCATGGCAGCAGCGGTTGAGATGTGTGCGGTGCATTGGCAGAATATTGAGATAATGTATAATTGCTTAGTAGGACCAGAGGAGCTCAGGCCAATCTGGTCTACTGATTTAGTTATTACTTAGTTATAGATAATACATTGTATTTATGTCATGGCTTGATTACCATGACGGTACATGTTGATGTCCTGTGTATGTAATGTCCGTGGCGTCACTATGATATATGTGGAGAGTGTTAATAAATGGAAGTAAGTTGATGTCTGACTTGGTGATATGTATTTCATGTTGATGTGATGTTTGAATGTGTGTAAGATGCTGAATTAATTGGTATGCAGTATCCTTGGAGGGGAGAATCTGGGTTTGCGGTCATGGGGGTCGCGAGATCTTGGCCACGCAGTACGGTAGTACATGCCAAGGGAATGCCTGAAGCAGCTGGGTTGATCTATTTCTTCCAAAATCTATCCTTAAACTGTAGATTTAGCACAAGCTAAGTTTACAATAGCACGCTAGACTGGTGAGCGAATGTTGCTTGCCCGTGACAAACAAGAGTTACAGATCTAATCTGTAATAAGATGTCTTCTTCAGAGATAATTGCTGCGCTTCTCTGAGATCTGCAGTTTAGGCGAAGTCTCGTTGGTCCAGTGATTCTGGCGGTGTGATATGATGTGACGCTTTATATGGTTTGGTGTTTATACTATGTTGTGCAACGTAAGGGCTCTTCTCTTCTCTGGAAACGCTTGTGAAGCAGATGTGTGGTAGCTGCTCCAAAACGTGCTGAACATTTTCAGACTGACGCTGCCAGTATTAGATTTGCATTGTCTTCCACATTAATAACAAATAGTGTGTGTGGCCAGTCTCCTTGGGCTTGAATTTTTTGCTCTCTGTTTAACCCCTTGTCTCATCGTCAAATGACTTTGCACTTTCACACGAAATCGCTATCCATGTAACTCGGTCTTATGCCAGTGTGTTTTTTTCCGTTACGAGAAAAATTGTCAGGTGTTGTTGTTGGCATTGGGTGCCCATCTCTGACTGTAATGATGCGAAATGTGGTTGGGGGGGGGGGGGCCGCTGGCTCATGAGAATTGTTGAAATATCTCTCATGGAGATGACTTACAGATATCTTTCTATCTCAGTGTTTAGTTCGCTCTGCGGTGCCCTCCCATCCACAAGCTGGACATAATGTATGTGCTTGGGGAAAGCGGCTGTCGTACATACCACCATCCATCTTTACCTTTTATGTATGGAAGTTTAGCGCTCTGTTACCACAGAGTTGATTCCCTTGACCTACAGCTTGGATGCTGTTTTGTTTCGTTTCATTTTGAAGGGATCGAACTCTCTCATACCTTAAATAAGTTACCCACATTTCAGATCATTTCTAAGAAAGTGCTGAGCATTCAAAATCTTTGACTTCAGTGTCGTGTGGTGTTGTATAGTAAGATGAAATATGACCGAGTTTTTTCCACGAAGAACTATCCTGCTTCACGTATTCTGGGCATACGAGGAAGGCAAGTGTGGCCCGTCTGACGTGATATTGTAAGCCGTTGATCCCGTTAACCGGCAGTTACCAGTACATACCGGTTTGAAAACAAAAGAGTGGCCGGCGGTGTGAGGCGTTGTAGGATGTAGTTTGTGTTTTTGTCGTCTCTGTTTGTTCTGTAAAGATGGAGAGACTGATGCTCTCGATTCCTTGTGTCCTTGGCTCCTGGTGGAAGCCAGTTAGCTGTGATGGAATTGTACCATTTGATTTTGGTTTTTGTTTTGTTTTGTTTGGCTTTGACATGTTACTCAGCATACTTCAGCCGTTATGAAAATTATTCATCATCATAATAATCATCATCATCATCACCATCGTCAGTCATACTTTAAATGCCTCGTGTGTTCTCTTGGACGGTGTTGCTTACTGCTTTACTGCTATTCGCCACCTGTTCTACACTGATGTGAGGTGTCCTGCCTGGGTATCTTGCGGATCGTTTACCTTTCAGGACTTGTGTCTTGTTGGCTGAACTTTGTGCAAGCAATGGAAAATTCATCTCACGTGGAACGGTCGAACTGGCATCAAGCTCCTTGTAAGTTTAACCCGTCCATTTTACAGTAAACTCACAAGTAACATTCAATCTTTCAGTATTCAAACTGTTTCAGTATTTCTTTGAATTCGAGTGTTCGCCCCATTAAGACTTGTACTATTCCTTCTTACAGTTGTATACTCGTGTAACATTCAAGTTTTGTTTACGGGGTTTCTCCAATAGGTCTCTCTCTCTTTCTCTGTGTGTGTGTGTGTGTGTGTGCATGTGAGTGAGTGAGCGAGCGAGCGAACGAGGGGGAGAGAGAGAGAGAGTGACACGATACAGAAACAGATGTCCGAAACAGTACAAGCCTCTGTGCCATAAAACTTGAGCGAATATCATTAAACGTTTTACTGTCCAGGGCATGCTGGAGTACATGGCAATGATGTGGCAGACAGGCATGCTGGACAGGCTAAAATAAATGGCAGACTGACAATGGACGGGGGGGGGGGGGGGGAACATTGCTAAAGCTGTGTGGAACAGATTGCGGGAAAATGAAGAGCAGGAATGGGAGAACAATATAGCTGTGAAGAGACTGCTGGAGCTAGGACAAATTAAAGGTGCTGGCAGGAAAGCCGAACTGTGTGGCAGAAAACGCATCGTAAACAACCAACATTTGACAGGAACTATTAGCAAACAATCTCTTCAATGGATGCTGCGGCATGCGGCGGAGCATATATGAGGCTGTCCCCAATGCAGTGAAGCCGGAATCTGAATTTTTGAACTTTGTGTCAAAACAAAGAAACAAGGCGATGTTCACTAAATCAGAACTGTGGAAGTCAACGATTGTCAGTATGCAGTCGGCGTTCGCTCAACCATAATTTGAAGAAATTTGACAAAACAAGACCAGAATCGATGTTCCACAGATTTTAGACTGCTCAGGGTTAAACGTCTCTCAGCTAGGTAGGGGAACTAACCGTGGACGATTAGAAGAAATACACGACATTTCAGAGATCTTCTAGTGATAGTACTCCTGGCTGTGTAGCCCACAGCAAGGCTAAGATGGCGAATGAAGTGGTCTTTCACATTTAGAAGAGTCATACTTGTTTGCAGTTGTAAACACAAGTCCCTTCCTCCTCCTCTCCTTCAGCCCTTTCCCTCGGTGTCGTCCAGAAGCTGACCGTTCTGCCCACTCCCACGTCACTCCTCTTTTTATGACGTTCAGATCTCCCCTCAAAGGACGTCTTGTATCTTTGGGTTCGAGAGTATCACAGGGATGCTAAAGAGATGACCCTAGATAGAAGAAGCTCTGAAATCAAACATGAGTTGCCTTATAATAGAGAACTCTAGTGCAATGTTCCCAAATATTTTCACTAGCGCAGTGTTCCTAAATATTCTCACTAGCGCAGTGTTCCCAAATATTTTCACTAGCGCAATGTTCCCAAATATTTTCACTAGCGCAATGTTCCCAAATATTTTCACTAGCGCAATGTTCCCAAATATTTTCACTAGCGCAATGTTCCCAAATATTTTCACTAGCGCAGTGTTCCCAAATATTTTCACTAGCGCAATGTTCCCAAATATTTTCACTAGCGCAATGTTCCCAAATATTTTCACTAGCGCAATGTTCCCAAATATTTTCACTAGCGCAATGTTCCCAAATATTTTCACTAGCGCAGTGTTCCCAAATATTTTCACTAGCGCAATGTTCCCAAATATTTTCACTAGCGCAAGGTTCCCAAATATTTTCACTAGCGCAATGTTCCCAAATATTTTCACTAGCGCAGTGTTCCCAAATATTTTCATTAGCGCAATGTTCCCAAATATTTTCACTAGCGCAATGTTCCCAAATATTTTCACTAGCGCAATGTTCCCAAATATTTTCACTAGCGCAATGTTCTCAAATATTTTCACCAGCGCAGTGTTCCCAAATATTTTCACTAGCGCAATGTTCCCAAATATTTTCACCAGTGCAGTGTTCCCAAATATTTTCACTAGCGCAGTGTTCCCAAATATTTTCACCAGCGCAGTGTTCTCAAATATTTTCACCGGCGCAGTGTTCCCAAATATTTTCACCAGTGCAGTGTTCCCAAATATTTTCACCAGTGCAGTGTTCCCAAATATTTTCACCAGTGCAGTGTTCCCAAATATTTTCACCAGTGCAGTGTTCCCAAATATTTTCACCAGTGCAGTGTTCCCAAATATTTTCACCAGTGCAGTGTTCCCAAATATTTTCACCAGTGCAGTGTTCCCAAATATTTTCACCAGTGCAGTGTTCTCAAATATTTTCACTAGCGCAATGTTCTCAAATATTTTCACCAGCGCAGTGTTCTCAAATATTTTCACTAGCGCAATGTTCCCAAATATTTTAAAACTACCAGCCCTTTGCACCTCCGCCCCCCACCCATAGACACATTAGTAGCGCCCCATCTCCACCCCTAGACAGATTAGTAGCCACCCCCCCCCCCCAAAAAAAAAAAAAAAATTTTTTTTTTGGATAAGTCTGATTCCACTTTTCCGTCATCGCTTCACTGGATCTGTCCGTCACAACCTCAGAGGGGCAGTTAATTCTCAGTTTTGGGAACCTCTGGCTCCAGTGAAACATGACACTAACAGAAACTGATAAACCACTGACAGTGAAAATGGGGTACTGCAGTATTTAAGTGAAACACGGAATTGCTGAGAAATAAACGATCTTGTTTCTCCCAAGTTGGCGAGATGAGATGGGTAGGAATCTTGGGGTCCACTTTCAGGCCGAAATAACATAAAATTTGATCGCTTTTATTGTTTGTCTCATTCTTACTGTTGAGCAAATGAGGGGCATATATCGGTAACATTAGAGGCTTTTCATTTATGTGTCCGTGGCTTCGGAGAGAAATATTGTAGGGCGGTGTGAAAACTACTTTAGAGCCCCGTGAAGGGATCCATTTTGTGTGTCCAGAGCGTCTCAGAGGAATAATGTAGGGAGAAAGCGAAAAATTACTACAACCGCAACCCTACAAGTTAGTCATATCCACTAAGACCCTCTTTAAAAAGCCGGAAACCTCATGGGTCCCCGGATCAATGGACTGGCTTATACTCCATCTCATACTAGGCCTATGTGTGTCATCGCTGTGTGCTATATCTGATTTTTTAAAACAAGTCTTCTTCTTTCTCCTCTTCCTCCTCTTCCTCATTATTCTTCTTCTTCCTCCTCCTTCTCCTTCCTTATCCTGCTCCTCCCTCTCCTTCCTCCTCCTCCTTCTTCTTCCGTTTTCCTCCTCCTCCTTCTTTTTCCTCTTCATCCTCCATTTTCCTTCTCCTCATCTTCCGTTTACCTCCTCCTCCTTCTTCTTCCTCCTCCTTCTTCCTCTTCCTTCTTCTCCTCCTCCTCTTTCTTCTTCTTCTTCCTCCTCCTTTTTCCTCCGCATCCTTCTTCTTCTTTCTCCTCCTTCCTCCTCCTCGTTCTTCCTCCTCTTCCTTCTTCTTCCTCCTCCTCTTCCTCTTTCCTTCTTGTTCCTTCTCTTCCTTCTTCTTATTCTGCTATATGCCTGGAACTGCCAGAATGATACTCTTTGCATCCGTTTAGATGAAGGGGTTGAGGCAACACATCGCGCCAGACTGAGGACAGGTTACGGTGGCAATTTTTTTCAGTCCCTGTGTCCAGTTAAAAAGTATTGGGTGGGGTTGGGGGGGGGGGGTGTGAGTACTTCTTTAGCAGACTCCACTGCCATGGGGACTACTACGATCCCTGCCCCGTTAGCCAGGCTAGGTCTGTTACTGGGGACGCTAGAGGAGAGCTGCAGCAGGGACTCGGTCAAGGTTCACTAACCCTGACACCAGCTCGGCGACTGCCACGTTGGGCAGCGTCTTCCCCTCACTAGATCTTCAGCCTCCTTGTCTTGTAAAGAGAGGTTCAGAAGTTCAAAGTTCACAGTTCAGACGTTAGACGAGTGCGAGAAGATGTACGTCCATGATGCACCAGAACCTGAGGACTTCCGGGAAAATGGCGCATGGCGCGGTGTAATGCTATACTGACATTGATAAGAGGAATGTAAGTGTTGTGCAATGTGGTTTTTTGTTAATCGCTATGGTAATATTGGTTAATGAAGGAGGCAACATCAGACAAACGCAGAGGATTACAATGGACCCTCAACACAGTGCTGGAGGACCTTGACTTTGCGGACGACATTTGTCTACTGTCAAGCAGCCACAAAGAAATGCAAGATAAAATAAACAAGCTAACTCAGAATGCAAACAACATAGGACTAAAGATCAACGTAGGAAAGACAAAGTTAATGAAGCAAAATGTGAACAACAGAAATGTACTCAGAGTAGATAGCAAGCTATTGGAGGAGGTAAATGAATTTGTATACCTTGGCAGTAGAGCAGTAGGAAATGGAGACAGCACAGAGGACATCAACAGCAGACTTACTAGAGCAAACCAGGCTTTTGCAATGCTACAGACTATATGGAAATAAAAAAAAACTAAGCGTAAAGACAAAAATCAGGATATTTAAGAGTAATGTTCTAAGTGTACTACTCTATGGAAGTGAATGCTGGAAAATCACCAAAACCATAGAAAACAAGTTGAATTCTTTCCAGACTAATGTTTACGAAGAATTAGACAAATATTTTGGCCAAACACCATAAGAAATAACATCTTGTTGGCAGAGATGCAGATGAAGCCACTGACAGTAATTATTGAAGAAAGACGCTGGCGATGGTTGGGACATGTGCTCCGAATGACTGATAACTCACTACCAAAAACAGCACTAAGATGGACACCACAGGGGAACAGAAGTAAGGGTAGACCAAAAGAGACATGGAGAAGAACAACAGAAAGGATGTTGAGCAATAGAGGGCTCACCTGGGCAAATATTTTCACTAGCGCAATGTTCCCAAATATTTTAAAACTACCAGCCCTTTGCACCTCCGCCCCCCACCCATAGACACATTAGTAGCGCCCCATCTCCACCCCTAGACAGATTAGTAGCCACCCCCCCCCCCCAAAAAAAAAAAAAAATTTTTTTTTGGATAAGTCTGATTCCACTTTTCCGTCATCGCTTCACTGGATCTGTCCGTCACAACCTCAGAGGGGCAGTTAATTCTCAGTTTTTGGGAACCTCTGGCTCCAGTGTAACATGACACTAACAGAAACTGATAAACCACTGACAGTGAAAATGGGGTACTGCAGTATTTAAGTGAAACACGGAATTGCTGAGAAATAAACGATCTTGTTTCTCCCAAGTTGGCGAGATGAGATGGGTAGGAATCTTGGGGTCCACTTTCAGGCCGAAATAACATAAAATTTGATCGCTTTTATTGTTTGTCTCATTCTTACTGTTGAGCAAATGAGGGGCATATATCGGTAACATTAGAGGCTTTTCATTTATATGTCCGGGGGCTTCGGAGAGAAATATTGTGGGGCGGTGCGAAAACTACTTTAGAGCCCCGTGAAGGGATCCATTTTGTGTGTTCAGAGCGTCTCAGAGGAATAATGTAGGGAGAAAGCGAAAATTACTACAACCGCAATCCTACAAGTTAGTCATATCCACTAAGACCCTCTTTAAAAAAGTGGGAAACCTCAAGGGTCCCCGGATCAATGGGCTGGCTTATACTCCATCTCATACTAGGCCTATGTGTGTCATCGTTGTGTGTTGTATCTGAGTTGTTTTTTTTTAAACAAGTCTTCTTCTTCTTTCTCCTCTTCCTCCTCCTTCTCATTCTTCTTCTTCCTCCTCCTCCGTTTTCCTCTCCTCCTTCTTCCTCCTCCTACTCCTCCCTGTCCTTCCTCCTCCTCCTTCTTCCATTTTCCTCCTCCTCCTTCTTCCATTTTCCTCCTCCTCCTCCTTCTTCCTCCTCATCCTCCGTTTTCCTTCTCCTCTTCATCTTCCGTTTACCTCCTTCTCTCCTCATCTTCCGTTTACATCCTCCTCCTCCTTCCTCCTTCTCTTTCTTCTTCTTCTTCTTCATCCTCCGTTTTCCTCCTCCTCATCCTCCGTTTTCCTCCACCTTCCTCCTCCTCGTTCTTCCTCTTCGTTCTTCTTCCTCCTCCTCCTCCTCCTTCTTCCTCCTTGTTCCTCCTCTTCTTTCTTCTTATTCTGCTATATCCCTGGAACTGCCAGAATGATACTCTTTGCATCCGTTTAGATGAAGGGGTTGAGGCACAACATCGCGCCAGGCTGAGGACAGGTTACAGTGGCAATTTTTTTCAGTCCCTGTGTCCAGTTAAAAAGTATTGGGTGGGGTTTGGGGGGGGGGGGGGTGTGAGTACTTCTTTAGCAGACTCCACTGCCATGGGGACTACTACGATCCCTGCCCCGTTAGCCAGGTTAGGTCTGTTACTGGGGATGCTAGAGGAGAGCTGCAGCAGGGACTTGACCCTGACACCAGCTCGGCGACTGCCACATTGGACAGCGTCTTCCCCTCACTAGATCTTAAGCCTACTTGTCTTGTAAAGAGAGGTTCAGAAGTTCAAAGTTCACAGTTCAGACGTTAGACGAGTGCGAGAAGATGTATGTCCATGATGCACCTGAACCTGAGGACTTCCGGGAAAATGGCGCATGGCGCGGTGTAATGCTATACGGACATTGATAAGAGGAATGTAAGTGTTGTGCAATGTGGTGTCTTTGTTAATTGCTATGGTTATATTAAGAATTATTCAAGGGAGATAATAAATGCCACAAAAAAGCAATATATGTATATATATATATATATATATATATATATAATTAACAGTGCCAATCAGCAAAATAATGATGGGGCTCGCCGGGGTGGAAGGTTCATCTAGCAGACCACACAAATTAAATGAAGTAATTGGGGAAGAAATCTTCGCGCTACGGAGCACGTGGAGCGGAAATGATTACGAAGTCAGGGTTGAATCAACCACCAGCCAATCAAGGGCCAAACCGGAGGGCCCCGCGTCCCCCCCCCCCCCCCTCTCCCAATCAAAATGGAGAAATTGGACTTTTACAAATACCGCAAACAACAAATCGATGAGCAAGTGGCAAAACAATTTCCTCCATAGTACAAATCACGCACGATTCATTGCATTGCATGTAACCAAGGGCAATGGATGCACATCCCAACCAAATGCTAGATCACGTGCACTACACAGCCAACACAGCATTAGAATCATTTCTCTGAAAACACAGAAGAACATCCTGATGTCAAAGGTCGAACACGTATGGGCACGTATGTTCCCCAGAACACTAAACATATACGTGGCGTGTCTAAAAAGTTCGGTGAATGGTCCAATATCTCAACGGCAACATGGGCCAGGTGCGTGGCCGTGCACATGGCTGTCCAGAGACACGACGAGAAGCGCCACCTAGGCGGAGTACACGTGACAGACAGGGTAAACCCTCTGCTGGCAGTCGAACGTTGTCAATGTGAGAGGTAAGGTCAGAGTACAGTTGAGCAACGTGAACATCAAGTTTTGCTACAAATTGGAGAAAACGGCGGCGGAGATGCGTGAAATTTTGGTGCAAGTGTACGGGACGGAAGCCGTGAGTAGAAAATGTGTCCACGACTGGTTCAAACGCTTTCACGACGGGAAAGAAGCGACTGAGGTTGGGCCACGTTCGGGTCGGCCGTCGACAAGCAGAAACACAGACATGATCTTGGCCCAGCGTGGCGAACATGTTCTTGATTGTCCATCGTACTCCTGTTAGCGATCACGCGAGGCTCTCCTGGTGTACGACGGCAAGGGCGGAGCGTCATCGCTCACGTGATCCGGGCCAGGAAAGACCTATATATAGGAGGAAGGCGTGGCGGGAAAGGATAAGAGTTAGCTAGCGAAGAATGGCGGGACAAGTTCAGTCTCCTATGTGCTTGTGTTTTATATGAATACTTAGCCCTAGCCGTCTTGATATCTGTGTGTTCATATGTCTGTGTAATGTGGGTGTGGAGTGCACGATCATATGGAGATCTCTCTCGGTGATTCATGATAAATATCGTTCTATTGAATGGCCCATTTTGGAGGCCATAATGTTGTTATTTCATATGGATATTATATGTGATTCAATATTTATCTTGAGATACAGAACCTGGCAGGAACCGCTGCATCAATAGGTACAGTAGCACCGGGGAACCCGCGGGGAGGTGAAGAGAGCACAACAGCGGGAGATGTGAGATTATTAGTGCGTTAGCACATGTGGAAATTTCATGCAGGTGAGGAGGAGAGTTGCGGCAGTGGTAGCCGGGAGGGGAAGCAGTGCACTGGCACATAGATTAATTCCTGGAGAAATAGTGGTGTAGATTCGCAGCATTGACTGCAGTATTTATTGTGCATTGGCACACCTTGGAGATAAATAATGTGTATTGTGATGGGGGGGGGGGGGCAGGATAGCCACGACCCGTTTATCTTGTTTTTTAGTTATGTTAGTTAAGAGTATTGCATTATGTTGATATCATGCCTGATTATATCTTATGATATGTGTTGTATGTTCTGTGTAGTGTAATGCACTTGTGATTACCATGATATATGTAGTTTTTAGTAATAAAACGTTCCTGTATTTTAATGGCTGACTTAGTAATGTCTATGGCATGTTGTTGTAATGTTGTGGTATATGTAACATGATGCCCAACTGGCATATAGTATCCTGGATAGGTGTAACCTGGGTTGTCGGTCGTAGGAGATGTTAGAGCCTGGTCACACAGTACGATAGTACATTAGGCCATGGATTGCGGGTAACAGCTGGATTTTGGTCATATCCCTTCTCTAATTCATCGATAAATGTAACTTAAGCACCCGCTAAGTTTACCCTCCTCTGATCTGGGGCCTGTGGACTTCTTTCTGTTTCCCTGCCTGAAAAGGGTCATGAAAGGCTGACGTTTTGCGGACATGACGTGAAATCCTAGAACGTGTGACAGCGGTTCTGCGATCGATTCCTAAAGAGGCCTTTGCCGACAGTTTCCAGAAGCTTTATGAACGTTGCCAAAAGTGTGTTGTGAAGGATGGCCATTATTTTGAAGGCCAATAAAGGTAATTTGTTTGTATCTTCTGTTTTTTTTTTGTTTTCAAATACCATTCACCGAACATTTTAGACACTGATTAGACCAGATGTACTACATGGGCCAAAAGCATAAACACGATGAAAACCTAAAACAGGAATTTCAGAAAAGAATCCTGAAAAGAATTTATGGACCACTACTTTTAACTAATCGCTTATGAGAGCCCTTATAAAAAAAGAGTTAGAAAACAGTCTGAGGTGGCTAGGACATTTAGACATAGTGAAGGAGGATAGATAAGCAAAGATGACCTATATAGTAGTTATGAAGGGAAACAGACTAAGAGGTAGATCTAAACGGCTATGGCGAGACAGCTTAGAAGATGATATACGCGATGGAATCGACAGTTGCCAAGAAAAGATCAAGAACAGAGAGGAGTGGAGAAGTGTCTTGTCTGCAGCAATGAGCCTCACTGGCTGGGAAAGGAGACGTGTCTTGTCTGCAGCAATGAGCCTCACTGGCTGAGAAAGGAGAAGTGTCTTGTCTGCAGCAATGAGCCTCACTGGCTGGGAAAGGAGAAGTGTCTTGTCTGCAGCAATGAGCCTCACTGGCTGGGAAAAGAGAAGTGTCTTGTCTGCAGCAATGAGCCTCACTGGCTGGGAAAGGAGAAGTGTCTTGTCTGCAGCAGTGACCCTCACTGGCTGGGAAAGCTGCTGAATTTTGCAGCTGCTTACAGAAGAAGAAGAACGGGTTTAACAATTTTCACTTCGAATACACTATACTAGAAATATGTACGATTTGTTTATTTATGTATTTATTTATATGTTTATTTATATATTTATTAATATATTTATTTATTTACTATTTATTAAAGTTTCCCTTATAGAAAGTCTTCTTGCTGTCTAAAAAGCTTTAGTCAGATTGCGTAAGGCAGTGGCAACTTTTACGTTGTTGATGTCTAACTTCTGGAGAATCATTGAAGATATCTCTTTGATGAAAGTTCTCAAAAAGGAAGGGAAGGAAAAGAGGGGGATGGAAGGAAGGAAGGAATGAAAGAAAAGTAAGAAATGAAGGGAAATGGTGGGGAGAAAGGAAAAGGGAGAAACCAAAGGGAAGGAAGGAAAGGGAAGAAAGGAGGGAATTTAAAAAAACAAGGAAGAAAGGGAAAGAAGAGAAGAAAGGAAAAGGTGGGAGGAAATGAAGGAATAGAAGAAAATTAAGAAAGGGAGGGAAGGAAGAAAGGGAAAGGGAGGGGAAAGGAATGAAGGAATGAAAGAAAAGCATGGAATGAAGGGAAGGAAGAGAAAATAGGAAAAGGAAGAAATGAAGGAACGAAAGGAAGAAAGTAACGATACGGAAGGGAAGGAAAGAAGGGATGGAAGGTACTGAAGGGGAAGAAAGGTAGGGAAGGAAAATGAAGGAATGGGAAGAGATGAAGGGAATGAAAGGAAGAAAAGAAGGAAGAAAATGAAAAAAAAATAAGAAAGGAAAAGGAGAAATAGAGAAAGGGAAAGAAGGGAAGAAAGGAAGAGAAGAAAAAGAAAGAAAATTGAATGAAGGAAGGAGAGAGGGAGGGAGTATGGGTGGGTGGGCAGGCAGGCTAGTACTTCTTCACTTTATCTTTTAGTTTTCTGTCCTCTGCCGCACTGAGTTTTGTTCAAGATTTTGAAATACGTGATGAGCAGGAGCACGTAAGTGAGGGAGTTACTACATGAGCCAGAAGCATGCAGTATAAATAAACATGATTAAAACCAAAAACAGACATTTGAGAGAAGAATCCTGAACAGAATTTATGGACCACTACGTAGTACATGCAAGCGCACGTGAGTGAGGTAGAGAGAGAGAGAGAGAGAGAGAGAGTCATTGACACAAGAGAGAGGGAGAGAACTTATTTAAAAACCGAATTAAAATATGGCTAATAAAGTTCTATTTTTAGACTGAGTAAAACAGACTAAATCAGTTTAAAATTGAACTCGGGAAAAGGAAAGCAAACAAAATCAATAATGTACAGTTTTGTTTTGCTTTTAAGTAGAAAGAAAAACAAAGAAGAAAAGATTTTAAAATAAACTTATTGCAGGATATCATGTTTTTTTTTAATGCCTTTATGATCAATAAATGAAGCATTATTCTACCTGGGTATGATTTTGTATGGAAAATTTGCTTTCAGTTTTTATTATCCAGTAGAAACATTTTGTAACGCACCATTTGTCCCGTCCTAATCAGTTCTTTTGGTCTTTTTCCTAAAGTTGACTTCCCCGTGAAGTTAATGGGATGTTCTCAGATTCTGTGGAGGAAGGGGCGCTACCCTGATCTTCAGAAATTACCCCCCTTCTATCGGATAAATAAAGGAGATTTATTTTTCTTGGCGACTTCGTTCTTCTTGATATTCATTGCTTACTATGTTTTATCTCACATTTTCGGCAAATGCGTCCTTTGCTGTTGCTCCAAGGCTTTCCAAGTGCTCTTGGTCATAATCGCTGTTTTAAAAACTGTAACAAGAGCTACATATAAATGAGCTTCAGAAACATTTCAGAGCCACAAGATAATGAACAAAAAATTACTCACGCATTATTGTTGTTACCTGTACACTTTGTTATAAAAGTTTTTATATTAATAAGTCTGTGTGTGTGTGTGTGTAATAAAGTTGTTTTTATTATCAGCACCATCTTGCACGATTAAAGATTCCCCAGCACAGTTTCTATGTAATCTTTCCTGATCCACCCTTGACTCAAATTTAGCAGTAAAATTAGAGTTTAAATTCTGAAATACATTTTGCTCACTATGAATCTTTAAACTTATGCTTTAATCTGGAGGACTCTCAGTTTATACCCGGTAAATAGTGATAGCAGTTGAAAATTTTTATTTATCTTTTACGCTAACTGCGATGTAAAGAGGTGCTCATCCAGCATATTTCCGCAAGGGACAGTTTTTATATATCAAACAGCCGCATCACCCGCGAGCCGCGATTTGGCTATCTCTATATTACAGGCTCATGACATTGTACAGTATTTACCATGCTGTTTAGATGAGATCATTTAAGATCGATTTGTTTTCCTGGTCGGAAATATTAAACATTATTGTAGATTCACGTATATTTAAGTCCCTTAGATCTGAACTAAATGCACTATTTCCCTTATATGGTTCACGTAGTTCAGCACGTGATTTAGCCTGTCCGTGTCTGTAACGGCAGGCAAAATTGTAATCACCTAATGTTATTTTGCACGGAGTTCTGTGAGAAAAGTTTCTTGACTAGTAAATTTGAGCATGTAGCGGAATTTCTCGTGATTATTATGAGTTTTGTTTGGGACAGTTTCTCAAGTGTCAACGATTGGAATGTATGTTTTGACTTAACAGTCTAAATTTAGTTTTAGAGTTTTGTTTGTTTGTTTTAGGAACGAAAGTTCAAAGTTATGTTGTTTACGACTTGTCAACTTCGTGGATCACATGTTATATTGAAGATCATAACAGTTATCTGTTTGCGTGAATGGGAATTGCAGGGAGTGAAAGTTCTGGAAGGATGGCGGAGGAAATGCCTGTTATATAAAAGAACTCAGAGCAGAGTTTAAGAAAAAATTAGAATGATTATGATTGCTGTATTCGGAGTATGAGGATCGTGTGATAGAGGCAAGTCAGTAGTAGTTTTGTAGTGAATTCAGTCATGTCCTAGTTGAGTATAGTAGCGCTTGTTGTTGTCCTTTTTAGAACAACGTTTTCTTGGTAATAGTAAAATAGGAATTATATTGTAGTGTCCTTGCTAGGACCAGAGTGTACTCTTTGTGTTTTCTTACTCTGGAAGATGAAGTGTTCTGGAAGTTGTTATACTTTTTTTTAACTGCTTGCTTGTAGAATGTTTCTTCTTTATGGCACGGACTGTGTACCCGGGAAGTTTTTCATCTTTCACTTTTTGTCATTGCTGTATGACAGAGGTTTTCCCTACCATCGTCATATCCATCATCCACATCCTCCACATCAATAAATGTGTTATCTATTGAATTTGAACTATACTCTTGACTTTTCCTAAGTTTGAGTTACTGTTGCATTGTAAGCTTGAATCATGTTTGTATCACAGAACGCAAATCTTAGTCTCTCAAATCAATCTGTCTAATCTGATCCTCTGAGAGAGAGAGAGAGAGAGAGAGAGAGAGAGGGGGGGGAGAGAGAGAAAGAGAGAGAATGAGCAACTAACTTTTATTCATAGTTGTTCCCCTGGACCTTTTAACACAACAGAAACATCAATATTGGCACGTTAGTATTCAGTAAATCACACAGAACAGAATACTATTTTAGTTGGTGCCGTGGTTCTAATGACTGTAATAACCGGAGGTGGGGTGAGGGATTCGCTCTCCACTCCAATTAAATGTCTCCATGGCGTGCGTCTCAAATAGCCTCTGACAGTCCATGTCCAACCCCTGGCCTTCTCGTGGCGGAACTGTTTAAACTGATAGGGGAAAGGGCAAAAGGCGAATATCTGATGCCTGAAAACCAGACGCTTTCGGGTAGATAAGACTCGTTAGTCTCGGTCGGTAGCTCATCTAGGAGAAGGGAAGCTCCTGCTCACTGCTGGCAAGATTCTTCAGCTGCCGTGCGTGGAGTGAAACTCCTCCCGGCTAATGAAGATGAAGAAAAATACGATTAGGGTTGCCGCGCGGCGCGGTCGTGGAAAAGGTGATGGAAAGAATTAAGTGAAGCAGCCAGTAGTCTCGTGGTCAGGGCTACTCATATCACGGCACCTCTGCTCTAGAGGCTGGCCACGTCCTATATAACCCATAATGGGCAATATGCCTAAACTGGCTTAACCCTGGGGTGAAACTAAGACTCTGCTGGCGAGATTCTTCGTCTTGCCTGGGTGGGGTGAAATTCCTCCCGGCCAATGAATAAAAATGCGATTAGAGTTGTCCGCGGCGCCGCTGTGGAAAAGATGATGGAAAGGATTAAGTGAAGTTTAATCGGTATGGCCAGTAGACTCGCGGTGAGGGCTACTCATACCACAGCACCCCTGCTCTGGAGGCCGGCCACGTCCTATATACACTCATACTGGGGCAATATGCCTAAACCAACTTAACCCAGTGGTGAAACTCACTAGTGGCGAGGATTCGTCCTCCTCGACAAAAGCTCCGTCATGGTCACCACCAGGAAGGGTAGCGGCCACGACCACAAAATGCTAAAGTCGAAAACACTGGACCAGTGCAGTCTAGATAGGCAACCACCTCTCACCCGACGGGGATATATATCCAAATCACGTTGAGGTTTTCCGGTGAGAAAGTCCAACTCTAGGCTGGATGGGCAACTACCTTTCACCTGGATGGGCAACCACCTCTCACCCGGCAAGGGTATATTTATATCCAAAGCAATTCGAGGTTTTCTGTTTAGAAAGTCAAACTTTAGACTAAGCTGGTGCAACGAAAACCACAGTGTCACGCAATGCCGCTTCTGTGACCCATCGAGAATATAGGCCCAAGCCCCACGATGCTCTGAGCCTCCATCCTAAATGAGACTGTCGCGAGAACCACATGAGTAAATTCAGTAGGATCACTAGGCGATCTTGGTGGTAGAAGCGGAAGAAGAAGAAGAAGAAGTTGGTGGTCACGGCATACGCCACTAACATTACAAATCTTTATTGCTCTCATTTAGAGAAACTGTTTTAGTTTTGATTGCACCTTCAAGCGTTAGTGGTAGAGAAGATCAATTCTGAGTATTCTTCAACACAAATTGCATGTTGTTTCCAAGAATGCATGTCATTAATTGGAGCTAGGATAGTGACCCAAAAAGTAACCTTAATTCTACTCTTTAAAAAATCTAAATGGAGTAGTACACAATTGCATGGTACAGATATGTTATGTTATCTCTCTTGATATGTATGTGTGAAGAATTATGTCGGCCATTTTAGAAATATGACATCAGCAGACAAGACCGAAGATGACAGTTCCTTTGGAAGTTTGTACGAGAGAATAACAACGTCGCAATTATTCGTTTCTTGAATGTCTGACGTTTTGGGACTGAAGAAGTTGGCTTTCCACGATGTGTAGTCTCTTGAAAGGAATGCTGGGTACGTTACTTCCAGCCAAGAACAAACCTCGCCAGCAGGAGTGGCGACATGTTTCGTGCAGAAACTAAAGAAGTTCCATACAACTCCCTCGGTCTGAAAATTTATAGCCTAGACATTACATGTCTAGAGGAACCACTATCAGCAGCAAAGCATAACGTGGTCAGCGTGAAAACTACTTGAACCCTTCAATCAGGCCAGAACGTCGCTGTCTGATCAGTTCTCATGCGTTGTTACAGCTTGATAACGTCCGGCCTCACAACATGTGCAACAGCTGAACGACGAGTCTGGCTTTAGGGTGTCTTTCACATTCTCTATATTCACCCGGTCGTGCACCATGTGATTATCGTGTGTTTGGACCACAAAGGACATGCAAATGATTGACTGGACCCCTCAAAGAGGCGCTAGGTGAGAAGACGTTTAGTAAGGGCGAAGAGATTAAAGAGGCTCTGAACAGTTGGATACACTGTCAGTTAGGGAAAAAAATGTTTTCTCAATGAATCCGGTAGGTCGAACGTAATCTGTAACTGTTAAAAATGGGCCTAGCTCTGTTGGTGATCCTTGAAAGCGCCTTCATTACATTAGGGCACGCCCATACGTCTTTGGCCTTTGACATCAGGATGTCCTTCAGTGTTTTTAGAGAGATGACTCTAATGCTGCGTTTACTGTGTGTTGCCCGTGATCTAGCATTTAGCTGGGTTTTGCAACCACTGCCCTTGGCTGCATGTAATGCATTGAGTCGCATGTGGTAGGTACTTTGGAGAAAGTTGCTCCGCGTTTGTTCGTCAGGGTGTTGGTTGTTGGATTTCTTTGGGTCCCATTTGTCCATTCTGATGAGGCCCTTGCTGTTAGCTGGTCGGCTTTGTTGTTTCTGTCGACTTCGGCATTTCCTGGACTATATCCATGTGATGTTTTTGATGTGGGATTTATTTCTTGCAATTCACCTCTAATAGAACCTATTCTACTTTATGCAAATGAAACATGGACCATGAGTAAACAATTATAACAAAGAATAAAGTCTGCTGAAATGTGGTTCCTAAGAAGAAAGCTTTGCATATCATGGGCAGTCAGAAAGGCAAATAAAGAAGTGTCAGAGCAGGCTAAAGAATATCCCAGACTGGTACCATACATGAGAAAAAGACAATCACATTTTCTCGGAAACATCAGCAGACATGGTCTCAAAAGATTGGTCATGACTGGTAAAAAGGCAAAAGACAGGGAGGACGAAGAAGATGGATGTAGCTGGATGGCTTGACTGCTTGGTTTGGTGTGAGAAGAAGACAGACATACCTCTATGGCCTTACTGCCTAGTTTGGTGAGGAAACAACAATTGAATTGATTCAGGACACGGAAGATCGGGCTGGATGCAGAGAGATGACCGTCCACGCGTATCGGCATGGCATCGATCTGATCTGATCTGATCTGAATAAATCCAGGCATTAGTGAAGCGGTGACAGATCTGCTTTGAACGTGGTAGGGAAAAGTCATAATAAATTTTCAGTCATATTTGTCTATTTGATTCGAATACAAAAAACGTGTTAACCGACCCTAGTATTCGAAAAAAGCTGGAGAAAAGAGAGGAAAATAGAACTTTTACTTAACATTATACGGATTAAAAGTAAACCTCCACATTGTCTGTTATTGGTGGTTTTGGAACAGTATTAATTGTTTGAAGAAAATCTACTCAATTTTTGATAATTTCACTGGCAAGCGAATTCATTATAATAAAGAAAAAATGTCGTAACGCTCTTAAGGTATGAATTCCAGAAATGTTGAAATTGCTCTAAAGTAACGATGATTGCTGCTTCACACGGATTGCTTTAATTTCATTAACAGCTTGCACGCCAAATCTACGGAGGAAAATTCCATGATTGTGCAAATCCAAGTCACAAGTTCGCGGTGTGGATGAATCTATATGCGGTGACGGAGTTGCGCGGTATAAATATCAGTAGATGCGCAAATCATGAAAATTATGATGTGGGATGTTTCGTTACTGAATTCGTCATAATCTCTGGTTACAATCTAAAACACTATTTCTGATAGCCTATAGTATGGGAGAGAGGTCGGGGGTGGAAGGGAGAGAGAGGAGTTCGTGCAAGAAATTGGTGTGTTTAGTAATATGACCTTTCGATTGTTTGCTCTGATTCCGTACATACAGAAAATGAGAATAGTACTAGTTTCTGATGCTTTCCTCAACTAGCGGATAATGCTGGAAATTTCGCTAATATTTTGCTGTTTCCCTTGCTCTGTAAACAGTGAATATCGATTGCTGCAAAGCGGTTTCGTCTCGCCGGTAAAACGAAATATTAGAAACACGGTATTAAATTGTTTGCGTGTGTACTAGTTTGTCTTATACGTATGGTGTCTTGTGAACCAAGGCAAGTTAACCCCGTCACGGCAGTGGTGTTTGTATCAGTTATGTGGCGTCGGAACCATAATTTCCCTTAGCCGGTCGTAACACAAGGGGAGGATATGAACATTTTCCCTTCCCTAACTCGAGGAGTCAGGTGCCTGTTTCCACAGGTGGGTGACTAAGGCATCTCCAGCCGGAATCGAACCATTGATCTCCTGCATGATACACGTGTGCGCTAACCACTTCGCTTATTTAGACGCCCGCCATTTGGGTGTAGCTTCTGTTCACCTCTTTAATAGGGGGACATTGCATCTCTCCTTATTGGTGGGCTGATGTTGCGGGCTCTTAACAGTAGAGACTGGAAGAAGTTCTATCGATGGTGGCGAATCCGCCTTGTCGGAAAGAAATGGATCCTGATTTAACCGCGGCCTCCACGAGAGCGGGGGCGTTATTCGATTTAGCGCCCAGCCAAGGTTAACGAAGCATATCTGACCAAGACTCTTTTCTCCATCTCTGTTGGTACCTTCAGTAACAGGCCTTGACTGACTAACTATAGTTAGTCACTATAGTTGATCACTATACTTTCCATGGCGTTAGAGTCTGCTAAAGAAGTATTGCACACTCCCCCCTCCCGTTTTTTAAAAAAACTTTAGCTCCTCACTCAGGGACTGAAAAAAAAAGTCGTCCGTAACCCACTCCCAATTCGAATCGATGATGAACTTCAACATCCTCGCCAGAGGGTGCAAAGAACATCGAGCTCGTAGTTCCAGGGAGATGTAACAACATCAAGAACAATCGCTGCTGTTTCAGTTAAGTCAAGGTTGCCGCCGAAAGTGAGTTTTGTGAACTGTGTTGAGATACCCCTTTCTGGGTGAGCAGCGGAGCATTTTGTGGGCTTGTCTTTTTTTGTGTGCAGTGTTCATAATCCTTTAAAAAAAAACATTATATTGTGGATGAGACTAGAGGATATATTATAGAGTAAACAGGAGCATGTATTATGGAGGAGGCAGGATAACATATTATGGAGATTAGAGCACATATAATGGAGAAGACGGGAACACATATTGTGGAGATTAGAGCACATATTATGGAGATCAGAGCACATATTTTGGCGAAGATGAAGCACATATGGACTTGTCCGGAGCGCATGGGGGATAGTTCTAGCTACTCACTGCTAACTGTTACGTCCTTTTATCTTAGAATCTAGAATCTAAATGGACGACTAGCTCACCAAGGAAAAAAAAGACTAATTGCATGTAACGTTTCGAAGACACAGCGGGTTTTCGAAAGTCGAACGGTATGAAACTCGAACAACAAAAAAAAAACTGGAAGAAAACCCTGTTTAAAACTCGAACAAAAATTACAAAGCAAATGCAGCCACCCAAGGAAAAGAAAGAATCACGTGGTCATATCTCACGTAACTTCGGTTCAGCGAGCATCTACCAAATTTCAGGCCCTGTTTTTCAAGTGTATTTTTATTGCGATTTGTCTTGGGATTTTTTATTTGATTTAAATTGACACGTTCCTGAAGGCACCAAAGAAAGCTGCCAGTGCTGAAAGCCTAATAGAAGGAACGTAATGAACACGATAGAACTGAGAAAGGAACTAAATGGAAAGTGGTACACGTGTATCGAAACTGGCAGTTGAATATGAGATGGCTAAGTGGACCAGATCAACCATACTATAAAGAACAAGGAAGTCATTACAACGGCTAATATGGCGAAAAGAGTTTTTAAAAAAAACCCGTTACCAGTAAAAGATCGCCAGCAGTGGAAGAGGCAAAAATCTTCCGATGGTTTGCATGAATGTAAGGTATTGTTATTATTAATAAGTTTACTGTATTAAAGTATGGTCTAATGTGTATTGGCATTATTAATACAGGTTTAAATAAGCAATATTTGTACTTAAAATGTTTTATAAATTTGCGTGCCTGGAACGGATTCATTCAATTTACATTATTTCTTATGGGGAAATTAAACTCGAAAGTCGAACAGTTTGAAAGTCTCTTCTTCTTATTCTTCATTCGCTTCTACCACCAAGACCTCCCCGTAATCATACTGAATTTACTCCCGTGGTCCTCAGAAGGTCCTGTGGTCCCTGAAAGGACCACACGAGATCCCCAAGAGGATCACAAGAGGTTCAGAGTATCGCAGGGCTTGAGCCTGTATTCTTGGTGGGTCTCAGAAGCGGGAATGCATGACACCGTGGTTTTCGTTGCACCAGTTTAATCTAGAGTTGGACTTTCTCAGCGGAAAACCTCGACGTGTTTTGGATATGAGAATTTGAAAGTCGAATTGCCTCCTGGAATGGATTGTGATCGACTTCTAAGGGCCCACTATATCTGCAAATGACACATGAAGGTGCCCTGACAAAGATTTATTATCACTTTTAAAAGACTCTAGCATATATGGAAGTTTCTGTCTACCCTAGATAACATAAACCAAGTTGAAGAGTCTATAAGGAATCTTGACTTTTCGAATCGTTTAACTGGACAGTAGCCATGTCCTGGTGTTTATATTTGGTACTGCTTTGGAGAATACGTTCAGCAGTTTGTGGAGAGTTGGTACACGTACTTGCGGGAAGAGTTGGCAGCCCTTTGTCTACAAAAAAAGACAGAAAGAAAATATATGCCCCTTCAATGAACTCAGAAATACGGAAACAGAATTTCCTGACACCAAATAGAAAGTATAAAACACTCAAACAAACAAAGAAACAGACAAACAAAGCAAAACAAAAACGCAGAGAAAATCATAATAAACTTCACCAGACAAAGCTTATGGAACAGCCCCTGTCACGTAAAGATCTTATTTAATCCTACGGTTAGAAATAATTGAATTGACCAATCGCTTTGTGGGTTACAGAGATTGAGGCGAAGAATTACAAGCTCTTCCTCAATAAGCAGAGGCCTTGATACACCGGGAAATAGAATAAAGAACTTATTTATAGAGAGAAATTGAACAATAAAAAGAGAAGGTACTAGAGTCGGAAAATTCAGCATAATACACAAGGGATACAAAAAAGAACAGATATGCCCATACTACAAGAACTTAATATTGAAGAAGGCTGGCTAGTAAAGAGAGGATTAAACAGAGAAAACTTAAATCTTTTGGGCGCATTAAATGTCATGAGAATTTAGAGAAGACCATCTTTACATAATGGGAAAAAGAGAGGAAGACCAAGGCGAAGATGACTGCAAGACATCGTTGATAATCTGCAAACGGATGCATCAGCAGAAAGCCATCTTGCTCACAACCGAGAGGCCTACAGGAGAGCTGTTAGGGAGGCAAAGTTCCGCAAGGGACATGCAAATGACTGACTGACACAAGGGAGAGCGGTTGAGAATGCCATATTGTGAAAGACCTGAGTTTGTCCACCTTTTCTAAATCTAAGTCCCGTAGCGTATTCATGCCGTAGTAAGGGTGTGAAGTGTTACTGCCTTCACATTTCTAGACCACTACAGCATTTCAGGTAGGGATGCCAGCACCTGGCCTCGCTGTCTGTTTCCCCAGGGAAGCCCCAGGTACCCATTTTTATTTTCAAGGCTGGGTTGACATCGGTGCCGATCGGTCCGAAAATATTCCGCCCGAATGCGAAATCGAACCAGGGACCTTGTGATCGGCAGGCGAGTGCTATAACCACTACACCACAGTGGACCTTTTACGCCTTGCAATAAATATTTATAGGATGTCTTCAAGAAAAGACATATGCGTTCTTTCCATCTTTAAAACTCACCGAGATTTTTTTTTATCTTACATTCCTGCTGGAGACCCTAAGCGGCGAAATACTGCACTAGCCTCTCACAGCAAAGGTCGCTGGTTCGAATCGTTGTGGACCTTATCTTCGCCTTGGTCTTCCTCTCTGTTTTTTTCCCATTATGTACCCTTCCAAGACGGTCTTCTCTAAATCTTTAAAACTCTTTGCATTTCTTATATCTTATCTTATATCTTATATTCTCCCCATGCTGTTAAACGTCACACAGGGCTCGCAAAGTAGTTCGCCAATTTTTTCCTGTCTTCGGCGAGTCTTTCAACCTCATCAAAGGATTTTATGCCTGTTATTTTGGCCTCTCTTAACAATGTCCTCTCCAGAGTTTCACGCGGTCTGCCTATTTTTCTTTGGCCTGTTGTGTTCCACTTGATAGCTTGTTTTGGGATTTGTCTTCGCAATATTTGCAGAGAGAAAGCGAAAGATAATTAAAACTGCTTTTTTGGGTTTTTTAATTATATGTAATTTTCAATGTATTTTATAATATACCAGGAAGTAAGATTTCACGACAACAACTAAAAGTATCTAGGAAAAGATAAAAAAAAGGACTGCATTTGCACAGTATGGCCAAGATCAACACTAAAAAAATAGTGGAATTTTGGTCTATTTACAGTAGGAAAAGTGAAGAGCGCCAAAAAATATCACTAGCTTCTAAAATGATGACAAGTGACAAAACAAACAAGGCAGCTGAAATATATATCAATGAGGAAAAATTGGAAGAAGTGGAGAGTTTTAAATATCTTTGATCACTGCTAACTAATAATGGAGATACAATGACGGAAATTAAAAGGAGGACATCTGTTGCTCTTCAGAAAGTAAAACAAATAAAGAATCTGTGGAGAGGAGCAGACAGAACTACAAAAATAAGATTTTTAAGGGCATGCATCTTTCCCATCGCAAAATATGCCTGTGAGACCTGGACACTTAACAAAACAGCTGAGAAACACATAAATTCCTTTGAATGTAAATGCTACAGAAGAGTTCTCCCAAATATCGTAGACACAAAAAAGAACACATATATCTATACTACAAGAGCTTAATATTGAAGAAGGCTGGCTAGTAAAGAGGATTAAAGAGAGAAAAAGATATTTTGGGCACATTAAACGTCATGATAATTTAGAGAAGACCGTATTGGATGGATACATAATGGGAAAAAGAAAAAGAGGAAGACCAAAACGAAGATGGCTGCAAGAAATCGTTGACGATCTGCAAATGGATGCAGCAGCAGCAGGCCATCTTGCTCACAACTGAGAGGCCTACAGGAGTGCTGTTAGGGAGGCAAAGTTCTGCAAGAAACATGCAAATGAATGAATGAATGAGCTTCTAACGGTATGGCAGCTAATGAATGAATAAAAGATAGTTTAGATTTTATGAGAAACCCTGTAAATCTAGCGTGCTGTGATGGATAACAATGTCTTCATGGCGAAATTTAATTCTACCTGGTGCGTAATTTGTGTCTCCAGTAAAATATAGTCAGAGATGAGTGATGTGAGGTCAAGGTAACGCTGTTATGTCATGTAGGCTTCTGCGGGATGTTGATATAGTGTCCATATTTTTCTTGATCTGTCGGGGCACTAGAGGGTCATGTGGTCAGCAACATGACTGCCTTGCTTTCGCATCTCAAACTCCAGAGGAACCGGGTGACCAGTTCTATAGCTCTGTGACTGGGGTGCGGGATTCGAACCATCGACCTTCGCTATGATAGACTAGTGGACTAACTATTTCGCCGCTTAAGCTCTGCAGCAGGGATGTAAGATAAAAAAAGGTGATATTAGTCGAGTGAGTGAGTGGATGAGTGAGTGGTTGGTTGGTTGGTTGGTTATTTAGTTAGTTGTTTGCTTAGTTTGTTTAGTAGTTGCGGGTCAGCGAGCGAGTGATTTTTGGTGAGTGCGGGAGGGGAGAGGAGAAGTCGTTGAATGATTGCTTGGATGGAAGGATGAGTTAGCAGATGAGTGAATGAATGAGTCTGAATGACTTGGATGGGCTGAGTGTGTCAGTGAATGAATGAGGTAGCGTATGGATGACTATGTGAAGTCTTCCAGAAAGTGATGCGAGTGCGTGTTTGAATAGTGGATGGGTGAGTGAATCTGGTAATTTAGTAAATGGGTGCGTGTGTGAATGGGTGAGTGCGCACGCGCGTAGCTGATGGGTGCTTAGTGAGCGAGTTGCGGTTTGGTGGGTGGGCGCGTGGTTAAATGAGTAAGCGAGGGTGTGTGTTGCTTGCGAAGTGAGTGAGTGATTATAGAAGTGAGTGAGTGATTGTAGAAGTGAGTGAGTGATTATATAAGTGAGTGAGTGATTATAGAAGTGAATGAGTGATTATAGAAGTGAGTGAATGATTATAGAAGTGAATGAGTGATTATAGAAGTGAATGAGTGATTATAGAAGTGAGTGAGTGATTATAGAAGTGAATGAGTGATTATAGAAGTGAATGAGTGGTTATAGAAGTGAATGAGTGATTATAGAAATGAATGGGTGATTATAGAAGTGAGTGAGTGATTATAGAAGTGAATGAGTGATTGTAGAAGTGAGTGAGTGATTATAGAAGTGAATGAGTGATTATAGAAGTGAGTGAGTGATTATAGAAGTCAATGAGTGATCTGCATGATCAACAGCTTTGTTTTTGTCTGGACAAAGATGATGCTGTTGGCAACAGTGGATGGTGATGGTAGCTTGCTCTCGCGGGTCTGCTAACTAAATATGAAGACTAGACGATGCCCTTCCAGCTGCAAATATTCTTAATGAGATCCATCACCGTGGGGACAACTCCCATCCTGTTTGTTAGGCTAGCATGGAACAACCTCCTCAGAGCTCTAGGAGGAAAGCCATTGACGAGGTTTAGTACCATGAAGCGTGCCACTGGTACTCACTATCTAATCCACGAAGAAAGAGGGGGAGAAAAACAAACAGGAGGAGGAGGAGGAGGAAGAGAAGAACATGAGCAAGAAGAAGAAGAAGAAAATGAAGACTAGGAGAAGGAGAAGAACAAGAACAAGAAGAAGAAGAGGAACATTAGGAGAAGGAGGAAGAGGAGAAGACTATGAGAAGGAGGAGGATGAGAAGAAGAAGACTAGGAGGATGAGAAGAAGAATAATAATAAGAAGAAGACTAGGAGAAATAGGAGAAGGAGGAGAAGAAGAAGAAGACTAGGAGAAATAGGAGGAGGAGGAGAAGAAGAAGACTAGGAGGAGGAGAAGAATAATAAGAAGACTAGGAGAAATAGGAGGAGGAGGAGAAGAAGAATAAAAAGAAGAAGAAGACTAGGAGAAATAGGAGGAGGAGGAGAAGAAGAAGACTAGGAGGAGGAGAAGAAGAATAAGAAGAAGAATAAGACTAGGAGAAATAGGAGGAGGAGGAGGAGGAGAAGAATAAGAAGAAGAAGACTAGGAGAAATAGGAGGAGGAGGAAAAGAAGAATAATAATAAGAAGAAGACTAGGAGAAATAGGAGGAGGAGGAGAAGAAGAAGACTAGGAGAAATAGGAGGAGGAGGAGAAGAAGAATAAGAAGAAGAAGAAGACTAGGAGAAATAGGAGGAGGAGGAGAAGAAGAAGACTAGGAGAAATAGGAGGAGAAGAAGAAGAAGAAGAAGACTAGGAGAAATAGGAGGAGGAGGAGAAGAAGAATAAGAAGAAGAAGACTAGGAGAAATAGGAGGAGGAGGAGAAGAAGAATAAGAAGAAGAAGAAGACTAGGAGAAATAGGAGGAGGAGGAGAAGAAGAAGACTAGGAGAAAAAGGAGAAGAAGAAAAAGAAGAAGAAGAGGAAGAAGAAGAAGAAGACTAGGAGAAATAGGAGGAGGAGAAGAAGAAGACAAAGAGAAGAAGAAGACTAGGAGGAGGAGAAGAAGACTAGGAGGAGGAGAAGAAGACGAAGAAGACTAGGAGAAGGAGAAGAAGACAAAGAGAAGAAGAAGACTAGGAGGAGGAGGAGAAGACTAGGAGGAGGAGAAGAAGAAGAGAAGAAGAAGAAGACAAAGAGAAGAAGAAGACTAGGAGGAGGAGGAGAAGAAGGAGCAAAACAAAACAAGGAGGAGGAGGGTAACAGCACCAACAACCTGATACGGCTTCTAACATCAGAGTTCTTCGTGTCGTCGGGCCAGCCCCTTGTTATCCTCAGAATTAACGTGCAATTAGCCCATGTCACAGCATCAGCTTTCTCATCTAAGTCTGTTTAGCACAAGTATCCTTGACCGGTCCAGTGGGGATATAAAATGCGGGTACAGGTAAAAAAAAAAACAAAAAACTACACAATATATAACATTTCATATTCTATATCAAAGCCATGAAAACGAATCGATCATTGATTAATCTACAAAATGCAGGTTAACCAGTCGATTAAGCAGAACATATTTCCCATTCATATCCCCCTTTTGCAGTTAATCACTGGATTATGTTCGTTATATTTTTTTTATATTTCATACACCACTCTGACCTCTGAGGTTAATATCTCTCACAGCTGCCAGGTAAATTTGGGCCCCCATGCAAAGGTTGATTAATTAATTAATATACAAAACTGTGTTTTTCAAAGGTCAGTAGTTCATCCCTCTATGATTTGCACCATAGGCGGCTGTGTAGCTGGTATGCCAGTAACGCTGACCCAGTTCATACAGCCCACTTACAACTGATTAACCCATCAAAAAAAATAATGGAAGATTACTTTGCCTTTATCAACATAACCGGCTTATGAAACGTGTCTCCCTACCAGCAACCCAGTCTGGTTCTAAAGAAAAGATCTAGGCAGGCTGTAAAGACAGATTATCTGTGTGGGTTTTTAAAACTTGACATATTTCCATGGTAAAGGTCGAAGTAAAGTCCCCTTTTCCACGCCATTAAAGGATATTAGGTTTACGCTATTAGGGCCGTATTTCCAAGACCTTCGGCACATGAAAGTGTGATGTGGTCAGTATCACGGCCTGGCCACACCTACCTTCCAAGATTTCTATGGTACCCATTTTTTAAAGGCTGGGTGGACCGCGGAACTTTTTTTTTTTGGTGTGGTGGTACCAGAAAAAAAAATCCCCATGGGGGGGGGGGGGGGGGAGGGGGGCGCTCGAACCCGGCACCATCGGATTTGTAGACTGAGTGCCCAGATACTCAGTCAGCCAGCCCGCAACAATTTCCATGACATTGCAAGTTATTTGTGACCACAGATCGCGGATATCATCGTTTTATCAGGAAATGCTCGATTTGACAGTCAGCGACCCATAGCTGACACTTCAGCGACAGGGATTTTCATGAACCATAGGTGACCAAGACCCTTTCTCACCTCCAGTTCTAGGAAAAAGATGGGAGTTCATCCGTGGAGCAAAACCGTACGGTTACAGTTTTTTTTTTCCTATTCGAGCAAATGCCAAACTGTTGCCAGGCAACAGTGGGCGTCCATGAAGTGTGTCCTTAAATTTCCATATCTCGAGAATGTTTTCAGTTTAGATTGTGGACTTCTTTTTCAATCTGAAGCTTTCTCGATTTTACATCCATCCACCAATGTTCCCTCTAAGGGTCTGTGTGCAAAATGTTCAGCTCATGTGCAAAAAAATATTGTGTGTGCAAATGTGCGTATTAACATAAATATGTATGTGCAGATACAACTGTATATACACGCACTGTAAAGTCCTGTACATTTAAAAACAGGATCAACCTGCTGTACTTGTCAGTTACTGGTATTTAGTTAACTGCAATGATGATTTCTTTGTTTACTTATTCAGTGACGGTAATTATTTATTTACATAGTTGTTTATCCTCGGTCACCCAGCTGTAGAAATGGATACCCGACTACTTCTGGAGCTAGGGAAGGAAAGGCAGCCAGGCGTGATACTGATCATATCACCCTCTAGAAATATCTAGTGTGATGACAGGTCAAGGAAAATATGAGCGCTAACACCATATCTCTATGTGCCGCTAAGGCACGACAGGATTACCTTTGCCTTTACCTTTACCCTATTATATTCGACTTACTATGGCTTCATTGAAACATATTACCATGGTGGATTTACTATCCACAGCGATAGTAAATCTACTGCTATTTAAAACAAAAAAAACAGGCTAGCTCTAATGTTGGTGGTCACAACGTCTGGTGTTAGTTACCATGATCAGTTTGCATACCTCAGCAGCTCAGTGGACATTCTCCTTTTCTACGACACAATGGAAATTCATCTGCCCGTTTGTTTCAATTATCCTCTGTTCTATGTGTGTCCACTTGCCTCGTCATGATTCTGCTACAGTACTACCGAAACTACGCGATAAAAGACCAGTTGAAACATCAGATCCGAAAGTCATATCTCAACAAGAAAAAGAAATAATAAAAGAAAAACATGTACCATCGTTGTATTTTTCTTGATCGCAATTATAGCACGGAGTAACATCTAGAAACTGGAAAAGTAGCTGTTTCATTTTTCTTTTAGCGCGGTTCCAAAAATTGTGTGCGCGGCCGCGCAGCCGAGAAGCTTAGAGGGAACAATGTCACCCACTCACTCATCCATCCATCCTATTCTATCCTATACCATCCATCCATCCATCTTTCTCCAGTTATTCAACTAGCACTGATCACTGTCTGTTTCTCTGTATCTGTCTGTCTTTTTTGTCCACCATTCTTCCTGTCTGTCTGTTTTTTTTTGTCCCTGTCTATCTATCCTTTTAGCCAATCTGCTTAATAGGTCCGTCTGTGTATTCACTGAATCTGTCAGCCTATTTCTCCAAGAGTTCATGTAACTGCCTGTTGATGTAGCCCTCCTGTTGTCCCTCGGTTCCGTGTTACTAAAATATTAGCCAGCCTCAAAAGCAATTCAGCTTTTACCACAAAGTGAATGAGGACTCCATTATTCACTGTAATCTCTAGGTTGGGGGTGGGTCCCAATTTCGGCGCGTCCTGAAGATACAAAATGACGGAACATTAGTGAAATGAGTGGGCGTGTATACCTACAGGTCTCTGGTAGCTATGATATGTCTGCTCCACTCCTCACTCCCTTCTCAAGTATCTTGCAAGAAAACAAACGGATGTGATGGAAGGGGAGAAAGTCAGTTTGAATTCTCTTTTCCTTGTTTTCTTCTCTGTGTTAGGTGTACTGAAGGTTCCATATTGAACTCTGCTCATATTTGATTGATCGATTGATTGATTTCAGGAGGTAGTTTAACCGCTCCGTTACCCGTTCCAGTAACCAGTGTGAGGTTCAGATTTTCGCATACTTAAACCTGCAGAAGGACGGGGTTTCTTTTTAGGTCAAAGAAAACCGCCCTGTATCATTGTCATGTTTAGTATATTAACTCTTCTAAGCAGATGTGGGGGTCGCTTTTACTCTTTACTTTCGGGCCTTTTTTTTTCGTTTTTCACCAGTGTAGACTTTTCTCTATAGCTTCTTCCTTTGCTTCAGTCCTTTCACACCTGGTTTACTATCTTTGGTCATCATGTGTGTCAATGAGGAAAAACTGGAAGAAGTGGAGAGTTTTGAATATCTTTGATCACTACTAACTAATAATGGAGATACAGTGAGGGAAATTAAAAGGAGGACATCTATCGCTGTTTAGAAAGTGAAGCAACTAAAGAATCTGTGGAGAGGAGCAGACAGAACCACAAAAATAAGATTTTTAAGGGCATGCATCTTTCCCATCGCAACATATGCCTGTGAGACCTGGACACTTAACAAAACAGCTGAGAAACACATAAATGCCTTTGAATGTAAATGCTACAGAAGAGTTCTTCAAATATCATGGACACAAAAAAGAACAAATATATCTATACTACAAGAGCTTAATATTGAAGAAGGCTGGCTAGGAAAGAGGATTAAAGAGAGAAAACGTAAATATTTTGGACACATTAAACGTCATGATAATCTAGAGAAGACCGTATTGGAAGGGTACATAATGGGGAAAAAGAAAGAGAGTAAGGCCAAGGCGAAGATGGATGCAAGACATCGTTGATGATCTGCAAATGGATGCATCAGCAGCAGGCCATTTTGCTCACAACCGAGAGACCTACAAGAGTGCTGTTAGGGAGACAAAGTTCCGCAAGGGACATGCAAATGAATGAAATGGTCATCATGGCCGAGTAATGTTAAGTTTCACTGTGTGAAGTATAGTTCAGTAAGAACATTTAATAGTTTACAACGTACTTCAGTATCTAAGGGTGGCAGTGACTGAATCGACATCGCCGCATCTTCTCGTAATGAAAGCACAGAGACTTCTATCCTTCGCCCTCCTGTTGATAAAAGATTCCCACTGGTGCTATGAAGTAAGTCCACTGGTGGTGAGATCCTCCTTCTAAAGAGGAGACATGAGAACTCATGGAAGATCCGGAGTGTTGCGCTGGTGATCCAAAAGACATCTGGCTCAGTATCTGGAATGACAAGTTCTGAGGCGTAGCACGGTGGCATTTTGACGTCTGAACATTTTCTGATAATATTCTGACCTGCTTCCCGCCTTCATCTTTTGTTTGGATGTGAAACTACACTGAATGACGACTTTCTGAATATTACTGAAATGCAGGTGTTACTGAATTAGGATTTTTCATTGTTAAACTGGATGGCGGATTTATGAATGTTAGTGGATGGCGGCTTTATGAATGTTAATGAATGGCGGCTTTATGAATGTTACTGAATGGCGGTTTTATGAATGTTAACTGAATGGCAGCTTTTTTAGTGTTACTGAATGGCGAATTTAGGAATTTTACTGATCGGCGTCTTTACGAATGTGACTCAATGGTGGCTTTGTGAATGTGGCTGAATGGCGGCTTTGTGAGTGTGGCTGAGTGGTGGCTTTGTGAATGTGGCTGAATGGTGGTTTCGTAAAGGTGTCTTAATGGCGGCTTTGTGAATGTGTCTTAATGGCGGCTTTGTGAACGTGGCTGAATGGCCGCCTCATAAATGTTACTACACGACAGCTTTCTGAATGTTATTAATTGATCGCTTTCTGAATACAGCTGAATTTAAGCTTCCTGAATATTATTCTGTGTCGGCTTTCTGAAAATACTGAAATTCTGGATTGGTAGATAGTCACTAGTATGAAGCTGTGAAAACTACGGTTTCTTTTTCATCATGTATGTAGTTACTTCCTGTACTGTGTGCATGGATAAGCGTGAAACGTCAATGGTGTATTTTATTTTATGTTTCTCAGCTTCAATGTTACTTGTGATTGTTATATGCGCATCATATTTATAGAATATCAGGAACAGAGTGAAATTTGTATGATAAAGGGCAGAATGTCAGACGGGCCTGCGTACCCAATTCTTAACCCTTTGGAAATAAAGATCGATCTGGATGTTACCATCTTGACAGTTTTTCTGTTACTGACTGATGACTTCATGAATGTTACTGACTCCCGTTTCCTGAATGTTACTGACTTTCGTTTCCTGAATGTTACTAACTGAACTGTTTGCTCCATTCTGCTATCAGCTCAGGATAAAATCCCTGCATTCCAGATCCCTCTAACTCAAAGTAAATTTACGAATATCATCAATCAATAACTGACAGGGAGCAGCAATTGTTCTCGAAGCTGGGATTTAACCCTATGTTCTCCGTTCTGGCAGCTGTTATAACGGTCAGCGAGCATTTCTACAAAAGATCCTTTCTGTAAATTACAAATAAACTATTTTGTATCATTTATCAGATTTGACCGAGGAAAGAAGAATGCCCTTTTTTCGCATTAAACGTGAGAATTATTAATCCGCTGTTGACCGAGAACTGATGGCACTTTAGTTCGGCGTTTTATAACTTTTCTTCCTCGCCTACCGTCAGCTTGGCATTATTTATTTATTTATTTTTGTATTTAATTTAGTTATTATTTTGATGACTTTTATGTTTTTAGTGAATATTGCAGCTGAGCCTCGCCCTGCACGTTTCATTACAGCCTTTATATTTTTTTTACTTTTGTCGTTTTAATCTTTCTCTTCTCAAATTTCTGAATTTTTTTTCCTCTGGGCGAAAGAGCCAAGACGACATGATGAAATTTTAAATATGCCAGCACGTTCATTCGACTTCTGTTTTAGTTTTTTGTTTCTTAGTGTAGTAACTGAGGAGTTTCTACTTGTCTGCAAGGATTCGTGATTTTCATTCATTCTCATTTTAAAGTGATAACTTTTCTCATTACAAAAAACACCAAAAAAAAACAAAACATGTACTAGATACGTTGTTTTCCTGTAGCATTCAAGTGCTTAGTTTGTTCATTCACTGTGTATTGTTATTTGTAAGTTGTTTGCTATCCTGATTATGTATGTGTATGCGTGCCATTTTCAGTATTATCAGATAAATTGCTTATCTTTTCATATGCCACTTGGTCATTTCGTTCTTTCAGCTTGAACTTCCCATTGTTGTTAGTTTGTTTTTTTTAAACACTCCTAAAGAATTTTGACAGTATTTTCCTCCTCCTTCTTCTTCTTCTTCAAAGTAGAAACTCTGGTGAAGTACTGTATATTTCTAGACACTATAGCTACTGATAATATTTATACTGACATCCATTTCGAAGAGCTTGATAAACTGTAGTATTTCATTCACAATAATAAACAGTTAAACGCAGTGAAAGCACATTCGAATAGCGGTACGTAAACAAATTAAATGCAGTGAAAGTGCATGCGCTTCACGATAAGCGAGTAGATTAAAAGGGCAAAGAAAGCAGAGGCTACATGTCGTCGAGTCACTTTGGCTATGAATCATAACTTCAGGCCTTCAGCTGTAGCGCCAGATACTGCCTTGGTCTTCTAGAAACAAACTTGGTATATTTAGCAGAGGGACTGGAAAAGTTTAGAACCGCCGACTCAATTTCTTGCACAGAAAATATGAAGATGAAAAGCAACCGTACGTCAGTGGTTCTCAAGTAACAAAAGTCCGCGGACCTCCTTGCTGTTTCAAAACCCAGACCATGGAATCCCCCCCCCCCCACCCCCGCCCCTTTCTACTCCCATACTTTGGAAAAATTTCATATCTGTGCGGGGGCTATGTGCTTTACATGCAAAATAATTTTGAAAATGTGAGTAGCCTTTAACAAGTAAACGTTACACCATAGCACACCACACTACACCACAGCAAAGCACACCACACCACAATACACCACACAATACCACACCACACACCACACCACACCACACCACACTACACTACACCACCCCACACTACATCACACTACACTACACCACACCACACCACACTACACTACACCACACACCACATCACACTACACTACACCACACCATACCACACTACACACCAAACTACACCATACCACACACCACGTCACACTACACTACACCACACCATACCACACTACACACCAAACTACACCATACCACACACCACATCACACTACACTACACCACACCGTACCACACTACACACCAAACTACACCATACCACACACCACGTCACACTACACTACACCATACCACACCACACACCACACTACACCATACCACACACCACTACACCACACTGCACCACACCACACTACAACACATCACACTACGTCATAGCACACATCACATTACACTACACCACACCACACCACACTACATTACACTACACCACACCACACTACACTACACTACACCACACTACACAACACACTTGTTGAATTTTCCACATAACAATAATTTACGTAGGAACAAACACACAAAAAACTCCAGTTAACATTCCTACTCGTTGTGACAAATGAACAGAATATGAAATATTGAACACTTAACTAAGCTGTCATGTTTATTTTTATTCCGAACAATCACTTCACATCTGGTTGAATATTTATATTTTTAATCTCAAATCTGGATCAACGTCAATCCAGTTTCTGTGGTTGCTCTACGTGTAAAACAATATGTCGAAAATATTTGTTCATAAAGGTATGCGTCATAAAGGTATGCGTCATAAAGGTATGCGGAACAAAAGGAAGGATATGCTTCAACGAGACATAAGCTTTCTCACCAACCTTCTTATAATCAGAAAAAAAAACTTGACTCAGGATTGGTCCAGTCTGCATTCTTTGAAGTTTCTTTTCGGTGAACTGTCACTTATGCCTGTGAGACCTGGACACTTAACAAAACAGCTGAGAAACACATAAATGCCTGTGAATGCAAATGTTACAGAAGAGGCCTTCAAATATCATGGGCAAAAAAAAAGAACAAATATATCCATACTACAAAAACTTAATATTGAAGAAGGCTGGCTAGTAAAGAGGATTAAACAGAGAAAATGTACATAGTGTGGGCATATTAAGCGCATGAAAATTTAAAGAAGATCGTCTTGGAAGGATACATAATGGAAAAAAAAGAAAGAGAGGAAGACAAAGGCTAAGACAGCTGCAAGACATCGTTGATGATCTGCAAATGGATGCATCAGCAGCAGGGCGTCTTGCTTACAACAGAGAGGCCTACAGAAGAGCTGTTAAGGAGGCATAGTTCGCAACGGCTGACTGACTGACTGACTGACTGTCAGAAGATATGTCAACAACTTCACCTTGCTCAAGGACCTTGAGTTGTGTCACAGATCCCCAGGGCAGTTTCTGCAGGTGTCCTCAGACCACCAACTGGGAGGCCCCTACTGTACTTGAAAGCTTCGAGCTCCTGTGACTTTTGAAAAAAAAAAACAAAAACAAAATGAAAATTATAATAGATAGTGCTTATTGTAATAGAAAAGTGAGGCTTTAGTGAATCATTTGAATGTTTCATTACTGGTAGAAAATGATTCATTGATTGTGGATTTATGCTTTTATGCTAGAAATGTGCTCTTGAAATTTGACTTGTGTGATCTGTGTAGTTTGACTTGTGTGATCTGTGTAGTTTGACTTGTGTGATCTGTGTAGTTTGACTTGTGTGATCTGTGTAGTGACTTGTGTGATCTGTGTAGTTTGACTTGTGTGATCTGTGTAGTTTGACTTGTGTGATCTGTGTAGTTTGACTTGTGTGATCTGTGTAGTTTGACCAGAAAGCAGATGCTCATAGGAGCCTAAGTAAACTCATTAGAGAATGACAGTCGTTCACCGGACGTATAAGAGGATGGCTTGACAGATCATAATAACAGGGAAGTTAAATGAGAAAAGATGCAGGGGAAGAGTAAGAGGGAAAAAATAATATTCATGGACAGTCTAACGCGATGGCACAAAAAAAAAAAAAAATCACGAACTGAATTGATGTAAAATGACAAATCTATGATAAGCATGATCTGCACGGCACATGATAATGATGATCTGCGTAGGGGGGAAAAATTGAATCTATTTGTTGTCATCTAATTTATTTAGTCATTCATTCAATCTGTAGCATGGCCGCCTTGTAAGTAATGATTATAGTTGTTATTATTATTAATGAATATGATTATGACAATATACTGTAAACAAAATAGTAATATCGAATAGCGACAGAGAAAAGTAGGTAGGAAAGGAAGAGAAAGGTATAGAACTTCCATTACACTAGAACAAGACGAGGACAAAAGTAAACAGTAGAAACAGTGAATAGAAAAAGACAAGACTCAGTGACGCTGAGATATAGGGAATACAACGGTAGGACGCCAGAAAGTAGGATGGTCCAGTGATAACAAAGCGGTGATTGGACATTGACACGTGCAAACAAAATAGAAGAGACGAATAGAAAAGGAAGACACAATGAAAAGCGAGAACACAATAAAACCTCCGACATGAAAGAGCAAGATAATGACTTAGGTAAATAACAATCGTATATATGAAATTGACGCAGACTGACACGCATAGCACGTGTTAGGACGCTATTGCACACAGTTTTTAAATAAATGAGTGACAAACTCGGCCAGCTGACCAATTAAATATTTAGAAGCGTGGCCTGGTGGACATATCTGTATTGACTTAGGACATATAAGTCACGGGGCAGTTTGAATGACGGACAGTCAGAACGCGCGTGGGAACCAGTGGACATCTGAAGGGTGGGGCCAAAATACTTATTGGTTAATCCATCAAGCTGGACTTGAAGATAAAAAGGTGAGCGGAGAGACAGGAGAGGACGAAGAAGAAGTACGGAAGTAGAGGAGAGAGGAGACAGAGGCGATAACCCTAGGACGAAGAAGTACGGAAGTAGAGGAGAGAGGAGACAGAGGAGATAGCCCTAGGACGAAGAAGTACGGAAGTAAAAGAGAGAGGAGACAGAGGAGATAGCCCTAGGATGAAGAAGTACGGAAGTAAAGGAGAGAGGAGACAGAGGAAATAGCCCTAGGATGAAGAAGTACGGAAGTAAAAGAGAGAGGAGACAGAGGAGATAGCCCTAGGACGAAGAAGTACGGAAGTAGAGGAGAGAGGAGACAGAGGACGGAGCCCGAAGACGGAAGAACAAACAATCAGGGACGAAGAAGTACGGATGTACAGGAGAGAGGAGACAGGAGGCAGATCGAAGACGGAGGAGCAAGGACGGTCGGTGAACAGAGACCGGTCCAGACAAGAGAAGAAGAGAAGGATAGACAATAAGAGAAGAACAGCAAAATGAGAACACACACACCAGAGAAGACACGAGAGAGAGAAAGAAGACGTAGGTAACGACAGTTGGAACAGATGGACACTTAGAGCAATAGATACTCGGGAAAAACAGTTTTGAAGAAGGAATTTTAGGACAGATTGAAGATGTGATTCAAGTGATTACGAAAATGTGATACTTTTGAAACTTCGAGCACAGTGATTTAGTCGTGTAACTGATTGACCACGGGTTGTAGATCTCATATAATACTGAGTTAGGAAATGTTCTCGTATCAAGTGTAGAATATTGTGAAGTTGAGAACATTGCCGAAATGCTGTATGTAGAATATGATAAGAGTCTGATACTGTGAACAAATGATTAAGTGATTCAATGCAAGTAATGTTATCGACTATACATCTTGAACTTATTTGTCAGAATTAAGTAATGCAGTGAACTTTTCATCTTACTTGCTCTGATCTAATGAAACTGTAATATTTGTAAAACATCGATATGTTATAATCAATATAATAAGAACAAAGAACTTCAGACAAACAATAATATGATAGTTCACACCATTACATTGTTATCAATCAATCAGTCAATCAACCAGAGAGGACCCGTAGCCTCTTCTCTGGAGTATAAGCCACAGACAAAGGTTTTCCATTCATTTTCTATCGTTGGTCTTGTTCTTCAAGTCCCTCCTCTGTTAGATCCTTTATTGTAGTCTTTCTGTATATATTCTCTGGTTTTCCTGTTTCGTATCCCTTGAGGATTTCACGTCAAACCCTTTCTTGCTGTGCTGCCTGTCTGTCTTCTCGTGTACTACCACTTCCATTTCTTCTTCAGCGTTCGCATCTGTCCACCGAGATCGCTCCATGTCCTCTGCGTTTGTTTTGATCCTTGAGATAAGTCTCATTTAGGATGGGGTCAGAGCACACCGAGCTTGAGACTTATTCTGTGGTGGGTCTCGGAGGCCGAGATCTGTGACACTGCTCGGAGGCTGAGATCACCCTGCTCGGAGGCTGAGATCTGTGACATTGCTCGGAGGCTGAGATCTGTGACCCTGCTCGGAGGCTGAGATCTGTGACCCTGCTCGGAGGTTGAGATCTGTGACCCTGCCCGCAGGCTGAGATCTGTGACACTGCTCAGAGGCTGAGATCTGTGACACTGCTCGGAGGCTGAGATCTGTGACCCTGCTCAATGGCTGAGATCTATGACCCTGCTCAACTCCTCGGAGGCTGAGATCTCTGACCCTGCTCGGAGGCTGAGATCTGTGACCCTTCCCGGAGGCTGAGATCTGTGACACTGCTCAACTGCTCGGAGGCTGAGATCTGTGACACTGCTCAACTGCTCGGAGGCTGAGATCTGTGACACTGCTCAACTGCTCGGAGGCTGAGATTTGTGACACTGCTCAACTGCTCGGAGGCTGAGATATGTGACACTGCTCAACTGCTTGGAGGCTGAGATCTGTGACACTACTCAACTGCTCGGAGGCTGAGATCTATGACCCTACTGGGAGGCCGAGATCTGTGACCCTGCTCAGCTGCTTGGAGGCTGAGATCTATGACATTGCTCGAAGGCTGAGATCTGTGACATTGCTCGAGGGCTGAGATCTGTGACCCTGCTCGGAGGCTGAGATCACCTTGCTCGGAGGCTGAGATCTGTGACATTGCTCGAAGGTTGAGATCTGTGACACTGCTCGGAGACTGAGATCACCCTGCTCGGAGGCTGAGATCTGTGACCCTGCTCAGAGGCTGAGATCTGTGACCCTGCTCGGAGGCTGAGATCTGTGACCCTGCTCGGAGGCTGAGATCTGTGACCCTGTTCGAAGGCTGAGATCTGTGACCCTGCTCGAAGGCTGAGATCTGTGACCCTGCTCGAAGGCTGAGATCTGTGACCCTGCTCGGAGGCTGAGATCTATGACCCTGCTCAACTCCTCGGAGGCTGGGATCTGTGACCCTGCTCAACTGCTCGGAGGCTGAGATCTGCGACACCACTCGAAGGCTGAGATCTGTTACCCTGCTCGGAGGCTGAGATCTGTGACATGACACTGCTCGGAGGCTGAGATCTGTGACCCTGCTCGGAGACTGATCTTTGTGACACTGCTCAACTGCTTGGAGGCTGAGATCTGTGACTCTGCTCGGAGACTGAGATCTGAGACCCTGCCCAGAGGCTGAGATCTGTGACACTGCTCAACTGCACGGAGGCTGAGATATGTGACACTGCTCAACTGCTCGGAGGCTGAGATCTGTGACACTGCTCAACTGCTCGGAGGCTGAGATATGTGACACTGGTTAACTGTTCGGAGGCTGACATCTGTGACAGATGGACACTTAGAGCAATAGATACTCAGGAAAAACAGTTTTGAAGAAGGAATTTTAGGACAGATTGAAGATGTGATTCAAGTGATTACGAAAATGTGATACTTTTGAAACTTCGAGCACAGTGATTTAGTCGTGTAACTGATTGACCACGGGTTGTAGATCTCATATAATACTGAGTTAGGAAATGTTCTCATATCAAGTGTAGAATATTGTGAAGTTGAGAACATTGCCGAAATGCTGTATGTAGAATATGATAAGAGTCTGATACTGTGAACAAATGATTAAGTGATTCAATGCAAGTAATGTTATCGACTATACATCTTGAACTTATTTGTCAGAATTAAGTAATGCAGTGAACTTTTCATCTTACTTGCTCTGATCTAATGAAATTGTAATATTTGTAAAACATCGATATGTTATAATCAATATAATAAGAACAAAGAACTTCAGACAAACAATAATATGAGGCCGAGATCTATGACCCTACTGGGAGGCTGAGATTTGTGACACTGCTCAGCTGCTTGGAGGCTGAGATCTGTGACCTTGCTCGGAGGCTGAGATCTGTGACATTGCTCGGAGTCTGAGATCTATGACCCTTCTCGGAGGCTGAGATTTGTGACCCTGCTCGGAGGCTGAGATCTGTGACATGACATTGCTCGGAGGCTGAGATCTATGACCCTTCTCGGAGGCTGAGATCTATGACCCTTCTCGGAGGCTGAGATCTGTGACATTGCTGGAAGGCTGAGATCTGTGACATTACACTGCTCGGAGGCTGAGATCTGTGACCCTGCTCGGAGGCCGAGATCTGTGACCCTGCTCAATGGCTGAGATCTATGACCCTGCTCAACTCATCGGAGGCTGAGATCTCTGACCCTGCTCGGAGGCTGAGATATGTGACCCTGCCCGGAGGCTGATATCTGTGACACTGCTCAACTGCTCGGAGGCTGAGATCTGTGACCCTGCTCGGAGGCTGAGATATGTGACCCTGCCCGGAGGCTGAGATCTGTGACACTGCTCAACTGCTCTGAGGCTGAGATCTGTGACCCTGCCCGGAGGCTGAGATCTGTGACACTGCTCAACTGCTCGGAGGCTGAGATCTGTGACACTGCTCAACTGCTCGGAGGCTGAGATCTGTGACACTGCTCAACTGCTCGGAGGCTGAGATCTGTGACACTGCTCAACTGCTCGGAGGCTGTGATATGTGACACTGCTCAACTGCTCGGAGGCTGAGATCTGTGACACTGCTCAACTGCTTGGAGGCTGAGATCTGTGACACTGCTCAACTGCTCGGAGGCTGAGATCTGTGACACTGCTCAACTGCTCGGAGGCTGAGATCTGTGACACTGCTCAACTGCTCGGAGGCTGTGATATGTGACACTGCTCAACTGCTCGGAGGCTGAGATCTGTGACACTGCTCAACTGCTTGGAGGCTGAGATCTGTGACACTACTCAACTGCTCGGAGGCTGAGATCTATGACCCTACTGGGAGGCCGAGATCTGTGACCCTGCTCAGCTGCTTGGAGGCTGAGATCTATGACATTGCTCGAAGGCTGAGATCTGTGACATTGCTCGAAGGCTGAGATCTGTGACCCTGCTCGGAGGCTGAGATCACCTTGCTCGGAGGCTGAGATCTGTGACATTGCTCGAAGGCTGAGATCTGTGACACTGCTCGGAGACTGAGATCACCCTGCTCGGAGGCTGAGATCTGTGACCCTGCTCGGAGGCTGAGATCTGTGACCCTGCTCGGAGGCTGAGATCTGTGACCCTGTTCGAAGGCTGAGATCTGTGACCTTCCTCGAAGGCTGAGATCTGTGACCCTGCTCGAAGGCTGAGATCTGTGACCCTGCTCGGAGGCTGAGATCTATGACCCTGCTCAACTCCTCGGAGGCTGGGATCTGTGACCCTGCTCAACTGCTCGGAGGCTGAGATCTGCGACACTGCTCGAAGGCTGAGATCTGTTACCCTGCTCGGAGGCTGAGATCTGAGACCCTGCCCAGAGGCTGAGATCTGTGACACTGCTCAACTGCACGGAGGCTGAGATATGTGACACTGCTCAACTGCTCGGAGGCTGAGATCTGTGACAATTACTCAAATGCTCGGAGGCTGAGATATGTGACACTGGTTAACTGTTCGGAGGCTGACATCTGTGACACTGATCAACTGCTCAGAGGCCGAGATCTGTGACCCTACTGGGAGGCTGGGATTTGTGACACTGCTCAGCTGCTCGGAGGCTGAGATCTGTGACACTGCTCGGATTCTGAGATCTATGACCCTTCTCGGAGGCTGAGATTTGTGACCCTGCTCGGAGGCTGAGATCTGTGATCCTGCTCGGAGGCTGAGATCTGTGACATGACATTGCTCGGAGGCTGAGATCTATGACCCTTCTCGGAGGCTGAGATCTGTGACACTGCTCGGAGGCTGAGATCTGTGACACTGCTGGAAGGCTGAGATCTGTGACATGACACTGCTCGGAGGCTGAGATCTGTGACACTGCTGGAAGGCTGAAATCTGTGATATGACACTGCTGTGAGGCTGAGATCTGTGACATGACACTACTCGGAGTCTGAGATCTGTGACCCTGCTCGGAGGCTGAGATCTGTGACACTGCTCAGAGGCTGAGATCTGTGACATTTCTCGGAGGCTGTGACACTGCTAGGAGGCTGAGATCTGGGACATAACACTTCCCGGAGGCTGAGATCTGTGACCCTGCTCGAAGGCTGAGATCTGTGACCCTGCTTGAAGGCTGAGATCTGTGACACTGCTCGGAGGCTGAGATCTGTGACCCTGCCCGGAGGCTGATATCTGTGACACTGCTCAACTGCTCGGAGGCTGAGATCTGTGACTCTGCTCGGAGACTGAGATCTGAGACCCTGCCCAGAGTCTAAGATCTGTGACACTGCTCAACTGCTCGGAGACTGAGATATGTGACACTGCTCAGCTGCTCGGAGGCTGAGATCTGTGACACTGCTCAACTGCTCGGAGGCTGAGCTATGTGACACTGCTCGAAGGCTGAGATATGTGACACTGCTCAACTGCTCGGAGGCTGACATCTGTGACACTGCTCAACTGCTCGGAGGCCGAGATCTGTGATACTGCTCAGCTGCTTGGAGGCTGAGATCTATGACCCTTCTCGGAGGCTGAGATCTGTGACCCTGCTCGGAGGCTGAGATCTATGACCCTCCTCGGAGGCTGAGATTTGTGACACTGTTCGGAGGCTGAGATCTGTGACACTGCTCGGAGGCTGAGATCTGGGACATGACACTGCTCAGTGGCTGAGATCTGTGACACTGCTCGGAGGCTGAGATCTGTGACCCTGCTCTTAGGCTGAGATCTGTGACCCTGCTCTTAGGCTGAGATCTGTGACCCTGCTCAAAGGCTGAGATCTGTGACCCTACTCGGAGGCTGAGATCTGTGACACTGCTCGGAGGCTTAGATCTGTGACACTGCTCGGAGGCTGAGATCTGTGACACTGCTCGGAGGCTTAGATCTGTGACACTGCTCGGAGGCTGAGATCTGTGACATTGCTCGGAGGCTGAGATCTGTAACCCTGCTCGGAGGCTGAGATCTGTGACATGACAGTGCTCGGAGGCTGAGATCTGTGACCCTACTCGTTGGCTGAGGTCTGTGACGCTGCTCGGAGGCTGAGATCTGTGACATGACACTGCTCGTAGGCTGAGATCTGTGACCCTGCTCGGAAGCTGAGATCTGTGACACTGCTCGGAGGCTGAGATCTGTGACCCTGCCTGGAGGCTGAGATCTGTGACCCTGCTCGGAGGCTGAGATCTGTGACCCTGCTCGGAGGCTGAGATCTATGACACTGCTCGGAGGCTGAGATCTGTGACACTGCTCGGAGGCTGAGATCTATGACACTGCTCGGAGGCTGAGATCTGTGACCTTGCTCGGAGGCTGAGATCTGTGACACTGCTCGGAGGCTGAGATCTGTGACATGACACTGCTCGGAGAATGAGATCTGTAACATGACACTGCTCGGAGGCTGAGATCTGTAACATGACACTGCTCGGAGGCTGAGATCTGTGACACTGCTCGGAGGCTTAGATCTGTGACACTGCTCGGAGGCTGAGATCTGTGACATTGCTCGGAGGCTGAGATCTGTAACCCTGCTCGGAGGCTGAGATCTGTGACATGACAGTGCTCGGAGGCTGAGATCTGTGACCCTACTCGTTGGCTGAGGTCTGTGACGCTGCTCGGAGGCTGAGATCTGTGACATGACACTGCTCGTAGGCTGAGATCTGTGACCCTGCTCGGAAGCTGAGATCTGTGACACTGCTCGGAGGCTGAGATCTGTGACCCTGCCTGGAGGCTGAGATCTGTGACCCTGCTCGGAGGCTGAGATCTGTGACCCTGCTCGGAGGCTGAGATCTATGACACTGCTCGGAGGCTGAGATCTGTGACACTGCTCGGAGGCTGAGATCTATGACACTGCTCGGAGGCTGAGATCTGTGACCTTGCTCGGAGGCTGAGATCTGTGACACTGCTCGGAGGCTGAGATCTGTGACATGACACTGCTCGGAGAATGAGATCTGTAACATGACACTGCTCGGAGGCTGAGATCTGTAACATGACACTGCTCGGAGGCTGAGATCTTTAACACTGCTCGGAGGCTGAGATCTTTAACACTGCTTGGAGGCTGAGATCTTTAACACTGCTTGGAGGCTGAGATTTGTAACACTGCTCGGAGTCTGAGATCTGTAACACTGCTCGAAGGCTGAGATCTGTAACACTGCTCGAAGGCTGAGATTTGTGACACTGCTCGAAGGCTGAGATTTGTGACACTGCTCGAAGGCTGAGGTCTGTAACACTGCTCGGAGGCTGAGATCTGTGACACTGCGACACTGCTCGGAGGTTGAGATATGTGACACTGCTAGTTTTCGTTACACGGGAGAACTTCGAATTGGGCTTTTCTCAGTGGAACCTCGACTTGTTTGCATATGAAATCCACCAGATGAGAGGTTGTTGCCAAGACAGGTCTGCACTGATCAAGTGTCTCCGTCTTCGACACTAGCACTTCCATTACTTTCAACTTCTGTAACTCTCTCTTTCTCTCTCTCTAAACCACCTGCTTTCTTACTTTCAACTTATCTCTCTCTCTCTCTCTCTCTCTCTCTCTCTCTCTCTCTCTCTCTCTCCACCACCTGCTATCTCACCAGGATCAGCCGTGTCCTCTGGAGGGACCGCAGTTCTGATGACATTTAGCCACTTTACTGTCGAGCAGTCCACTGGGATTGAGCTATGTCACGTGACGGAGGCTGACCTCTTATCAGCTCAGCGCCTTTCCTGTCTGTCATTATTTTCTCTGAGCGGATACAGTTCTTTCTACTTTTCTACCTTATGCTTCATGTTTCAAAAATTTGCGCTTGACCTGAAAGTCTGATGATCTAAATCAGATATCAAGACGAAAGCTGTAAAAATACAAATCATTACTCGCGCTGCCCGTCATGTAATGGAAACATGTTTTCTCAGCTGTATAGGAAGAGTTCACGCTTTTTTATAGAGACTAAAAAAAAAACTGTCTGAAGTGCATTCGTCTGTGTCAGTGGTTCAAACCCGGCCGGGGATGTTGTAGAAACCCACGTGTAGAAATGGGGCACCCGTCTCCTTAAAGAGCTGATGATAGCAACAGAGCACAGTGTTGTATAGCTTAGTCCTCGAAAATATTCATAGACAAAGCACTTTTAGATGTGGGAGAAAGAAAAATGACCAGAGAATTACCTAGAAAAATGACCAGAGAATTACCTGGGAGTGGTAAGATGAGCAGCCCGTCTAGCCACCAGAGAACAGCGTATTAACCAACTTCGCTGTCTCGCAAACCCGAAGAGTTTATTAAGTTTACTAATATTTGCCACTCGAGCACCTTTTTTTTTTTACAGGACGTAATTAAATTCTTATTCTTTCAGCTGATTGCAGGTACAGTATTATAATCCATTGCTCTTTCTTAGTCAGATTGTAGGGTAGTGGAGCCAGTTTCCATGCGTTAATCAGTTCTGATTGGTCTTTTCTCACGATATGATCCCTTCATCACGATATGATCCCTTCATCACGATATGATTCCTTTCATCACGATATGATTCCTTCATCACGATATGATTCCTTCATCACGATATGATTCCTTCATCACGATATGATCCCTTCATCACGATATGATCCTTTCATCACGATATGATTCCTTCATCACGATATGATCCTTTCATCACGATATGATTCCTTCATCACGATATGATTCCTTCATCACGATATGATCCCTTCATCACGATATGATCCCTTCATCACGATATGATCCTTTCATCACGATATGATTCCTTCATCACGATATGATCCTTTCATCACGATATGATTCCTTCATCACGATATGATTCCTTCATCACGATATGATCCCTTTCATCACGATATGATTCCTTCATCACGATATGATCCCTTCATCACGATATGATCCCTTCATCACGATATGATCCCTTCATCACGATATGATTCCTTCATCACGATATGATCCCTTCATCACGCACCATGAACATGAAGATAGTAGTTTCTGCCCTCTTGCTTTCTTCATTCCATACGACATATCAGATATTTCTTATAACAACCAGTTTAATCGTCATTTCTTATAACAACCTGTTTGATCGTCCTTACTATAACATCTTAAACTGATGGTCTTTACTAGAACACCTTAAACTGGTCGTCTTTACTAGAACACCTTAAACTGGTCGTCTTTACTAGAACACCTTAAACTGATCGTCTTTACTAGAACATCTTAAACTGGTCGTCTCTACTAGAACACCTTAAATTGATCGTCTTTACTACATCTTCTTAAACTGATCGTCTTTACTACATCTTCTTAAACTGATCGTCGTTACTAGAACACCTTAAATTGATCGTCTTTACTACATCTTCTTAAACTGATCGTCGTTACTAGAACACCTTAAATTGATCGTCTTTACTACATCTTCTTAAACTGATCGTCGTTACTAGAACACCTTAAATTGATCGTCTTTACTACATCTTCTTAAACTGATCGTCTTTACTACATCTTCTTAAACTGATCGTCGTTACTAGAACACCTTAAATTGATCGTCTTTACTACATCTTCTTAAACTGATCGTCGTTACTAGAACACCTTAAATTGATCGTCTTTACTACATCTTCTTAAACTGATCGTCGTTACTAGAACACCTTAAATTGATCGTCTTTACTACATCTTCTTAAACTGATCGTCGTTACTAGAACACCTTAAATTGATCGTCTTTACTACATCTTCTTAAACTGATGGTCTTTACTAGAACACCTTAAACTGGTCGTCTTTACTAGAACACCTTAAACTGGTCGTCTTTACTAGAACACCTTAAACTGATCGTCTTTACTAGAACATCTTAAACTGGTCGTCTCTACTAGAACACCTTAAATTGATCGTCTTTACTACATCTTCTTAAACTGATCGTCTTTACTACATCTTCTTAAACTGATCGTCGTTACTAGAACACCTTAAATTGATCGTCTTTACTACATCTTCTTAAACTGATCGTCGTTACTAGAACACCTTAAATTGATCGTCTTTACTACATCTTCTTAAACTGATCGTCGTTACTAGAACACCTTAAATTGATCGTCTTTACTACATCTTCTTAAACTGATCGTCTTTACTACATCTTCTTAAACTGATCGTCGTTACTAGAACACCTTAAATTGATCGTCTTTACTACATCTTCTTAAACTGATCGTCGTTACTAGAACACCTTAAATTGATCGTCTTTACTACATCTTCTTAAACTGATCGTCGTTACTAGAACACCTTAAATTGATCGTCTTTACTACATCTTCTTAAACTGATCGTCGTTACTAGAACACCTTAAATTGATCGTCTTTACTACATCTTCTTAAACTGATCGTCGTTACTAGAACACCTTAAACTGATCGTCTTTACTAGAACACCTTAAACTGATCGTCTTTACTAGAACACCTTAAACTGATCGTCTTTACTAGAACATCTTAAACTGATCGTCTTTACAAGAACATCTTAAACTGATCGCCTTTATTAGAACATCTTAAACTGATCGTCTTTACTAGAATACCTTAAACTGATCGTCTTTACTAGAACACCTTAAACTGATCGTCTTTACTAAAACATCTTAAACTGATGGTCTTTACTAGAACATCTTAAACTGATCGTCTTTACTAGAACACCTTAAACTGTTCGTCTTTACTAGAACACCTTAAACTGATGGTCTTTACTAAAACATCTTAAAATGATCGTCTTTACTAGAACACCTTAAACTGATCGCCTTTACTAGAACATCTTAAACTGATCGTCTTTACTAGAACATCTTAAACTGATCGCCTTTACTAGAATATCTTAAAATGATCGTCTTTACTAGAACACCTTAAACTGATCGTCTTTACTAGAACATCTTAAAATGATCGCCTTTACTAGAACATCTTAAATTAATCGTCGTTAGTAGAACATCTTAAACTGATCGTCCTTATTAGAACACCTTAAACTGATTGTCCTTTCTAGATTTTTTGTTTGTTTAAATTATTGTTCACGAAACTTTATTGTTCACTGCTCTTATTTCAAATCTGACATTATGTACGCATATATCAACTGTTTGAATTTCACTCATTCTGTCACACAGCAATAGACAGCAACATAGATTTGTGAGACATCAAGATTATCCTTATAAATCATCAATTATTTTCAAACTCCTTTTCACAAGACGTTATTAACCCATTTACATTCGTGCACTGATTCTACATCAAAACTTGGCAATCGCATACTGATCTGCAAACTGAGATGTCTTGACTTATCTGTAAACTGAGATGTCTTGACTTATCTGTAAACTGAGATGTCTTGACTGATCTGCAAACTGAGATGTCTTGACTGATCTGCAAACTGAGATGTCTTGACTTATCTGTAAACTGAGATGTCTTGACTGATCTGCAAACTGAGATGTCTTGACTGATCTGTAAACTGAGATGTCTTGACTTATCTGTAAACTGAGATGTCTTGACTTATCTGTAAACTGAGATGTCTTGACTGATCTGTAAACTGAAATGTCTTGACAGACCTGTAAACTGAGATGTCTTGACTGATCTGTAAACTGAAATGTCTTGACTGATCTGTAAACTGAAATGTCTTGACTGATCTGTAAACTGAAATGTCTTGACAGACCTGTAAACTGAGATGTCTTGACTGATCTGTAAACTGAAATGTCTTGACTGATCTGTAAACTGAGATGTCTTGATTGATCTGTAAATTGATATGTCTTGACTGATCTGTAAACTGATATGTCTTGACTGATCTGTAAACTGAAATGTCTTGACTGATCTGCCAGGGAGAGGTTTTTGTTAGCTCCTGTTCAGCTTTGCAAGTTTTGTTTATTCTTTGCTCGTCAGTATATAAACTGACACATGCTGCCACCAGCTACATCTCACTGCTCCGGGTTTAGTACCTGGTCAGTCAGATTATCTTTCTAAATTCAGACTGACCATAGTTTAGGTAATAGAATAATACTGAGGTAATACTAGGTAATTTAAACTACACTAGTTTTCGGTGTCAAGGTTTTATCAGAGGTCAAAAGATCGCTTCCTGTTTCCGTCCTTAAACACTCCGCATTGGGAATTTCTGCAATGTTAAATATTGAATACGTAGTTGCTGAAAGCAGAATCCTTCGTTAATAAATGATTTATGTGAACTGTTAAAAGTTTTGAGTTGCCTTTGGTAAAAGTACTCACTCCCGACTTAGAGAAGCCATTTTACCGGTCATGACATTTTGATTAAGAACACTTTAAACTGATCGTCCTTTCTAGAACACCTTAAATGTAATATATTATGATATTTTTCCTCTTACAAGACAATTCTGATCTTATTTTTTAATGGGGCTTTTGTTGCGCATCATTTTGCTGGGAAAACTCCTTTCGCGGTTGATTCCACCACTTCTGGCTTTACATAAAACATCACAACAGCAAGTTATGTTTGTGTTGTAAGAGCTAGTTTCTTTGCACCGGCCTGTTTTGTTTAAAGATTTAGCACGTCGCATGAATTCTTTCCAGACTAAATGTTTACGAAGACTTTGACAAATATTTTGGCCAAACACCATAAGAAATAACATCTTGTTGGCAGAGATGCAGATGAAGCCACTGACAACAATTATTGAGGAAAGACGCTGGCGATGGTTGGGACATGTGCTCCGAATGACTGACAACTCACTACCAAAAATAGCACTAAGATGGACACCGCAGGGGAGCAGAAGTAAGGGTAGACCAAAAGAGACATGGAGAAGAACAACAGAAAGGATGTTGAGCAATAGAGGGCTCACCTGGGCAAGAGCAGAAAAAAAGGCAAAGGACAGGCATTTGTGGAAAACCCTTGCGGAAGCCCCATGTGCCCTGGGCACTTAAGGTTCAGAGAGAGAGAGAGAGAGATCCTTTTCATGCGATTGTGCTCCCTTCATCGGAATCTATCTCCAAGCGGCTCGGTCTTTCCCCGTTTCCTCACTCGTCACGTGATTGATAGAGAGAACTTGCATTAATAGGTCTTTCCCTGTTTTCTCACTCGTCACATGATTGATAGAGAAAACTTGCATTAATAGATCTTTCCCTGTTTTCTCACTCGTCACATGATTGATGGAGAAAACTTGCATTAATAGGTCTTTCCCTGTTTCCTCGCTCGTCACGTGACTGACAGAGAGAACTTGCATTAATAGGTCTTTCCCTGTTTCCTCACTTGTCACATGATTGATAGAGAAAACTTGCATTAATAGATCTTTCCCTGTTTTCTCACTCGTCACATGATTGATAGAGAAAACTTGCATTAATAGGTCTTTCCCTGTTCCCTCACTCGTCACATGATTGATAGAGAAAACTTGCATTAATAGGCCTTTCCACGTTTCCTCGCTCGTCACGCGACTGACAGAGAAAACTTGCATTAATAGTTTACAATTACTCAAGTTTTTGTCCACCAAGCGGCCTGCTTTCGTCTACAAGTTCTCCGTGTGATGTCTGCTTGGAGATGTTGCTGTCATCCATTCGTTGTCCATGCCCCAACAATCTTATTCTTTACGCAGTTGAGTTTGTCTTCATGGATAAAAGTTTGACAAACTACATATCCTCAGAGTTGGTTACGTTGTCTTGCCATGTAATGTTTTTAACATTGCGCAGGCAGTCAGGATGGAAACTGCTGATATTATATTGCGCAGGCAGTCAGGATGGAAACTGCTGATATTATATTGCGCAGGCAGTCAGGATGGAAACTGCTGATATTATATTGCGCAGGCAGTCAGGATGGAAACTGCTGATGAATATCCAAGTTCACATTCATATGGAAAGTTCTAACCACGTTTGTCTGATAGATCAGAACATTTGGACATTTGGGATCATATAAAGAACATATTGTTGGAATCTTTTCTTCGCCTTCAAATAAACAATACTTTTATTACACGTTATTATTTGAGCTAAAGCGCCAGAGCTTAGCTTTGTTCAACAGATAAAAGGTAAAAAGCTAAAAATCCCCGTATCCTTCCCATAAAGGCATATTGGCAATGCAATGTTAAGCCCCTATTTCCAAGATCATCGGCACATGGAAGTCTGATGTGGTCGGTATCACTCCTGGCCGCATTTACCTTCCCAGATTTATCTGGTACCTATTTTTAGAGGGGTCGACGAATGAGCTCCTCAGAGTTGGCATCCCTGGAAAAGGAGATGGGTATATGTTGGTCACTTGATGATAAGAAATGATCAGAGAATCCCAAAACAAGCTATCAAGTGGAACACAACAGGCCAAAGAAAAAGAGGCAGACCGCGTGAAACTCTGAAGAGGACACTGTTAAGAGAGGCCAAATTAACAGGCATAAAATCCCTTGATGAGGTTGAAAGACTTGCCGAAGACAGGAAAAATGGCGAACTACTTTGAGAGCCCTATGTGACGTTTAACGGCACGGGAAGGATATGATATAAGATAACATTTTTAGAGGCTTGGTGGATTTCAGGGCCATTTTAGTGTGGTGGTACCAGAAAAATAAAAAAAAAAAAAAACAGTTACATGTTTGTCCAACAGGTAACTGAACGTATACTTTTTTATGCTGCACGCATTGAAGCCAGGTCTGCCTTCTGTATATCGCCAAATCTGACAACAGGGTTTGATATTTTCCATTGCACAGCTCGCCTGGATGCGGTGAAGACCTACATGGCCCTGCGACGTGTCCCCCCAAAGCTGCAGGACAGAGTCATCAAATGGTTCGACTACTTGTGGATGTGCAACAAGTCAGCGGACGAAGAAAAGTCCCTCGGGTTGTTGCCTGATAAACTGAAGGTTAGTATGGCTTTTTGTTTGTGGGAAACGCGTTTTTACATCCTTGGCTAAAGTTAGGGCGTTTTTTTTTCTTTCAATAATCGCAAGCATTTTTATGATTGTAACAGCAGTTGAGTTTATTTACTTGTGTCAGCGTCTTCCTGTTTTGAAAGGAAGTTTGCACTTTGGTATGTTTATTCTTTAAGCAAAGAAATTCAGGATGTCTGATTGGCGAAGTGGTTAATGTTCTAGTCTCTCATGGCGAAGATCGGGGGTTCGAGTCCGGTTAGAGACGTCCCAGTCACCCAGCTGAAGAAATGGGTACCTGACCTCTTCTGGAGTTGGGGAAGGAAAGGAGGCCATGCTTGATGCTGTTTAGGATTTTATAATGGTTTAATCTCTGTAGTTTCATTTTAGATATAAGTGATGATACCCTTATATAATGTTTTATCAGTGTATCTTAATGCATCGTGATTTTTAAAAAAAACTCTATTCTATTCTCATTCATTTCTCCATCCAACAATAAAGAAAGGAAGACACTATATACAGTACTTTTTAAAATCAAGATCATAAAATATGAGTAACAAGATAAACTTTTGTTTGCTTTTCAACAAATTTTTTACTCTTTAATAATATAGACACATAAATGGAAAGGTTGAACTCTGTAAGAAACTCGTACATACTGTAGGATTTTTAGCAATGTTGGTGTGATGAAAAGAAATCTTTCCAGTATATATTCGAACTACTAACCTTAATGACTTCTGCCTAAAAAACTGTTGATAAATAAATATATTACTCATCATTCCCGGAGACATGCTCCCTTCACTGGCAGTCAATCTAACAGGACGATACAAAGGAGCTAACCTGGCCTGCGTCCGTAGTACTAGCGGTCCATCCTTCCTACGCTTTCTACATTCCCCTTCTCACTGTTATCATCATCAGTTCAAAAAATACATATAAACAATATGGTAACCCTGCCATGCCTTAGAGGCACATAGGGATATGGTGTTAGTGCCCATATTTTCCTTGACCTGCCAGCATACTAGAGGGTGATACGGTCAGTATCACGCCTGGCCGCCTTCTGGGGGGCCTCCGGCTGGATTCGAACTTCCGACCTTCGCCATGATAGACCAGTGCACTAACTACTTCGCCACTCAGAATATATATATGTATATATATATATATAATACTGTCAACATATGGTACATATATCCGCTATACCTTGCTCCATTGATAATACTTTCAACATATGGTACATATATCCGCTGTGCCTTGCTCCATTGATAATACTCTCCACCTATGGTACATTACATATATCTGCTATACCTTGCTCCATTGATAATACTGTCCACATATGGTACATATATCCGCTATACCTTGCTCCATTGATAATACTGTCCACATATGGTACATTACATATATCTGCTATACCTTGCTCCATTGATAATACTGTCCACATATGGTACATATATCCGCTATACCTTGCTCCATTGATAATACTGTCCACATATGGTACATATATCCGCTATACCTTGCTCCATTGATAGTACTGTCCACATATGGTACATATATCCGCTATACCTTGCTCCATTGCAAAATATTCCCAGGGTGCACCTAAATTAATTAAATTCTCGAACAATATTCTCTTTTATGTTAATGCGGTGCTCTCTAGCACAAAAAAAAAAAACCGGGTACGTCGGGGTGGATCTGAAGGGATTGACACTCACAGCTTGCTGGCGTTCATATCACAGAATATAATATCATTTTCAAACCAATAACGTACATAGATCCAATATATCCATTGACCAAATAAACGTGCTCATTCGCGCAACGAAAACATAACACCCCACCTCCCTCCTCCCCCCCCCCCCCCCCGCAACCGATCGGTCGGCACGTCGTCCAACATGTTAAACGTACAATTCCCGACTGACTTAAAACTCTCCAGGTCCGTCGCTACCGTCTCAGTCGAAGTTGCGCAACCTCATTTACTTTACTTCATCTGGCATTAAAACTTGGGTTCATTGACCTGTGTGTTATCATACCACATCACCCTCAAGTGTGCGCGATAGGTCAAGGAAAATATGGACACCATATCCCTGTATGCCTCTAAGGCAAGTCAGGGTTGCCTGTACCTTTATCTTTAAAGATTTTCAGTTAGTTCAGAAGAGCAGTGTTGATGGCAAGTACTCGAACGAAATAAAATCACGAATAGGTAAGGCAAAAGCAGATTTTTATAACATGAGAAAGATGCCAAGAAATAAGATCCCCTAACTCTTTCACAACTGAATATAATTTTCATTCTCCGCCACGGTAAGTTTTTATGAGAAATCTTGACAGAAAAAAATCTGAAAGAAAGTTATTCTATAATTTAAAAAAAAATATATGGATTGGATTAGTATTGTGCTGTATTAGAAGAATAATTGTATTTAGACTTTGCCCAAATACTGCGCTGAACATTGATTCACAAAAGTATGCAAGATCTTCCACCACCACCAGTGTTATTTTCGAGGGAAAGTGTTACAGTGCTATATAGAACAAGTATTGCTATTTGGCTGTGAAACTTGGGCAGTGAACAAAAAGATGACAAAGAAATTGTAAGCAACAGAGATGTGGTTTTGGAGAAAGATGCAGCAGATGGCCTGGGCAGACAAAAAAACAAACGAAGGGTGTCCTCTAAGGCGTGTCTGAACAACTAAAACTAGTTAAAATGGTAAGAAAAAAAGACAGACGGTCAAAATTCCTGGACATTTCACGAGAAGACAGAAGTTAGGGAGCTTAGTAATGGTTGGACAATTCAACGGGAAAAGAGAGGAGAGACGAGGAAGGCCAAGAGTGGACTGATCTTGTGGCATGGAAAAAGAAAAGCATCTGAACTGATCAGAAACTCAAAGGACCGCACAAGATGAGGAAGCAGGATCACCAACGCTATTCGGCAAGACTAATAATAATAATAATAATAGCAGAAATCTAGAAATTGCTTATAAAAGATGCATATTGTCGACTAAAGGAAGCCGGACATACGCGTATTTGGTTTAAAGGCAACTTTATGTTGCCTTAACATGAATCCCCGAGGTTAACTGAAAAAAGAAAAACCCCGGAACATTTAAGAGAAGAATTATGAGGAAAGAAATGATGGATGAGAGAAAACTCAAACAAAAGTTACTACAAAAAAAAGGAGACAAGCTTTCATCATGTCCCTGCGCTGAAAAAAAAAATATTTCAGACGGCGGAGATGTAGAAGGATATGCAGTTTTCTTTACTCCGAGATTGTTTGTAGCACGATTTGCGGCCATGTTTTATGCTTGTGGCCACAGTTTTCCACATTATTATTATTATTATTATTATTATTCCATGGCCCCTTCCAAACCCCGGAAGTAAACAGAAATTTATTTATGTCTTTTCACGATGCACCATGCAAATTTTTCTTGGTTCTCATGGAAGCTGGGATGTGATGACATTCTTATATTTAGAGAATTCATTTGAAGGCTATCCACCTCACAAGATGGAAGCTGGGATGTGATGACATTCTCATGTTTAGAGAATTCATTGAAGGCTATCCACCTACAAGATGGAAGCTGGGATGTGATGACATTCTCATGTTTAGAGAATTCATTGAAGGCTATCCACCTCACAAGATGGAAGCTGGGATGTGATGACATTCTCATGTTTAGAGAATTCATTGAAGGTTATCCACTACAAGATGGAAGCTGGGATGTGATGACATTCTCATGTTTAGAGAATTCATTGAAGGCTATCCACCTACAAGATGGAAGCTGGGATGTGATGACATTCTCATGTTTAGAGAATTCATTGAAGGCTATCCACTACAAGATGGAGGGTGGGATGTGATGACATTCTCATGTTTAGAGAATTCATTGAAGGCTATCCACCTCACAAGATGGAAGCTGGGATGTGATGACATTCTCATGTTTAGAGAATTCATTGAAGGCTATCCACCTCACAAGATGGAGGTTGGGATGTGATGACATTCTCATGTTTAGAGAATTTATTGAAGGTTATCCACCTCGCAAGTGACTAACCGACAGTCTTGTCTTGTCCTGTCTTGTTTTGTCCTGTGCTGTTTCCCTGTAACTGCGAGCTAGCGTTCTTTTCAGCCGATGCTGTGAAGATCTTGAGGCAACATCGTACAGGCGTGGGAGGGGGTTATGACGGCTATTTTTTTCAGTCCCGGAGTGGAGCTAAAAAGCAGAGGGTATGCAATACTTCTTTACCAGACCCCACCACCATGGGGATTATGGCGATCCTTGTCCCATTAGCCAAGCTAGGCCTGGTACTGGGGGTACCAACAGAGAGTTGGGACAAGGTCTTGGTCAGCTACGGTTCGCTAACCCTGACGATAGCATATTAACTGTGGGTAGCTAGTTGGCCTAATCGAAGGGGTTCCTCCCCAACTAACCCACGCATGCTGATGCTTCTATCGCGCTCTGATACCGAGAAGACGTCGTGTTTGTTTTAGTTTCTTCTTGTAATGTATTATTGCATGAAACTGAGCTGTATTTAAACCTTATTGATTGTTTGTTGATATCCTCGAAAGAATGTTTGGATTTATTGCCTTCAATATCCATAATGAGCTTCTGAGCACAAGCATCGACTTCAAGAGGCGGTGAGTTTTCGGTTTGTTCTGCTACCGAGGCAAGAAACCGGGTTCTTGAAAGACCTCATAACCGTGGAGATTATGACAATCCTTTTCCCGTTGGCGAAGCCGAAGATGTTCATCAGTTTGTAATTAGGAGCACCAAAAATGTTAGGACAGGGTCTTGACCATCTCTGGTTTGCCGGTCCTGATATCTACATCATCGTTAGAGTGTAGTCGTTTTTCCTGACACTGCCATCCAGTTCAGCCGAGCTCCGAATCGAAGCTTTAACTCCTTGAAATAACCATATTTCAGTATCACTCATTATGTGAAGAACAGTTATTTAAAATGTTGGGTCTTATTCTAGGGCTGGTAACCCCGTAACAGGGTCCCATTTTGGCGCTGGTAACCCTGTAACAGGGTCCTATTTTGGAGCTGGTAACCCTGTAACAGGGTCCCATTTTGGAGCTGGTAACCCCGTAACAGGGTCCTATTTTGGAGCTGGTAACCCTGTAACAGGGTCCTATTTTGGAGCTGGTAACCCTGTAACAGGGTCCCATTTTGGAGCTGGTAACCCCGTAACAGGGTCCTATTTTGGAGCTGGTAACCCTGTAACAGGGTCCTATTTTGGAGCTGGTAACCCTGTAACAGGGTCCTATTTTGGAGCTGGTAACCCTGTAACAGGGTCCTATTTTGGAGCTGGTAACCCTGTAACAGGGTCCTATTTTGGAGCTGGTAACCCTGTAACAGGGTCCTATTTTGGAGCTGGTAACCCTGTAACAGGGTCCTATTTTGGAGCTGGTAACCCTGTAACAGGGTCCTATTTTGGAGCTGGTAACCCTGTAACAGGGTCCTATTTTGGAGCTGGTAACCCTGTAACATTGTCCTATTTTGGAGCTGGTAACCCTGTAACAGGGTCCTATTTTGGAGCTGGTAACCCTGTAACATTGTCCTATTTTGGAGCTGGTAACCCTGTAACAGGGTCCTATTTTGGAGCTGGTAACCCTGTAACAGGGTCCTATTTTGGAGCTGGTAACCCTGTAACAGGGTCCCATTTTGGAGCTGGTAACCCCGTAACAAGGTCCCATTTTGGCTCTGGTAACCACGTAACAGGCCTAGCCTAGTTAACATCGGAGGGAGCACCGTAGCCCCCTTGAGGGTGGAGTCTGCTAAACAGGTATCGCACTCCATCTGCTTTTATAGTTACACCCAGGGACTAAAAACAGATTCCATGACCCATTCCCAACCCGTCACGATGCTGTGACTTAGTACCTTCACAGTATCGGCTGTGAAGAACATCAGGTTGGCTGCTACAGGGAGATAGAAGAAGAGGAAGAAGAAGAAGAAGAAGAAGATTCGTAATCAAAGCCCTATCTGTGTGACGTAATCAAAACCTTGTCTGTGTGACGAAATCAAAGCTCTGTCTGTGTGACATAATATAAGCCATGTCTATGTGACATGATATAAGCCATGGCTATGTGACGTAATCAAAGAACTGTCTTTGTGACGCAATATAAGCCCTGCCTATGGGACATAATGTAAACCCTGTCTATGAGACAAAATCAAAACCCTGTATATATGTCTGTGTGAGATAATATAAACCCTGTCTGTGTGGCGTAATATATGTCAGGAAATCAAAGCCCTGTCTATATGACATAATATAGCCCTGTCTATATGACGTAATCAAAGAACTGTCTATATGACATAATATAAGCCCTGTCTACGTGAAGAAATCAAAGCCCTCTCTATGTGATATAAGCCATGTCTATGTGACATAATATAAGTCCTGTCTATGTAATATAATAAGCCCTGTCCATGTAACATAACACATAATATAAGCCCTGTCCATGTAACATAACACATAATATAAGCCCTGTCCATGTAACATAACACATAATATAAGCCCTGTCCATGTAACATAACACATAATATAAGCCCTGTCCATGTAACATAACACATAATATAAGCCCTGTCCATGTAACATAATATAAACCTTGTCTATGTGACATAGTATAAGTACTGTTTATGTGACATAATATAAGACCTACCTGTCTATGTGACGTATTCGCTGTGACCCTGACCCGTGTGTCTTATCTCCTCAGGCCGAGATCGCCATTCACGTCCACCTGGACACGCTGAAACGAGTGGAAATATTTCAGAATACAGAAGCAGGTTTTCTGTGCGAACTGGTGCTCAGACTTCGTCCTGTCCTGTTCTCACCTGGAGACTATATCTGCAGAAAAGGTGAGAAACGTCGCAGTCACGTGATCGCTGCACAAAGTTGTATTCCATCTGTTAGATCGTGGCGTTTTATGTGGTATCGTAGTTGTGTAATCGTCGTCCGATTTTTAATCGATCTGTTAATTTGGCTTGTTTTGGTATCGTGGTTATGATATCGTTGCCTATAATTGTAATCGATCAGTTCGATCAGAGTGTTTTAATACCGTAGTGGAATCTTCTAATCGTGAATCCTTTCCTATCCATTTGTAGACAAACACTGCATACGTCTTTAGAATTCATTTCGTCTGTGATCTTTTTTGTTTTTTTTAAGAAAACATTATTTCATCTCCCAGGGAGAGGATTGTGGGGGGGGGGGGGGGGAAACGCTATCCGATTAGGCAGTCAGCTATCCATAGCAGATATGCTAGCGTCAGGGTTAGCGAAGCAAGACCATGTCCCACCTCTCCGTTGATAACCCTCCAGCATCAGGCCTAGCCTGGCTAATGGGACAGGGATTGCCAGAGTCCCCAAGGTGGCGGAGTCTGTTAAAGAAGTATTGCACACCCCCTGCTTTTTAGCTGCACTCCGAGACTGAAAAAAAAAATAGTTGCCATGATCTGCTTCAAATTCTTCACAGCATCGGCTGCGGAGAACACAGGCTCGGAGTTACAATGAAATTGAAGAAAGGAAGAAAGAAAGAATAAAAGAAAGAAAGGAAGGAAGAGAAAACGAAAGAAAGAACAAAAGAAGGAAAGAAAGAGAAAAATAAAGAAAAGAAAGAAAGAGAAAACGAAAGAAAAGAAAGAAAGAACAAAAGAAAGAAAGAAAGAACGAAAAAAAGAAAGAAAGAAAGAGAAAGCAAAAGGAAAGAAAGAAAGGGAGAGAAAGAAAGAACAAAAGAAAGAAAGAAAGAACACAAGAAAAAAAAGAAAGAAAGAAAGAACAAAAGAAAAAAAAGAAAGAAAAAGAGAAAACAAAAGAAAAGAAAGAAAGAAAAAAATATTCGAGCCAGTTTGATGCTTTGTGTTTTAGCTCGGGACTAAAATCTTCTTCCTTTCTTATCTTTTGAGCTCGGGACTAAATCTTCTTCCTTTCTTATCTTGTGAGCTTGGGACCAAATCTTCTTCCTATCTTGTGAGCTCGGGACCAAATCTTCTTCTTTTCTTCTATCAATTTCCTCTTATTACCCCACCCCACCATCCTCCCAACCCTACCTCCCTACATCATTTTCCCATTTCTCTCAAACCACTCTATTTTTTTATAATTGCCATAGAAGATGTAGAATCTAAATATCTTTATTTCTGATCGATGATGATGATGATGATGAGCCTGGATGGTGTCCACAGTTTTAAGGGAGGGCCTGGAGGGTGTCCACAGTTTTAATGGAGGGCCTGGAGGGTGTCCACAGTTTTAAGGGAGGGCTTGGAGGGTGTCCACAGTTTTAAGGGAGGGCCTGGAGGGTGTCCACAGCTTTAATGTTGGGTCTGGAGGGTGTCCACAGCTTTAAGGTAGGGTCTGGAGGGTGTCCACAGCTTTAAGGTAGTGCCTGGAGGGTGTCCACAGCTTTAAGGGAGGGCCTGGAGGGTGTCCGCAGCTTTAAGGTAGGGTCTGGAGGGTGTCCATAGCTTTAAGGTAGGGTCTGGAGGGTGTCCACAGCTTTAAGGTAGGGTCTGGAGGATGTCCACAGCTTTAAGGTAGGGTCTGGAGGGTGTCCACAGCTTTAAGGTAGGGCCTGGAGGGTGTCCACAGCTTTAAGGGAGGGCCTGGAGGGTGTCCACAGTTTTAAGGAAGGGCATAGAAGGTGTCCACAGTTTTAATAAGCCATGTCTATGTGACATAATATAAGCCCTGTCCATGTAACATAACACATAATATAAGCCCTGTCCATGTAACATAACACATAATATAAGCCCTGTCCATGTAACATAACACATAATATAAGCCCTGTCCATGTAACATAACACATAATATAAGCCCTGTCCATGTAACATAACACATAATATAAGCCCTGTCCATGTAACATAACACATAATATAAGCCCTGTCCATGTAACATAATATAAGCCATGTCTATGTGACATAGTATAAGTACTGTTTATGTGACATAATATAAGACCTACCTGTCTATGTGACGTATTCGCTGTGACCCTGACCCGTGTGTCTTATCTCCTCAGGCCGAGATCGCCATTCACGTCCACCTGGACACGCTGAAACGAGTGGAAATATTTCAGAATACAGAAGCAGGTTTTCTGTGCGAACTGGTGCTCAGACTTCGTCCTGTCCTGTTCTCACCTGGAGACTATATCTGCAGAAAAGGTGAGAAACGTCGCAGTCACGTGATCGCTGCACAAAGTTGTATTCCATCTGTTAGATCGTGGCGTTTTATGTGGTATCGTAGTTGTGTAATCGTCGTCCGATTTTTAATCGATCTGTTAATTTGGCTTGTTTTGGTATCGTGGTTATGATATCGTTGCCTATAATTGTAATCGATCAGTTCGATCAGAGTGTTTTAATACCGTAGTGGAATCTTCTAATCGTGAATCCTTTCCTATCCATTTGTAGACAAACACTGCATACGTCTTTAGAATTCATTTCGTCTGTGATCTTTTTTGTTTTTTTAAGAAAACATTATTTCATCTCCCAGGGAGAGGATTGGGGGGGGGGGGGGGGGGGGGGGAGGAGAAAACGCTATCCGATTAGGCAGTCAGCTATCCATAGCAGATATGCTAGCGTCAGGGTTAGCGAAGCAAGACCATGTCCCACCTCTCCGTTGATAACCCTCCAGCATCAGGCCTAGCCTGGCTAATGGGACAGGGATTGCCAGAGTCCCCAAGGTGGCGGAGTCTGTTAAAGAAGTATTGCACACCCCCTGCTTTTTAGCTGCACTCCGAGACTGAAAAAAAAATAGTTGCCATGATCTGCTTCAACATCTTCACAGCATCGGCTGCGGAGAACACAGGCTCGGAGTTCCAATGAAATTGAAGAAAGGAAGAAAGGAAGAAAAAAAGAATAAAAGAAAGAAAGGAAGGAAGAGAAAACGAAAGAAAGAACAAAAGAAGGAAAGAAAGAGAAAAAGAAAGAAAACGAAAGAAAGAGAAAACGAAAGAAAAGAAAGAAAGAACAAAAGAAAGAAAGAAAGAGAAAGCAAAAGGAAAGAAAGAAAGGGAGAGAAAAAAAGAATAAAAGAAAGAAAGAAAAAGAGAAAACAAAAGAAAAGAAAGAAAGAAAAAAATATTCGAGCCAGTTTGATGCTCTGTGTTTTAGCTCGGGACTAAAATCTTCCTTTCTTATCTTTAGAGCTCGGGACTAAATCTTCTTCCTTTCTTATCTTGTGGGCTTGGGACCAAATCTTCTTCTTTTCTTCTACCAATTTCCTCTTATTACCCCACCCTACCATCCTCCCAACCCTACCTCCCTACATCATTTTCCCATTTCTCTCAAACCACTCTATTTTTTTAATAATTGCCATAGAAGATGTAGAATCTAAATATCTTTATTTCTGATCGATGATGATGATGATGATGAGGAGCCTGGATGGTGTCCACAGTTTTAAGGGAGGGCCTGGAGGGTGTCCACAGTTTTAAGGAAGGGCATGGAAGGTGTCCACAGTTTTAAGAGGGCTTGGAGGGTGTCCACAGTTTTAAGGGAGGGCCTGGAGGGTGTCCACAGCTTTAATGTTGGGTCTGGAGGGTGTCCACAGCTTTAAGGTAGGGTCTGGAGGGTGTCCACAGCTTTAAGGTAGTGCCTGGAGGGTGTCCACAGCTTTAAGGGAGGGCCTGGAGGGTGTCCGCAGCTTTAAGGTAGGGTCTGGAGGGTGTCCATAGCTTTAAGGTAGGGTCTGGAGGGTGTCCACAGCTTTAAGGTAGGGTCTGGAGGATGTCCACAGCTTTAAGGTAGGGTCTGGAGGGTGTCCACAGCTTTAAGGTAGGGCCTGGAGGGTGTCCACAGCTTTAAGGGAGGGCCTGGAGGGTGTCCACAGTTTTAAGGAAGGGCATGGAAGGTGTCCACAGTTTTAATAGGGCATGGAGGGTGTCCACAGTTTTAATAGGGCATGGAGGGTGTCCACAGTTTTAATAGGGCATGGAGGGTGTCGATAGCTTTAAGGTAGAGCCTGGAGGATGTCCACAGCTTTAAGGTAGAGCCTGGAGGATGTCCACAGCTTTAAGGTAGGGCCTGGAGGATGTCCACAGCTTTAAGGTAGGGCCTGGAGGATGTCCACAGCTTTAAGGTAGGGCCTGGAGGATGTCCACAGCTTTAAGGTAGGGTCTGGAGGGTGTCCACAGCTTTAAGGTAGGGCCTGGAGGGTGTCCACAGCTTTAAGGTAGGGTCTGGAGGGTGTCCACAGCTTTAAGGTAGTGCCTGGAGGGTGTCCACAGCTTTAAGGGAGGGCCTGGAGGGTGTCCGCAGCTTTAAGGTAGGGTCTGGAGGGTGTCCACAGCTTTAAGGTAGAGCCTGGAGGGTGTCCACAGCTTTAAGGGAGGGCCTGGAGGGTGTCCACAGCTTTAAGGTAGGGTCTGGAGGATGTCCACAGCTTTAAGGTAGGGTCTGGAGGATGTCCACAGCTTTAAGGTAGGGCCTGGAGGATGTCTGCAGCTTTAAGGTAGGGCCTGGAGGATGTCCACAGCTTTAAGATAGGGCCTGGAGGATGTCCACAGCTTTAAGGTAGGGTCTGGAGTGTGTCCACAGCTTTAAGGGAGGGCCTGGAGGGTGTCCGCAGCTTTAAGGTAGGGTCTGGAGGGTGTCCACAGCTTTAAGGGAGGGCTGGAGGGTGTCCACAGCTTTAAGGTAGGGTCTGGAGGGTGTCCACAGCTTTAAGGTAGGGTCTGGAGGGTGTTCACAGCTTTAAGGGAGGGCCTGGAGGGTGTCCACAGCTTTAAGGTAGGGTCTGGAGGGTGTCCACAGCTTTAAGGTAGGGCCTGGAGGGTGTCCACAGCTTTAATGTAGGGTCTGGAGGGTGTCCACAGCTTTAAGGTAGGGTCTGGAGGATGTCCACAGTTTTAATAGGGCATGGTGGGTGTCGATAGCTTTAAGGTAGAGCCTGGAGGGTGTCCACAGCTTTAAGGTAGGGTCTGGAGGGTGTCCACAGCTTTAAGGTAGGGCCTGGAGGGTGTCCACAGCTTTAAGGGAGGGTCTGGAGGGTGTCCACAGCTTTAAGGGAGGGTCTGGAGGATGTCCACAGCTTTAAGGGAGGGCCTGGAGGGTGTCCACAGCTTTAAGGGAGGGTCTGGAGGGTGTCCACAGCTTTAAAGTAGGGTCTGGAGGGTGTCCACAGCTTTAAGGGAGGGCCTGGAGGGTGTCCACAGCTTTAAGGTAGGGTCTGGAGGGTGTCCACAGCTTTAAGGTATGGCCTGGAGGGTGTCCACAGCTTTAAGGTAGGGTATGGAGGGTGTCCACAGCTTTAAGGTAGGGCCTGGAGGGTGTTCTCAGTTTTAAGGGAGGGCCTGAAAGGTGTCTATAATTTTAAGTAGGGCTTTGAAGGTGTCCGCAATTTTAAAAGGGGGAGGGGGCAGTTTATAAAAACAGAATGGCTAATCAATAAGGTGAGAGCAGGGGGGAGAATCGGAGATATTTTGCATGGACTTACCCACGGGGCCTTGATAGTTTTGCATGGGCTTACCCACGTTGCCTTGATAGTTTTGCATGGACTTACCCACGGGGCCTTGATGACAAGAGGGCTGCTGGAGGGTGTCCATAGCTTTAAGGTAGGGTCTGGAGAGTGTCCACAGCTTTAAGGTAGGGTCTGGAGGATGTCCACAGCTTTAAAGGAGGGCCTGGAGGATGTCCACAGCTTTAACGTTGGGTCTGGAGGGTGTCCACAGCTTTAAGGGAGGGCCTGGAGGGTGTCCACAGCTTTAAGGTAGGGTCTGGAGGGTGTCCACAGCTTTAAGGTAGAGCCTGGAGGGTGTCCACAGCTTTAAGGGAGGGCCTGGAGGGTGTCCACAGCTTTAAGGTAGGGTCTGGAGGATGTCCACAGCTTTAAGGTAGGGCCTGGAGGGTGTCCACAGCTTTAAGGTAGGGTCTGGAGGATGTCCACAGCTTTAAGGGAGGGCCTGGAGGGTGTCCACAGCTTTAAGGTAGGGTCTGGAGGATGTCCACAGCTTTAAGGGGGGGGGGCCTGGAGGGTGTCCACAGCTTTAAGGTAGGGCCTGGAGGGTGTCCACAGCTTTAAGGGAGGGCCTGGAGGATGTCCACAGCTTTAAGGGAGGGCCTGGACGTTGTCCACAGTTTTAATGGAAGACTTTGAGGGTGTCCTCAGTTTTAAGGTAGGGCCTGAAAGGTGTCTATAGTTTTAAATAGGGCTTTGAAGGTGTCCGCAATTTTAAAAGGGGGAGGGGGCAGTTTATGAAAACAGAATGGCTAATCAATAAGGTGAGAGCAGGGGGGAGAATCGGAGATATTTTGCATGGACTTACCCACGGGGCCTTGATATTTTGCATGGACTTACCCACGGGGCCTTGATAGTTTTGCATGGACTTACCCACGGGGCCTTGATGACAAGAGGGCTGCTAAAGAAAAAAAGGTGGGGGAAGAATGGGAAGAAAAGAAGAAAAAAAAAGGTAAGAAGAGCTGCTGGCCCTGGTTTTAGAACTAATGGTCGCAATTCCACATCTCCATGTACAAACTCGGACAGCAAAATTTGAGAGGAAATCCAAGCTCAGATCTTCTCATTCAAACTATTCCTAGCTGTTAACGTTCCAAGGGATTTGGTCTCAGCTTTGTCACACCCGGCACGACCTTGGCCAGAGTGCAGAAGAACGGGCAGATAAAAGCCCCAGTTTCACACTAGAAACAAGACTCGTGACTCTCCGAGGTCTTCTTTGAGAAAGATGAGGATTTGTGAGATCTACAGAGGGCTTTCTGAAACTTTTTAACCCGGCGTAGCCCGGGTCTCATGGAACCACATAATGTGTTGTTCTATATACTGCTCCACAAAAAAGTTACTGCGATAGAAAAGTTAACGTTGTAAATATAATAGCTGAATAATAATTTTCACAGCTTTTTGTTTGTTTGTTTGTTTGTTTTATTCTTGTGCTTTGAAAGACGCTGTCCGTTTTGGCACCCAGCGACCCAAATCTAACATGTCGACGTCAGGGTTGACGAACCGTAAGTGACCAAGACCCTGTTGGTAGCCTCAGAAACAGATCTGGCCTGGCTAACGGGGCAGGGATCGCCATAGTCCCCATGGTGGTGGAGTCTGCTAAAGAACCACTGCACAAGCCCCCCCCTGCTTTTTTTTTAGCTCTACTCCGGGACTGAAAAACTGGCTGCCAGAACCCGCTCCAGCGCTGACACGATGCAGTGCCTAAACTTCTTCAGACGATCGGCTGCAAAGAAACCAGCTTGCAGGTCCAGGGAGGAGGAGGAGGAGGAGGAGGAGGAAAAGAAGAAGAAGAGGAAGTCTTGTGCAATTGCTTGTAAAATGTGTTTAAATATGGCACTCAGTTAAGGCGTATCTTAGTTTTCTAGCGACTTTTGAATGGTTAATTCAGAGTGTTAACGGCCGCTTATCTACAGAAGTGAATCTCAACTTTTTTTTTCTTATATTCGTGGACCAGTTTTCCAGCCACATGGAAGATGTGAACCACCAGCTATATGTAATGTCGCAGTGACACAAACCTTTTTTTTTAATCCTATGGATGACTTAATACCAAACTGATAACGCTGATGCGTGCCACCTGATAATGCACAGGTCAGTGAGCCCTGGACGAGAGGATCACCACGAAATATCAGGGTGGGTTATTAAAATCACCCCCCCCCCTCCCACCTTACCCCCACTCCTAACACAGACATGGTATTCACCGGCAGAATTGACCCCGAAACTGGCAGCAGTTCAAACTCGTGTTTCCTGAGTGAGAAGTCGGTGTTCACATCGTGAGTCCAGGCCGCTTCTCGTTGTTCATAAACAGTGTCTTCAGAACAAAAATATCCACGTCAAACCAGCACGGGGTTCAGCGTGTTTTCTTTGGTGATGAAATTTCATAAGAAAGCGCCATCTTGGATCGGCTTTGAGAAGTTGCGAAATTCCTCATGGCCCGCTCCATGTCCGATATTAGGCCATAGTTGCAAGTTCAGTATCTGCTAGACATCGGCCAAGAACATCATCATCATCATCATCGGCATGATAAACTTTGACCAAATATATTTTTCAACAATAAGTTCTGTATTTGTAGAATATTTACCTCCGATACAAAATAAAGGAAACATTTTCTTAGTTTAAAAAAAAACAAACTTTGAAATATACAATTTTCTGAAAAATAAGTTACTAAACAATTCTGGCTGATAATTTAATAAAATTGAAAGTGTGGTTTCGTAATTTAGCCAGACTGCTCTGAACTGAAAGGAAAACTTTCTTCTCTTGGGAGAAAATAACCTAAATAAATACGGAACTCCACAATCTCCATTATTACTAGTTTGTGGATTTATTGAAAAAATAACGTTTCTAATCCCCCCACCCCCGCCCTCTTTTAAACAGAAAATCGTACGTCCCGTATTAATTTGCACTTTTACGGAAAAATATGTTTACTTTCTTTCAATGGACCATATAATAATATATTCATATACATTTTACTTTTAAAGAAAATGCGAAATAATGAAATAACGTCTAGCAAACTATTGGAAATAAATGGATAGAAATATGTACGGGGTGACTGATAAGTTTTCGGCATAAGGTACAACGGATTATTTGTGAACACCTTTTTTTGGTGGGTTATTTCTCAATATTCCCAACTTTCATCAACTTTCTCTTGCAAGTTTATGCACTTAGTCCAGCAATCCTGGAGCATACGGATCCCTTCTTTGTAAAAGTCAGCATCTTGTGCTAGTAGAAAGTGGTCTTCAGCATGAATGACGTCATCATCTGATGCAAATCTGCGACCACTGAGCTCCTTTTTGAGTTTGGTAAACAGGTAATAGTCCGAAGGGGCCAAATGTGAGGAATAAGGAGGATGTTCAAGAAGATGGAAACCGCATTCATGAGTGGCAGCTATTGCCACCGCCGACTTGTGAACTGAAGCATCGTCTTAATGAAAGACAATGTCAGTTTCCCTCGACGCTTTTCCTTCAATTTGACCTGCATTTGCTTCACAATATTAGCGTAATAGGCCCCGGTGACAGTTCGGCCCTTTTGAAGATAGTCTACCAAAAGCACACCTTCTGAATCCCAAAAGATGGAAGCCATCACTTTGCCTGCAGACAGAACCACCCTTGCTTTCTGTGGAGGTGGGGATCCATGATGTTTCCACTGCTTTGGCTGTTCTTTGGTTTCTGGTTGAAAATGATGAACCCAAGTCTCATCCATAGTCACAAATTGCTGAAGAAACTTTTCAGGATCTGCAGAAAAATGGCCAAGATTGTCCCTTGACATGTTGAGACGCTGTCGTTTGTGATTAACTCCAAGAAGTTTCGGGACCAATCGAGCAGAGACCTTTGTCATTTGAAGATCATTGTGAATAATGGCATGAACATGTTCCTGGGAGATGCCCAACTCAGTAGCAATGTACCGCTCAGTTAATCGTCGATCCTCCATTATCATGTCATGGATTACTCAGTTAGTCGTCGATCCTCCATTATCATGTCATGGATTACTCAGTTAGTCGTCGATCCTCCATTATCATGTCATGGATTACTCAGTTAGTCGTCGATCCTCCATTATCATGTCATGGATTCTGCGGGTGGTTTCATTGGTGGTTACCGTTCTTGGTTTTTCAGGACGGGGATCATCTTCCAGACTCTCCCTTCCATGTTTGAATTGAGCTGCCCAATTCTTCACTGTTCTGCAAGAAGGTGCACTCTCTCCTAGAGTCTCTACCATATCCTCATGGATCTCCTTCGATGATAAGCCCTTGATGCAGAGGTAGAGAATGACTGCTCGATGAGAAATTTTATCCGTTTTCTCAATTTCTGCCACCGCTTACCACTTCAGTAGCCTGTTTAAAAAAATTGGTTGCAGTTAATTTCTTGGAACTTGGTTTTTAATCTTACATTAACCTGATCTACAAATGGACCTAATATCTACTGTGTGTTTCAAGTATTTATGCCTTATGCCGAGAACTTATCAATCACCCCTCGTATATGGAAAGCCCTCGTAGGTGGCCTATGCCCCAGGTAGGGTTAAAGAAAGCGAGGAAGGAAGGGAGGATGTCCAGTCATACATGCTTCTTTTTTTTTTCTTCAAATGATCCAAACTGTATAGATTTAACCTCACGTACAAATTGAGAGGTCCACTGTCTGGCTAGTAAAAATAGCCATCATCCAGTATCGTATCGACTTTTCAAAATGAATTCTAATTTCGTGTCTATCGTTCAGTAGACGAAGAAGTCATCCTGTTAAAAATGGCTTTTCTGTGTAAAGTGGTGCCCTTTTCCTAGCATCGGTTTAGAATTTCATGGGCGATAGTGGATTTCACAACTATCGGCAGAACAGACGTTATCAGTCACGTCGGTTTCGTATCGATTCTGGTTTGATAACTGGGACGCGTAATAATAGCTTTTTATCTGAATATCGGAGCTTTGTGCGCTATTGCCACTGGGAAGTGCCGGCCTCTGTTCGTTTGTGGAAAGTGCTACGCAGGCACAAATATCAGAGATCGATTGGTAAGGTCGTTAGGCTGGTGCAGAATTGAAATGACTTCCCTAATGGCTAAGTCTTTTTGTAACGTCATCCTTGTTTCGTGTTTTCACACACTCAGACTGCCAATTTGGGGGCCTTTTGTCGAATTCTGAGGAGTATTAAACTCTTGGCTGCTTTATTACAAAAGAAATAAAAAGTTATCATTTTCATTTGCATTGCAGGTTATGGCACGAGTGGTTAAGAAGACTGTAATAGAAATGCCATGCATTTACCAGAATCAGAGCTGCAAAACAACTCATCCAGTCAGTGGATCCAGGCTTGTAATCCGAGGAACCACAGATTCTCCTCGAAGTATTATCAAGTGGTCAGGGACTGCGTTATCGATTTTGTATTAAGTGCAAGTACTGAAAAAAAGGGCAACTAAGGGTTTATAGCCTTTGGATGCACAAAGGTTGATAATCACCGCTCGGAGTTGCTTCCGTTCAAGCTGGTTAATGTGGTAGGATTCGGGGTGGGGCTTCGTGTTGGTGTTGATGTAAGATTTGGCTAGGTCGAAGGTCGAACGAAGAGACAGAGGTAGACAGGAGAAAATGTGTTCAGTGGTTTGGTATCCAGCCATGATAAATGTTCAGTGACAAGTCTGCTGAGATACGCAAGTGATCGAGGGTTATAGAAGGACATGACATAATAAATATGGCTCTTGGAAGGGATCTTGAGGGAGAGAGCAAGAGAGAGCGAGAGAGACAGAGAGTGAGCGAGAGAGAGAGCAAGAGAGCGAGAGAGAGAGAGCAAGAGAGAAAGCGAGAGAGAGAGAGCAATAGAGAGCGAGAGAGAGAGCAAGAGATAGGACGAGAGAAAGAGCGAGAGAGAGAGCGACCGTTTTCACTGAGCCTGAATACTTGACAAATCACATGATAACTTGCGAACGAAGAAGAAGAAGACATGATAACTGTTCCCTCGCAACAAATTCTCAAATATATAATATAATGCGAAAATGTATCATATTGTAATTAATATTATATTAATTAATTCATTCATTCATTCGTTTGCATGTCCCTTGCGGAACTTTGCCTCCCTAATAGCACTCCTGTAGGTCTCTCGGTTGTGAGCAAGATGGCCTGCTGCTGATCCATCCATTTGCAGATCGTCAACAATGTCTTGCAGCCATCTTCGCCGTGGTCTTCCTCTCTTTCTTTTTCCCATTATGTACCCTTCCATGACGTTTAATGTGTCCAAAATATTTAAGTTTTCTCTCTTTAATCCTCTTTACTAGCCAGCCTTCTTCAATATTAAGTTCTTGTAGTATAGATATATTTGTTCTTTTTTGTGTCCATGATATTTGAAGAACTCTTCCGTAGCATTTACATTCAAAGGCTTTTATGTGTTTCTCAGCTGTTTTGTAAAGTGTCCAGGTCTCACAGGCATATGTTGCGATGGGAAAGATGCATGCCCTTAAAAATCTTATTTTTGTTGTTCTGTCTGTTCCTCTCCACAGATTCTTTAGTTGTTTTACTTTCGGAAGAGCGATAGATGTCCTCCTTTTAATTTCCCTCATTGTATCTCCATTATTAGTTGGTAGTGATCCAAGATATTCAATTAATTAATTAACATAATATAATGCGATGAATTATCTCCATGCCCAGTGCCGTCTTAACGCATGGGCACACCTGGGCAGTGCCCAGGCGCCCCTAATGATGGGGCCCAAATAGCCCATGGAAATCTATGCATGTGATTATACGTATATGGCGGGTGCGCTGTGTTTGCGTGGACGCAGGTGGCTTACTTTTGTGAAAGTACTAACAAAAGTAGCTTAATTCTGGTATGTTTACTTTCATTCCTAACATTACTTTCATAAGTTAGACAGGAATGGTGAGGCCCCAGTGTATTACGTTGCCCAAGGGCTATAGACGGCCCTGCCCATGCCCACTTCGTTTTTTTTTGTGTTTTTTCTAGAAAGCATAACCAAAGGATATTAGTCTTAACTAACACTGTCATCATCATCATCATCATCCGTCACTCTCTTTGAAAGTATAGGCCACTCATAAAGTCTCTCCAGTCATCTTTGTTCTTGGATTTGTTCTCTACTTCCCTCCATGTGTAATTTGTTGGATCTAAACATAATTTCTTAGATCTTGTGTCTTGTTAGAAATTATCTTAGTAAATGTGCAAGAGTTGAATATCAGAAGAACTCCATTGAAAACGTATTTGTTTGTGCATGTGTTTATGTACACTTGCGTGCGCGCCCAACCTTGTTAGATTAGCTACGTCTTATGCAGTTCACTTTCCGATACTGTACTTGTGAATGTAATATTTTCATCTTGCATTCTTAGATATTTTTTTTTCATGTAATCTGCATAATTATATTTCATATAGTTTCATCTTACACTCTTATGTATGTGTGTATGTATATCATGTAATTTGTATACTCTATTAAATCGAGTGTGTGGGAAGAATGAAAGATGACGTGATAAAGGGCAGAATGTAAGACGGGCCTGCGCGCCAAATTCTTCGCCCTTTTAAAATAAAGATCAATCATTCATTCATTCATTCATTCCATTGTCTCTGGGCGCCTTTTATAATTTCCCTTCTCCAAAAAGTTCTGGGCTTTCCATGTTTTTCACTTCCCTTTGGGGGTTCCATGTCAGTGCCTGCTGTGTTATGCTGGAACTAACACCGTAATTGATGTAATAGAAACACATTTGATGTTTTGTGAGGGATGTAAGACCAATACCCAGTGAAGTTACATTGCTATTTGTAGTAGACATGGTAGCCGGAATAACCGAATCGATAAACAGGCGGCCTTGCGAAATGAAGGTCATCGATTGTGCTCCATATCACTATTCAGATCCACCTGTCGGTTCTTATCCGTACCACGGAGTACATGCACTATGCTGAGATCCTTCTTCAAAGGAAAAAAAGAGAGGGGGTCACTTACGGACTTGTCCGAGCTACTTTAACGAAAACCCTGTAGAAATTCAATATCACAGTAAAAAGAACTGAAAGTATAGCCAATCAGCACGGAAGAGTGTACGTGCAAGTTGATGGAGATATCGAAGTGGAGATCAGGGCACCCATGGGCATGTCCAGAGCTTTAAGATATGGGTTCTTTAATACTAACACCGTAATAGATGTAAAAGAAACGTATACACGCAGACACGGCACCTCACTGATAAAACTATAATGACGGCGCAGGAAATGACGTCAAAGCCACTTACAGCGGGCGAGCATGAAATGTGCATATTCTGGTAAATCAACATAAAGACCACAGGAAAAAGCTGTTTTTATCTGAAGATTTTTGTAGCAGTTCTTAAAAGCTAAGCATCTGATCAGATGTTAAATATGTGAAGATACATTGAAAGTCATCTTATACACTAGCAGTCTTTAAAAAAAAAAACTGGGATATTTTCTGCGACATGGTTCGAATTACATCATCATCATCAGGTGCCGTGCCGACTGGCGTTGGCTATTATGCTTCTCCAGAGTACCCGATCCTTCATGCAGGCCATCAGTTCAGTTGGTGATCTCCTCTCACACCATCCCGTCACACTGTCCAGTATCATTTCTCTTGGTCTTCCTCTTGATCTTCTTCCTTCTATTTTTCCTGTTGTTATAATATTTTCAATGCCCCCTATTCTCATTGCATGTCCTATGAAAGTACATTGTCTCTCTCTTATCTTTCTGACAAGGTTTTTTGTCTCTCCAGCTCTTCTCATACATTCTTCATTAGTTATTTTTGCTGTCCAGGGGATTCGCAACATTCTTCTAATAAATCACATTTCTGCTGCTTCCAATGATTTTTGTGCAGACTTGCCTATTGTCCATGATTCACTTCCATATAACAAGATAGGTTCAATATAGCATTTTAGGACTCGTTTTCTAACATTCATTGATAAAGATGTGTTAGCTAATATGTTTCTCATTCTCTGAAATTACACATAGAAAGAATCAAGCAGCCTCTTTGCTAATCATAAGAAATGAAGGCTTCACATGGCCGGCCATGTGCTGTATAAAAATTCAACTAATAAAGCCAGAAACAAAACTAACAGGAAATCAAGTGAGAAGATGCAGCACATTTGTCAGTCATGAAAGATTCCCTTAAAAAAGAAGAAGAAGAAATGAAGGCGCTCTTCGATTGGGCAACCAGCGACCTCTGGCTGACCTGCTAGCCTCAGGGTTGCGAACCATAGCTCACCAAAACCCTGTCCCACCTCTCCACTGGGACATGTCTAGTCTGGCTAAAGGGGCAGGGATCGTCGTAGTCCTGATGGTGGTAGAGCCTGTTAAAGAAGTACTGCAAACGCTCTGCTTTTTTAGGTCCACTCTTGGACTGACCCAAAAAAAATAGCCGCTATAACCAGCTCCAAATAACCAAAGAATGCCTGGAATAGAGTGAAAGATGTATGATAAAGGGCAGAATGTCAGACTGGCCTGCGTGCCCAATTCTTAACCTTTTGAAATAAAGATCAATCAATCAATCAATCAATCAGCCAATCAATCAATCAATCAACCAGTCAGTCAATCAATCAATCAGTCAATCAATCAATCAGTCAAATAAGATATGATCCTGTGTCTCATCACCTGCGCCGCATTGACTGCAAGGAACAGCAGCGTGCAGTTCCACGAAGATAGAAGAAGAAGAAGAAGAAGAGGAAGAGGAAGAAGAAGAGGAACGAACGAACAGACTTTATTTTCGAAGCGTTAAGACTTGGGCAGGCAGGCCCGTCTACCATTCTGCCCTTCATCATACACCTTTCATTCAGTCACAGATATTCAACATTTGTTACTGAACATAATATGCATGGGAAAAAAAAAACAAAATAAATAGATAAGTAAATAATTAATAAACCTTTTCTTTCCTTATACTTCATTTTCTGCTTTAGACAAGTACATGAAGTAAACTTTATTACATGCTCACATTCATTATAAAGAAAGAAGATGAGGAAGAAGAAGAAGAAGAAAGAAATAAAGAAAGAGAGAGAGAAAGAAAGGAAGAAGAAGGAAGAAGAAGAAGAAGAAGAAAAGAAGAAGGCCTCGGGCCTCGGGCCCGGATTTTTCTGTTCTGACACACAGAAACGTTTCTCGAATGTCTGTCAGGGAATAACTGAAAGGACACCTCGCCCCGTACGTGTCTTAAGGCATCGGACCTCTCCTTCTTGATTTTTTTTTCCTTTCGTAAAATTCCTCTCTGACATTTGTCAATGACTGAAACAGTTAAAATGATTGGTTTATTAAACATAGAATTGCTTTTTTTTTGTTGACTCTCTAAGTGCCTGAATCTGTTGTCTTGGATTTGTTGTTGGATGGTTAGTTTTTGGGTCCCCCACCCCTTTTTTTCTGTTGTTTGTTATTTGTCTAGTCTTGCAAGACAGTTTGTCTCTGCAGGTGCTAGGCACTTTCCTTGTGACGCCGAACCAATTTTAAAAAGAAAACAAAACAGACACAAAGACTTCTGTGAAACAATCGCTACCACAAACACTGCCTAACTGATCAGTTTGTTGTTCGTTCGCCTGCTTAAACCAGTATAAACCAGCTCAAACCAACCCGTACTGATTATACTGGTCCGAATAAACTGCATGCTTGTCCAAATCAAATGTATGCATTGTATTCGGTTAGTGTACATTTGGTCCTTATAATGGCTGGCTTCTAATAACCAAGGGTCCCCGTTATGTGGAATGTATATATAAAATTTCAAATTTGTGTACTTCAGCGAAATATAGAAACGAAGAACATGGCAGCCTGTTGATCAGCACTGTACTGGATAAGAAGCAGTAGACCATGAAACGTATTTCACCACAATGTGGCCGGCAGAACCACTCGATCATGACTTGTTAATAGGTAAAGCGTAGCCCATGACACTGTAGCGACACTGACCAAATGCACGTGTGCGTCACGTGAGCAGTATTTCAATAATTTTATTACCGCGTCTCTTTTCAACTGCGCACTCACAGCGCGATGTGATACGGCGAGTTTTAGTGGCAGCGCAGCTTCCGGCTGCAGATATTCATCCTCACGTGCTTCCGGTGTATAGTGCAAAAGGGTTGCTATGTGAAGCTTAGTGCAGAAGGTTTGGACAAAACAGTATCGTTTTGGCAATTAAATAATATTCTTTCATTATGAACAGGGCAAAATTAAGTGCGGACTGTGCAACGACAGCGTGAGAAGTTTATACAGTAGTTGGCCCATGAGCAGCAGGAGCTGGAAGAGTTTAAAAGACACCTTCAGGAGCAAATGAACGATACCTTTTGAAAATTAAAGAACTGTGGAGCGAAGGGGTTAATAGCAAGAGGTTCACTGTGTTCTCATGAGGCAGTTTCTGTGAAGTTAAACCCGAACCCTCGGGCACAGCTTCATGCGTGTTGTTAGACAAGAACCCTCTCTTGCCCCCCCCCCAACCCCCTTTATCCCCTTCCAATGCACGTAAATTTGGAGAAGAGAAGTTATGACAGTGCTCAGAGACAAGGGATGCACATGGAAGGAGGCAGAGAATAATTCCAAGAACAGGGATGACTGGAGAGCCTTTATCCATGGCATATGCTCTCAAAGGAGTGAAAGGCGATGATGATGATTATGATGATGATGATGATGATTCACGTAAATTTAGATTTCTTCTTTTCCTATTACTTCGCCCTATATGTTTTTGTATGAACAAGGCGTATAAACTGAAACGTTAAACTCTGTGCTCGTTAAGCAATAAAGTTCTTACCTTTTTTTTATTATCACATCTTTGCTTCAGTGGCCCTGTGTATATTTATAAATTAGTTGTATATAGTTCTGGGATGCTTTAGGTATTTGGAACACGTGATAACAGAGGGTGGAAAATGTGAAAGGGAAATTAAGAGAAGAATAGGAAGAGCAGAAAGGAAAAAAAAAGAAACACCTTCAGCAGAATGAGGAAGATCCTTACATCAAAACAAATATCACAGCAACTGAGATTACTCATCGTCAACTGAGATTACGCATCGTCAACTGAGATTACGCATCGTCAACTGAGATTACGCATCGTCAACTGAGATTACGCATCGTCAACTGAGATTACGCATCGTCAACTGAGATTACGCATCGTCAACTGAGATTACGCATCGTCAACTGAGATTACGCATCGTCAACTGAGATTACGCATCGTCAACTGAGATTACGCATCATAAAATGCTGCGTGTACTCAAAAACTCGTTTATGGTGTAGAAGCCCGGACCTTGAATAAAACAACAGGAAAGAAAATGAGGCCTTTGAAATGTGGATATACAGAAGAATAGGGCGCACCTCATGGACATAAAAGAATACAAAGATGTACTAAATCAGCTAGAAAAGAGATGTTGAAAGTCATTAAAAAAACAAGACAACTAAGATACTTTGGACAAGTCAGGAGGCATTGCACTGTACAGAAGAGCCTTCTTGAAGGCAAGATCGAAAGGAAAAGAATAAGAGGACGGCAGCGACATAGATGGATGGACAACATCAAGTAATGGACAGTAACCAACATGGCCGAGTGCACTACTAAGATACAAAAAAAGAGCAGGGTTGAGATTCACTGCAACCGGCCTTCCGTGAGGAGACGGAACCAGATGATGATGATGAGGAAGAGGAGCCGAAAACTGCGTCTAACATTCTGCTCCTTATCACTCATCTTCCACTCTGACGCAGTCATTCAACATCACTTTAGCACTGAACATACGAATAAAGTAATTAAGTGAACAGCTACTACGCGTAATCTCTTATCAATACATTCAAGTTTTACATATACATAAGATATACGATAAAGCTGTTTTACATTCTCACATATTTTATTATGGCCATAATTACTAAACGAAGCAGACTATGCCTACTTTGTCAGACTAGACCTGGGGGACTGAATCTAAGGCAAAAGACGCACAACTGCCACACCTGGAGGTAAATAAAAAGGTAAAGACAGTCCCATAGCAAAATGCCGTAGGAGATGAAGCGTTAGAGACCTCATTATGCTGGGCCATCAGTGTATGTGGTAGGGGTGGCCAGTTCCTTTCCTCGCTGCCTTTCCTTCCCAGATGTTCTCTGGTACCCATTTTACGAGGCTGGGTCGACTTCAGGGCCGTATTGGTCGGGAAAAAAAAATCCTGCTAAGCTGGGGATTCGAACCCTGGACCATTCAGTTGCTATCCGAATGCTCTAACCACTACACAGAAGAGTTAGGATTTCGGTCAGGTAATTAATATACTAGACTAAACATGACCTAGCATTTGAACAGTAAAATAAAACTGAGAAGAAAAAAAAAAGACAGGAAAATGATGAATAACGATTGTTGATTTTCATGATTTCATAGGTAAATCCAGTACAGTTTAGCCCAATGTGTGCAGGTACAAAGTGTGCTCGTTCAGTTTCTGTCATGTTCTCTCCAACACTCTCTCTCTCTCTCTCGTTATACACCCAAAATGTGCTTTTAATCACGTGATCTTTACATCTAATGCAGGCGAGGTTGGAAAGGAGATGTATATTGTTAACAGAGGACGACTTCATGTGGTCGCAGACAATGGCAAGACAGTCCTGGCAACGCTTAAACCTGGTAAGTGAAACTAATTTAATTTTGTCTTAGGAGAAGTACTCACTTCCAAGGATTGAAGCCTTTTTGGGGGGGGGGGGTGGGGGCGAGTTTAAACATGGTGTTGCGTGACCGGTCATCTCTGTTACGTTGATGAGTCTTTTCGCCTGTTTGTCTTGTTGCTGAATGGTTGGGCAATTTTATTTTACTGCTGCATGATTGGCCAGCTTTTGTCCAGCAATTGAATGATTGGCTAGTTTTTATCGAGCTACTGAATGATTGGCTAGTTTTTATCGAGCTACTGAATGATTGGCTAGTTTTTATCGAGCTACTGAATGATTGGCTAGTTTTTAATCGAGCTACTGAATGACGGTCTAGTTTTTGCCGAACTACTGAATGACTGTCTAGTTTTTTGGGTTTTTTTTTTTTTGCCAAGCTATAGAGTGACTGGCCAGTTTTTGTCCAACTATTGAATGATTGGCTCCCAGTTTTATGATGCTGTTTTTTTCTTCGTTTCGTTTATGGCTTTAAATTTTAGACCGATATTATTCTGAGTTATAAAATTTTGGTGAAGCAACATTATAAGGACCGATCATCAGCCAAAGTTTTGTTCTGGTTGAGTTACATTTTAATTGCCTAATTTCTTATTGCGGAATAGTTAGAAATTGCTTCATTATACACAGACGTGGTTAAAAGGAAGGAAGGAATGAAGGGATTGATTGATTGATTGATTGATTGATTGATATGAGGCGTGATATTTTCGGAGTCGTTGCTTGTTTCCCTCTTGTTTCTTTACGTTAGTACAGCAAGAATCTCATGAGCATTATTACTTATATATATATATGTCAGTTATCTCATGTTCTTCCTGTTTTATGCTTTCCATTATAATTCTCTTTCTGTGTCTCTCTTTGTATCTATCTTTCTGTCTGTCTGTCTCTTTGTATCTCTCTTTTTCTGTCTCTCTGTGATTGTGTCTCTATCTCTCTCTGCCTTTCTATCTCTATCGTTGTCTTTTTCTCTGTCTCATTGTATCTTTCTCTGTGTCTCTTTCTCTGTCTCTCTCTGTCTTTTTCTCTGTCTCCTTGTATCTTTCTCTGTGTCTCTTTCTCTGTCATTCTCTGCCTCTATGCCCTGTCTCTCTCTGTCTTTTCCTCTATCTCTCTCTGTCTTTTTCTCTATCTCTCTCAGTCTTTTTCTCGATCTCTCTCTGTCTTTTTCTCTATCTCTCTCTGTCTTTTTCTCTATTTCTCTCTGTTTTTTTCTCTATCTCTCTCTGGCTTTTTCTATCTCTCTCTCTCTGGCTTTCTCTGTCTCTATGCCCTGTCCCTCTCTCTGTCTTTTTCTCTATCTCTCTCTGTCTTTTTCTCTATCTCTCTCTCTCTGGCTTTTTCTCTATCTCTCTCTGTCTTTTTGTCTGTCTCTCTCTGTCTTTTTCTCTATCTCTCTCTGGCTTTCTCTGTGCCCTGTCCCTCTCTCTGTCTCTGTGTCTGTCTCCCTCCGTCTCTGTGTCTCTATGTGTCTGTCTTTCTGTGTGTGTTTCTCTGTCTCTCCCCCGTCTCTCTGTGTCCCAGTCTGTCTATATCTCTGTCCGTCGTCTCTCTCCCCCTACCCCTCCCCTCTCTATAAGAAGAATTGTGTGTAACAATTTCCTGTCATTACTTTACAATCTTGAAAGAATCTTCTCAAACCTGACTTGGATTCCATTTTTTTTTAAAAACTTTTTTGGTTCCATTTAGTTTTATACTTAGCCACGTTTTGACAGAATTTTGATATGCCTTTGTCAGGTTTGAACTTTTGTCCTCGAAAAATGTTTCTCATTATTCAATCTGAGATTGAAATTTTTGAATGTATAACATGTTGTTAAGGTGAGTAGTTGTTTACAATTCTTTCTCTCTCTCTCTCTCTCCCCCCACGGTACTTGAAGGCAGCTACTTTGGCGAGATCAGCATCCTCAACATGGGCACAGCCGGAAACAGGCGCACAGCTAGCGTTAGATCCGTGGGCTATTCCGACCTGTTCTGTCTGTCCAAGAAAGACATGTGGGACGTTTTGAAGGAATATCCAGCAGCGAGGGTAAAGCTGGAAGCCATTGCTGTGAAACGTCTGGAGAAGTACAAAAAAGCGCCATTAGAGAAAGGTGAGTAAAAAAATAAGAGGTTTTTGGCGTAATTTAGTTATATTTTAGTAGTTCTGAAAGCTGTACTCTTAAGCTGTGGGGGGTGTTATAAAGATAGAGTGGCGTATGGTTTAGTTTTACAAAACGATAGGAGGAGTGAGGAAAGTGGGCAGGAACGAGAGTGGCAGAAAATAAGATGAACACTTATAAATGAAGAACACACAACAGTCCAATATTTCGGCAAAAGCCTTTTTCAGTGACCACATACAGAAAACAACACAACAGACAAAAACAAGGAAAACAGATGGAAAAATTAAGCACTTACCTCCTCAAGTATCCCCCTCGTAAGAAATACGGGCACAAAATGAAGATGATAGTTGTTTTTTTTTTATATAGGCTTAACTACAATGATGACACTGAGCGCCTAGAGAGTATGGTGTTAGTGCTCATATTTCCCCTGACCTATTAGTACATTACAGGGTTATGTAGGTCGGTACCAGGCCTGGTTGCCTTTCCTTCACTACAGAGAGAAAGTTGAATGATGAAGGGCCGAAAGTCAGACGGTCTTGCCGTTCTTTCGTTCGTTCCCCGGCTCTAGAAAGATCTAGATGCCCTTTTTTTTGTACAGCCGTGTGACTGGGGCGCCCACGGTACAGCCGTGTGACTGGGGCGCCCACGGTACAGCCGTGTGACTGGGGCGCCCACGGTACAGCCGTGTGACTGGGGGCGCCCACTGCTGGTTCCGAACTACGTCCGCACGATGAGACACTGAAGACGTATTGCTTCATAGATTTGTAGTAAGGCAACAAATGAAGACGTTGTGACAATGTCAGATGTCATAGTTTGGACGTACGGCAACACCAGCTTCCAGCGGGCAATCCAGGTTAACAAATCCACACTGGCATTACATGCAGGAGTCTCAATCCACCTTGTACGATTCAGACAAATGTTGAATGGTTGAGTCCGATGATGATGGATTTGTGCATGTACATGATGATGATGATGGCACCCAGTATCTTAGATTATTAGTGAAACACACGAGAAGACGAATACACTAGGAGGAAACAGCTTAGACCAGTTGTCTCACCACAAACACTCGAAAACACGAGACATTGTCTTGCTTCTCTTCAGCTCATGACGAGCACAGAAGCTGCTTCTCCTTCGAGAAACAAACAAAAAAAAAAACGCCTAAAAACCCAAAAACTTTCTCCTTAGAATTATATTTTTTCCCCCTGAGTACACAGACAAGGCTCGTGCACATTGTGATAGCTATAAACTTCATATGAGATCAACTCGGGTGAAAAAAAAAGGAAATAAACCTAGAAAATATATGGTACAATACGTAACCATATTTGCCTGTTAACAATTAAAGTGGGTTATTGTAGCTTGCTTCAGATCTAAATTAGGCATATCAGTTCTTTTCTTACTGCTGACCATTTATATTACTTTGTTTTAAAAGAAATATAAATAAAATTGCACATAATTTACCAGCTTTGTTCCGATTTTTATTTACATTCATATTGTAAACTTCAATCAATGAATGTTAGAAAACGAGTCGTAAAATGCTATATTGAACCTATCTTGTTATATGGAAGTGAATCATGGACAATAGGCAAGTCTGCACAAAAATCATTGGAAGCAGCAGAAATGTGGTCTATTAGAAGAATGTTGCGAATCCCCAGGACAGCAAAAATAACTAATGAAGAATGTATGAGAAGTGCTGGAGAGACAAAAAACCTTGTCAAAAAGATAAGAGAGAGACAATGTACTTTCATAGGACATGCAATGAGAAGAGGGGGCATTGAAAATATTATAACAACAGGAAAAATAGAAGGAAGAAGATCAAGAGGAAGACCAAGAGAAATGATACTGGACAGTCTGACGGGATGGTGTGAGAGGAGATCACCAACTGAGCTGATGGCCTGCATGAAGGATCGGATACTCTGGAGAAGCATAATAGCCAACGCCAGTCGGCACGGCACATGATGATGATGATTGTAAACCACCATGTAAGCTAACTGTAGATATTGCGTTTTTTCCTTGTAAAAACACGGCGGTTGTGTTTATTATTATTGTTATCATTAATGTTATTATTATTATTATTATTTTAATACAGGTTTAGTATTTCTTACTCTGGTAGTACAAACGACAGAAGGTGCACGGTCAGTTTCTGAGGTCACAGTCTGGGGATTTGATCTTTACCAACTTTTGTTCGTTGATAGTCTTAACTGTTACACTCGTCTTGCACAGTCAGCTTTGCTCAAAGTGTAACAGAGGATGTAACAAACAAACAGAAATATCAGTCATTCAAATTTGCTGAAATAATGACTGTGAGGGTACGTCTGTTTCTGGAGAAACGGAAATTACATAAATGGCATCACGCATGGCATAATAGTTGGATTGTTTGGTCGCTGAAAGGTGATTGAATGGAATGAAAGAGCAATTGATTGATGGGTGAGAGAACAGAGGAGTGAAAAGAAGATTGAATAGAGAAAAAAATATAGCACATAAAGTGATACTAATACAGGGTGATGCACATAAAGTGATACTAATACAGGGTGATGCACATAAAGTGATACTAATACAGAGTGATGCACATAAAGTGATACTAATACAGGGTGATGCACATAAAGTGATACTAATACAGGGTGATGCACATAAAGTGATACTAATACATGGTGATGCACATAAAGTGATACTAATACATGGTGATGCACATAAAGTGATACTAATACATGGTAATGCACATAACGTGATTAACACAGGGTGATGCACACAAAGTGATACTAATACAGGATGATGCACACAAAGTGATACTAATACTTGGTGATGCACATAAAGTGATACTAATACAGGGTGATGCACATAAAGTGATACTAATACAGGGTGATGCACATAAAGTGATACTAATACTTGGTGATGCACATAAAGTGATACTAATACAGGATGATGCACATAAAGTGTTACTAATACAGGGTGATGCACATAAAGTGATACTAATACTTGATGATGCACACAAAGTGATACTAATACAGGGTGATGCACACAACGTGATACTAATACAGGGTGATGCACATAAAGTGATACTAATACAGGGTGATGCACATAAAGTGATACTAATACAGGGTGATGCACATAAAGTGATACTAATACAGGGTGATGCACATAAAGTGATACTAATACAGGGTGATGCACATAAAGTGATACTAATACAGAGTGATGCACATAAAACCTACCATTCATTCATTCATTCATTTGCATGTCCCTTGCGGAACTTTGCCTCCCAAACAGCACTCCTGTAGGCCTCTCGGTTGTGAGCAAAATGGCCTGCTGCTGCGGCATCCATTTGCAGATCGTCAAGGATGTCTTGCAGCCATCTTCGTTTTGGTCTTCCTTTTTTTCTTTTTCCCATTATGTATCCTTCCAAGACGGTCTTCTCTAGATTATCATGACGTTTAATGTGTCCAAAATATTTAAGTTTTCTCTCTTTAATCCTCTTTACTAGCAAGCCTTCTTCAATATTAAGCTCTTGTAGTATAGATATATTTGTTCTTTTTTGTGTCCATGATATTTGAAGAACTCTTCTGTAGCATTTACATTCAAAGGCATTTATGTGTTTCTCAGCTGTTTTGTTAAGTGTCCAGGTCTCACAGGCATATGTTGCGATGGGAAAGATGCATGGCCTTAAAAATCTTATTTTTGTGGTTCTATCTGCTCCTCTCCACAGATTCTTTATTTGTTTTACTTTTTGAAGAGCGATAGACGTTCTCCTTTTAATTTCCCTCATTGTATCTCCATTATTAGTTAGTAGTGATCCAAGATATTCAAAACTCTCCACTTCTTCCAATTTTTCCTCATTGATACATATTTCAGCTGCCTTGTTTGTTTTGTCCGTTGTCATGAATTTAGTTTTCTTTGCATTAAGATAGAGATTTTGCTCTTCGCTGTTCTTACTGACTGACATAATTAGTTTTTCCATTCCTTTTTGTGTTGTGGACGGTCATACTATGTCATCAGCATATCTAATCTCTGACAAAAACCTACCACAGCCACTAAATACATCTCAGTACGAGTCCTGGAAAAAATTGAGGGAAGAGGAGACAGAGGAAGACACAGAGAGAGAGGGAGACAGAGACAGACAGACAGAGACAGAGGAAGACAGAGAGACACAGAGAGACAGACAGACAGAGACAGAGAAAGACAGAGGAAGACAGAGAGACACAGAGAGACAGACAGAGACAGAGAAAGACAGAGAGACACAGAGAGACAGACAGACAGAGACAGAGAAAGACAGAGGAAGACAGAGAGACACAGAGACAGACAGACAGAGACAGAGAAGGACAGAGGAAGAAAGAGAGACACAGAGAGAGACAGACAGACAGAGACAGAGAAAGACAAAAGAAGACAGAGAGACACAGAGAGAGAGACAGAGAAAGACAGAGGAAGACAGAGAGACACAAAGAGAGACAGACAGACAGACAGAGACAGAGGAAGACAGAGAGACAGAGAGAGAGACAGACAGACAGACAGAGACAGAGAAAGACAGAGGAAGATAGAGAGACACAGAGAGAGAGAGACAGAGACAGAGGAAGACAGAGAGACAGAGAGAGAGACAGACAGAGAAAGACAGAGAGACACAGAGAGAGAGACAGACAGAGACAGAGGAAGACAGAGAAACACAGAGAGAGAGACAGACAGAGGAAGACAGAGACACAGAGAGAGAGACAGACAGACAGAGACAGGAAGACAGAGAGACACACAGAGAGAGGGAGACAGAGACAGACAGACAGACAGAGACAGAGAAAGACAGAGGAAGACAGAGAGAGAGACACAGAGAGACAGAGACAGAGGAAGACAGACAGACAGACAGACAGACAGAGAAAGTTACTGGATGGGCTGTCAGTGTGGCAAGGAAGAAAGTCACCGGCGGATCTCATAATCAAGTCTAAAGACAGGGAACTGTGAAGAGAAGTGATCGCCTACGCCACGCGGCACGGCACTTGATTGATTGATGAGTCCGCCCGGGTACAGTTCATGCCGCATTCAGCTGAATTAGTGCGGCTGGCGTTGGTTTGATGTTAGCCAACCTTGTAGTTCACTAAAATACTATGTGGTCAGTGCTATGTCTGTGTATAGGTTACAAGATTTCATTGTGGTGACTGACGTTGGAACTTTTAATGCTGGATCAGACGTTTGCGCTTGTTAACGCGTGTGTTTATACATTTTGCTTTTCGTTTGTTTTGCAGTGGCAATGTCGAGAAGTAGGAGCACCCCGGGTTTGGTGGAGAGCACGGGAAAGACCCCTCTTGAGTCTATGGTGATGGCCCGTCATCAGACTCTCCCTGCTGGCCTCATCCACAAGGACGGGTCGGGGGCGGACAGGAGCGCGGCGGGCCGAGGTGAGCACACTATGCCAGCTCTTACAAACACGCAGAGTGAAGACAATCTGATATTTCGCTGCGTGGCGGAACAGCAACAACAACAGCAGCAACAACAGCAGCATAGTCTTTCATCTGACTCACAACATCCTGTAGGGAACATGACGACTTCTATGACAATCTCCAGCATGACTTCTTACTGTGGGACACCCCCGCAGAAGTCGCCGGTTTGTACAGAAACTGGCAGAAATCCTTTCAGCGCTCCACCTAGTCCAAAGATCTCAGGATCTCATAGTAGAAACAGCACCAAAACAGCAGGGAATTCAGCACCGCTGGTCAATGGTCATTTCCCACTAGGACATCTCCCTCACCATGGATCTGTAACTATACCCACGGCAGCGACACAATACGCCTACCATAATATGACCTATATTAATACAGGGCAGCCATTGAGCTTTTTGTCTCCCTTTTGTGTCACACCGTCAAATTTTCCAGCGTCTCCTTCACATTTTCCTGGCTCGCCTGCCACGTTCCAGCCATCACCAGCACCAAATATAGTGTTACCTCAGTCCCCACAGACATCTCCGGTGGGTCACCAGTCTGCTCAGACACCCATCCCAAGTTATTGTCCCTCTTTATCACTAATCCATCATCCTTCACACGTCATCGTTTCAACAAATTCTCAGCCTCATCAGTCTCACCTCACTTCAACCAGTCAGCTGCATTCTTCACACTCGCCCCTCCCTCATAGAGACAGCGGCCAATCAGATTTGTTGCTGAGAGAGATCACCCGCCTCCGTGAACGTCTGGCCCAATTGGAAGGTGAGAATTCTGCCCTGACCGTCAAACTCAACCAACAGCAGTGGGATGTGGAGTCCCGCCTCACAGAGCTAGAGATGCATATTTGCCAGAGTGACAGTGTAGCCAGCACTGACTTTGATGGTGACAGTCTCAGATTAGACTCCAAATCTTTATCTGCAACTATCAACAGGGAATCTGTTATTTAATACACATTTTTCAAATCAGCCATTCCAAAGCTTTTGATCATGAAACTGTTCTATATGATAATTTGTTATTAAAAATATCAGCATAATTATGAGTATGTAAATATTTCTAAATAATTTCTCATTTGTACCCTCACTTTCGTTGCTGTGAGATTATGAAACATACAATACTTTCACCAGTTTTGTGTTGAAAATTACATTCAGCCTATGGTAAAGTTCTTGCATCAGATAAGAGCTAGCATCGAATGAAATTCCAAAACATGGAAACAAAATTTCCTATGAAATTCAAGAGTTCTTTTAAAGAATATGAGTCCTTTCTTCCAATGGGATTTCACAGGATAACTACTCAGTACAGCACGATCACATTCATTCATAGGTTTGAATCTTCTAAACCCTTGTTTTAAAGGTACACTGTGTGAAACTGTTGGATCTTTATTTGCTGTCAATGTTTTATTTTTGTTTATAATTAGGACAGTCTGACAAACAAACAAACAAACAAACAAACAAGCAAACACATTTGATTACTCAGCACCATGAAACAAAAATAGCAAAGTGAGATCACAGATGTGTTTTTTTTTAGTGTGTTTTTCTACAGCATTAGTGAAATCACAGTGTGGTAATGAATGATGAACAGTATCACCATTCTTTTTATGACTGAGAATGAAAGATATGATCTAAGGACTAGATGTTTCACAGATATGATCTAAAGACTAGATGTTTCAAAGATAATGAAAGATATGTTATAAAGACTAGATGTTTCAAAGATAATGAAAGATATGATCTAAGGCCAGATGTTTCAAAGATATGATCTAAAGACTAGATGTTTCAAAGAGAATGAAAGATATGTTCTAAAGGCTAGATGTTTCAAAGAGAATGGAAGGTAAGTAGTGCAACACTTGCATCTTCAGGGAGCAGCAAGTTTGGTGAGGCAGCAAAAATGGGAAAAGTGGGATGAACTTGGAAAAAAAGATATACATGTAAAATAATATGAAACTAAATTATTTTTTAAAAACTCATTTTCACTTATTGTTGACCATGTTTACCCGTGGATTGGCCCAATTTTATCTTGGAAAAAAAAAGATTCAGAATGAATTGATTAGTTACAGACTGTAATCCACATGTAAGTCATATTGAACAATTAACACAGTTCACAAGATGTGTTAATACAGATTCAAGTGATATCAATATTCATGAGCATTTTCTTGGTTTCATTTCTGTGGAATCCACTACAGACTCAGTGGTAACTGAATGTATTCTTAGAAAACTGTCAGACATGAATATTCAAAAGCAGGAATGATACAACAATAGATCAGATATGAAAGACAATCAAGTTCTCACATCCACACCTGTAGATGAGACCCCCTCTCCTCCTCCTCCTCCTCCTCCAACCTCGAGTCTGTATTCTGTATTCCTTCCGACTTGCCCCTTTCTGATGATGAAAAACCAATGTCCCGCAGATGACAGAAGCCACCTAGTTCTTGAGAACCGCTACATTCAGGAATATGGGATGCTAGAACTACACAGTTTGAACTCATTATTCAGCTACACCTAATATTCTCCTCTTCCACAATCTCCTCCACTAAGTTCCACTCCCTTCTTACTTGTTATACAAGCACAGCATTACATTACAACCCCTCTACCCTAAATACAATCACATATTTCACCTTCTCCTGGCTAGATTACCATTGTATCACTCTCTATACCCTCCATGGTTTCCCCACCCACCCACCACCCTCAGTTACGACCCACCTATCACACAACACAAGTCTCTACACTCCACTATGCTCATTTCTAACACGCAAAGTCGGACAAGCCACAGCTTCTTACAAGTTACACCTAAGTGCTCTATTCATTTTATTTTTTTTTAACACAGCATTCTTGTGAATTTATATTTTATCTTCTCTCTCTATTTCTTTGTCCTGTATGTTTGATTAAGACTCACACCAAAACGTCACAACTTTGTACTCATTAAGTAATAAAGCTGTTCCTACTTTTTTTCCCTAGTTTATATATTCTGGTATCACAGCTTTACTGCAGTGGCTCCGTGTATAGTTATATACGTATACAATAATTATTGTGTGTTACTAAATATGAAAGGGAAACATTCAGGAGTTCAACAGTGCATTAGAGAACTAAACCCCTTGAGGATTTTTTATCCTTTGTTCTCAATTCTCTCAACTTAGTTTTCAATGATGCCGCAAGAAGTTTTATATTTTTAAACAGTTTAGAAATTGTATCTGTTTTTGAGTCAACATTGATTTGGGGAACCCTCGCAAAAACATATTACAACTCTAACACTCAACTCACCGAGTACAACCCATTGGAAATCTAAATTTGACCCCATTTGTCCTTTTAGATACTCTACTGATGAATTTCATGATGTTTTGATATAAAATGCTGATGATGAGTTAAACTGACAAAGAAGCAGAGATGGTATAATTTGATGTTGCCTTGTTGCATGGCTCTACATTTTAAATGAAATTAATTTTAGAAGTAAACTTATTTTGGCTCAACAGTGGGCAAAACTTGATTAGAAAAATTTGCCCTGATTTCATTTGAATATGAAATTTGTCAAAAATTAGGCTAAACTGATCTCTTTATGTTTTTGTGAATATGAGAGCAAGGAAAGTTTCTTTTTAAACAATAGATATTTATTTAAAACAGTGGAAGTGTAAATAGCACAAGGACATGTGTACTAAAAGCTAGAAAATATACAAACCATTGTTTGTGGTTTGAAAGCTATTTGTTCTACATGTGATGAGCATTATGATGACTTAAGTAATATGTCTACATTCACTTTTTCTCATCTTGTAATAATTTTGCAGTTTCTGATTTCTTTCATTGGTTTAAAAATTACTGATCAGGTGTAATGAAGCTTAATAAATACAATGGGCTTAAAAATTTAGGTGTTATTTTTAGAACTAGATGGGGCACCAAATTATGCTGCTGTACAAGGAGGCAACATAGGGTCGTCGGCCCTCTTCGTATCTCGTCAAAATAACTGGAAAAAAAGAAGAATGAAAATGTGTTCCTTTTGCACTTAAACTATGCACAAAACATTACCACTGTCTATGATTGCGGTTGTAAACAAAACAGGTGAGAAATGTCTGACATCATGGTTTAATAATTTACTCTGCTTGTTCCAACTCCAGCTTAGTTTTACCATTTGGGATAAAGAACTGATAAAGGCGGTAGAATTTACAAGCAGTTGCTACAAATGTTTGAAAGTTGTTTCTGACTATATCCAAATAAATTAGCTGTTGCAAAATCATTCTAATTATCTAATATCTAAGGATACATAAATTCACATGATAGCTTTATCATGAAAATATTTCACATTTTTGTTATTTGAATATCCAGACTAAATTACAAAATTCACAAAGATATGATGATGATGGTGATGATGATGATGATAATGAAGATGTCTAAAATTACTAATTGTCACGAACATTGGTGAGAAACGAAGCTGTCCGGTGTCTTTTCCCGCTGCAGGTGTGGTTCAAGCTATCAGAGAAGGGGGAAAATCATTTTACTATCAATCTAAAGTTAATTTTGTAGAATCCATATTTTCTAAAGTGTCTTTTTTGAGTGGGCTACAGTGAACAGATTATTTTTTGACACAATATGCAGCCTTTTCCCATAAAAAAATGTCCAAACCTTAGCTAACAGCTAAGTAACAGCACTTGCATGCCTAAGACATATTATCAGTAATTACAGATTTCAAAAAATGAGTTTCCAACTTATGTTGCGAGATTCTTTTAAAAAAAAAAAAAAAATTGTAAAGTGCTCCCAGCTATCATGCCATTCCTGTCCAACACCGAGTCTGGTAATGAGCACCAGCTAGCAGGAAGCAACAGAAAGAAGACTTGTGAGCCAGTGACTAGACACTAGAAGCCATTTCATTCACACGGTGATATTTTGTTGCGTGCATAGTGATTTGTCATCACCTACCTTACTATCCGAGCTTCATCACCCTTGAATCAACCTTGTGCTATGGGAGGAACCTCATGCAGTCCAAAGTTTTCCAAGTCACCTAGGCTCTAGTTGACTCTGCGAGGACCTTGACTTGTCATGAGTCTTAACACAACTATAGGTTATGAGCCAGTAACCAACCGGGTATCTCTGACAAGGCTGGACACATTTGGTTAGTGGGGTGGGGGTATCCCTTATCAAAGGAGAAGTAAGACATCTCCTTACCTCCGTCAGTCTACGGAACACCCTTGGGCAAGGTGGAGTACCCATATAGCCCCCTGATCAGGGTGACATGAAGCCATGGGAGCAGGTGGTGGATGGAATGGGAGAGCAGCCAACTCATAATGTTGGTTATGGTCACCATTCTATGATGGTAGGCAGATGATCTCAATGTAGGGACAATGGCTATGATCACTGACTAGTACAGTCACTGCCCGGAAGAAAAGCAGTGGTAAACTATCTTCTAGAAATATGCCAAGAAACCCAAACAGCAACATGGGAGGTCAGATAGGAAAAAGATCTGGTAGTGAGGCCTCCAGGCCAGACAGATTTAATTTTAACACTGGGGAAGAGTGTGAGACAGAGGTTAGTACTAGTAATTGTGATGACGGACAAAATCCTGACGGTGTTACTAAGGAAAACCCCTGCATCAAACTAAAAAGAAAAATAAGAGTAGGAACATGGAATGTAAGAAGTATGTATGAAGGAAAGTATGAAATAATAAGTGACGAGATGAAAAGAACGGGGATACACATTTTGGGAATCTGCGAACATTGATGGAAAGTATCAGGACACTTAAAAAGCGAAAATGATGATATCTTTACATACTTTGGTAGAGAATTAATAAGACAGAATGGAGTGGATTTTTACTTGGACAAATCATTATCAAAAGCATTACTAGGTTACAATCCAGTAAGTGATAGAATCCTCACTATCAGACTTAAGGCCACTCCTAGAAATGTAACAATCATCCAGATATATGCACCCATATCAACAGCAGAAGAAGAGGAAGTAGAAGACTTTTATAACACTGCAAACGATGACAGACCAGGTACAGAAAAATGATATTTATTATTAATAATGGGGGATTTTAATGCAAATATTGGTACAGAAAGAGCAGAAGATGAAAGATATGTTGTGGGGAAATAAATAAATAGGACATAGAAATGAGGCAGGCAGGTGACAGTCTAATGGCATTTTGCATGGAAAATGAGGAAATGATCACTAAAACTTTTTAAACAACACTCAAGAAGACTTTACACATGGACGTCACCTAGAATCAAATAGATTACATGTTAGTGCAAAGAGAGTGAAGACAAGTATAACATCAGAAAAAACTTTACCAGGTGCTGATTGTGACACAGCCCATGAGTTATTAATAGCAGACATGAAGATGAAGATAAAAAAGACAGTTATGGGATCAAGACCACTCTGGTTTGATCTTGCAAAAATACCAAAACAATACAATATAGAAGTGAAGAACCATTTTGAAATCCTGATGGCTGTACAGGAGGAGATGACACCAGATGAACTGGCTACACAGGCAAGAGATACCTTAATAAAAACGGTTAAAGACATGGTTCCTGTAAAAAAAACACAAAAAGAGTGGATGGATTACAGCAGACACACTAGAACTGATAAAATAATGAAGAGAAATGAAGTCACAATGGAAAGTGACAAACAACAAAGAGAAATATAAATCTTTAACAAAAGAAGTACAAAGAAACATAAAAAAAAACAATACATACAAGATTGTTGTCAAAGAATGGAAGGACATCAGAAGTGTGGATGAGATAGTGAAATGTTTAAAGAAATGAAGACATTGATGAGAAATGTCTCGTGTAAGCTAAATGTAATTTGTGATGATATGGGGAATACCTTGACAGAGACAGAGGAAATTCTAGAAAGATGGAAGGAATATTGCAGAGGAATGTGTGAAACAACCGACTGTGGAAACAGAAATCTACAGTGTGAATTATTATTGGAGGAGAAAGAACCTGAACCGACAATAGAAGAAGTTTTATGGGCAATAAAGAATCTGAAAAATGGTAAATCACCAGGATGTGATGAGATAACAGCTGAAGTTATTAAAGCAGGAGGAAAGGAATGTGCAACAATCTATCATGCACTATGTAAAAAGATATGGCATTCAGGTATTTGGCCAAAAGAATGGAAAAGAACTGTGTTCATACCACTGCCAAAAAAGGATAACCTGAAATTATGTACAAACTACAGAACTGTTGCCCTGATTAGTCATGCCAGTAAAATTCTGTTAAAAATCAGAATGGGTAGACTTCGTAAGAAAATAGAAGAAGTCAATATGGTACAAGCTGGTTTCAGGCAAGGAAGAGGATCAAGAGATCATATATTCAATATAAGATTAATAATAGAGAAATGCAGAGAGTTTATTGTGAATCTATATTTATCCTTTATAGACTTCTCAAAGGCATTTGATTGTGTACAACACCAGAAACTTTGGGAAATAATGAAAAAAAATAGGATTTCCAACACATCTGATACAATTAACATCACTGCTGTATCTAGACCAACAAGAATAAATAGTGAAACAACAACTTGGTTTGACATAAAACAAGGGGTCCGTCAGGGGTACAAATTGTCGCCTTACTTATTTAACTTGTATACTGAAAATATAATGAGGAATGTTAGAGAAGATGTAGACAAAGAATATTATGATGTCATAACAATTGGAGGTTATGAAATACCAGAGATTAGATATGCTGATGACACAGTATTACTGTCCACAACACAAAAAGGAAAGGAAAAATTAATTATGTCACTCTGTAAGAACAGCGAAAAGCAAAACTTCCATCTTAATGCGAAGAAAACTAAATTGATGACAACTGACAAAACAAACAAGGCAGCTGAAATATGTATCAATGAGGAAAAATTGGAAGAAGTGGAGAGTTTTGAATATCTTGGATCACTGCTAACTAATAATGAAGATACAATGAGGGAAATTAAAAAGAGGACATCTATTGCTCTTCAGAAAGTAAAACAACTAAAGAAGCTGTGGAGAGGAACAGACAGAACAATAAAAATAAAATTTTTAAGGTCATGCATCTTTCCTATCGCAACATATGCCTGTGAGACCTGGACACTTAACAAAACAGCTGAGAAACACATAAATGCCTTTGAATGTAAATGCTACAGAAGAGTTCTTCAAATATTATGGACACAAAAAAGAACAAATATGTCCATACTGCAAGAACTTAATATTGAAGAAGGCTGGCTAGTAAAGAGGTTAAACAGAGAAAACTTAAATATTTTGGACACATTAAACATCATGATAATCTAGAGAAGACCATCTTGGAAGGGTACATAATGGGAAAAAGAAAGAGAGGAAGACCAAGGCGAAGATGGCTACAAGACATCATTGATGATCTGCAAATGGATGTATCAGCAGCAGGCCATCTTGCTCACAACTGAGAGGCCTACAGGAGAGCTGTTAGGGAGGAAAAGTTCCAGAGGGACATGCAAATGCATGAATGAATGAAACGTGTCATTTGCTAAAACATGTTCAGAACCAGAAAACGTTTTTTTGAAAAGTTAATGGCCTATGACAATAGTTCTTATTCAAATGAATTAGCAATAATTATAATTATATGCAAATTATTATAAAAAGTCTGATACAATATATATCTGCACTCTTTAGCAGGTTTAATAACTTGAAAAAAAAAAGCAGCAGCAATTACTCAGATAATTTTGTGAACTCTGTTCAGTTTCATGTTCCTCTGCTATTTATGTAAATCTGCATCTTTCTTACTTTAGGTTTATGTATTAGTCTAACTTTTTAAATACTTGCTTATTTCTATTGTATGACAGGAAAAAAATACGAGTTATTAACAAAAAAAAAAATAGAAATGATAAAATTCAGGCTGTCTTATGACACCCAGATTTTTTTCAACATTTATACACTTTCAATACAAATAGCAAAACTTAAACACACTTTATCAGACTTAACTTCTGTTCTCGGTCCTCGAAATATTTCCATTAGCAACAAATATGAGCAAAGAAGAAACTTTATAAAAAAGATGAAAACCTAAACTATGTAATGGTTCTTTCAGTCAAAAACTAAACTATGTAATGGTTCTTTCAGTCAAAACTTAAACTATGTAATGGTTCTTTCAGTCAAAAACTAAACTACGTAATGGTTCTTTCAGTCAAAAACTAAACTACGTAATGGTTCTTTCAGTCAAAAACTAAACTACGTAATGGTTCTTTCAGTCAGAAACTAAACTACATAATGGTTCTTTCAGTCAAAAACTAAACTATGTAATGGTTCTTTCAGTCAAAAACTAAACTATGTAATGGTTCTTTCAGTCAAAAACTAAACTATGTAATGGTTCTTTCAGTCAAAAACTAAACTATGTAATGGTTCTTTCAGTCAAAAACTAAACTATGTAATGGTTCTTTCAGTCAAAATCTAAACTATGTAATGGTTTTTTTTTCAGTCAGAAACTAAAGACCTCAGACTTTGGCTCTCTGTCAGAATTGGGCCAATAATTACAATTTCTTCACAGAAACTTTATGAAAGGAAAATATAGTCACCTTTAGCTCCACCTCAAAAGAAAAAAGGTAAATACAAGGTCAGTTATTTTTATAACCAAGTTTAATTCATCATAGCCACCATGTTAACATCACAGGTATACTTCACTTTTAATGTTGACTCTCACCTTTACCAACTTAAGACAGCTGGAATTTAAAAGAAAAAAAATATTTCTACATTTTAAAGCTGGAATATCTAGAGAAGAAGTAAGGCAACTCTGGAAGCAAATTTCACTTCAACAAGTCACGGCAGTCTTTCAAATACTATTCACCAGTGTTTTGCAACAACTAGCAATTTTACATGCCATCTTTATGATGATGATGATGATGATAATAATAAATTTATAGTTTACCTTATGATTTTTAAAAATTAGTTTATAAATTGTTGTTAATGCTATTAAAATAAATGGTGGGACACGTTAAAGTTTGATTAACATAATCAGTTTAAAAATATTAAATGTTTATTTGAGAACTTGATGAGGCAGTAAGATATGCCACTGTATGGAGAAGCAACATTCCTCGGGCCAACCTGAATAAAAGATATGATTTAAGGACTAAATGTTTCAAAGAGAATGAAAGATATGTTCTAAGGACTAAATGTTTCAAAGAGAATGAAAGATATGATCTAAGGACTAAATGTTTCAAAGAGAATGAAATGTATGATTTAAGGACTAAATGTTTCAAAGAGAATGAAAGATATATTCTAAGGACTAAATGTTTCAAAGAGAATGAAAGATATGATCTAAGGACTAAATGTTTCAAAGAGAATGAAATGTATGATTTAAGGACTAAATGTTTCAAAGAGAATGATAGATATGATCTAAGGACTAAATGTTTCAAAGAGAATGAAATGTATGATTTAAGGAATAAATGTTTCAAAGAGAATGAAAGACATGATCTAAGGACTAAATGTTTCAAAGAGAATGAAAGATATGATTTAAGGACTAAATGTTTCAAAGAGAATGAAAGACAGGACCTAAGGAATACACATGTTTTAAAAAGAATGAAAGATAGGGATCTAAGGAATATGTAGATGTTTCAAAGAGAAGGACCAAAACACATGTGTGTTGTCTCTAAGAATCATCCCGATTTTTGCATCGTCACCAACCCTCCTTCTACCTCTGATTAATTTGGTCTGTATTTTATTATCAATATTGTCACAGCATTTTGCATCAACCCTTTCAAGAGAAAGTAAAAATTAATTAAAGAAAAAAAAAGGACTAACAATTATGCAATTTGTGGAGAAGTTTTAACATTTTCCAGGAAAATGCTGGCAGAGTTGGTAGATCCTTCATGTCTGTGTAAATAAACACTCGGTACACTATTTAGGCACATTCTAATTAAAGTGAAAAATAGCACATGTCTAGGCCAATCCATGTTTCTGAATTACTTGTGAGTAGCTTGCCTTCAGTCTCTTTCTACTGAAATTTCTCAACAAAATTTATCTGGCACAGAATGGAATCATGACCATTTTTTTCTTCACTTTCATTCTTATCTTATATCTTATATCCTTCCCGTGGCGTTAAATGTCACATAGATGTAGTTAGCCAATTGCAAAGTTTGCCAAATTTTCCTGTTTTCAGTGAGCTTTTCAACTTCATCAAGGTATTTTATGCCTATTAATTTAGCCTCTCTTAACAGTGTCCTATTCAGAGTTTCACATGGTTGGCCTCTTTTTCTTCAGCCTGTTGTGTTCCACTTGATAGCTTGTTTTGGGATTCTCCGATCGCTTCTTCTCATCACATGACCAACATATGTCCATCTCCTTTTTCTGATCACCCATGAGACTGGTTGTTGTTTGTTCATCTGTCTTATCTCTGCATTGTTTTTGAATTCGTTCCACTTGTTGTCAGGTATTTTCCTTAGGCATTTGTTTTCAGAAGGAGTCTAATTTCTTGTCTGTTTCTTTACTTGTTTTCTAGCTTTCACATGCATAAATGAGGGTGAATATTACATTTGAATTGAATAGTCTTAACTTGGTTTTTGTGCTTATAACTTTTTAATGCCATATGTTCTCATGATTCTTGAAGATCGATGCTGCTTTTGCAATTCTAACTTCCTTTCTGGTCTATGTAGCTGCCAAGGTATGCAAATTGACCGACTTCTTCAACAGCTGTATTTTTCAATTTTGATTAATGGGAAATCTCATTATTTTTGTTTTGTTCTTGCTAATTTCAAGTCCTATTTTGCTAGCCAATGAAGACAGGATATCTGTTTTTTTGTTGCATGGAATTCACATTGTCACTGATAAGAGTTATGTCATCAGCAAAATCAAGATCTTCTAGTTGGGTCCCATGTACCCAATCAATACCTGTGTTACCTGTGCAGCATTTTTTCATTATGAAGTCTATTGCAATTCCAAAAAGTAAAGGAGGTAGTATACACCCTTGTTTCACACCTGTTTCAATATGGAACCATTCACTCATCCCTTCTTCTGTTTTGACTGCACAAACATCCGTTGTAGAAGTCCTTAATGATGTTGATAATTTTAGATGGTATTCTATCAAATGCCTTTTTAAAGTCTATGAAGTTCAGTATTAATGTTTTCTGCTTTTCAATATGTTCTTCAAGTATTATTCTTAGAGTAAAGATCTGGTCGAGACAGCTTCTCCCTTTTTGAAATCCTGCTTGTTCTTCTCTCATTGCGGTATCCACTATATTTTTAAGACTATTCAAAAAGACCTTGCAAAATACTTTTGACACAACTAAGGTTACTCCTCTCCAATTGTTGCAGTCACTAAGGTTGCCTTTTTTGGTATTTTAACAATGATTCATTTTTTCCAATTAGAAGGGACCTTTTCTCTTTCCAAATCTTATTAAACATTCTCTGTAGTTGTCTCATATTGTCACTATTGATAGCTTTGAACATTTCAGGTGTTATTTCATCTACACCTGCAGCTTTGTTGTTAGCCATTAAATTCACTGCTGTTTCAATTTCATAAAATGTAATTTCATGTAGACTGACCTTTGGTCACTTTCATTATTCATCTTTAAATACTTCAGTCACTGAGCTTTGACTGAAAAATAAAATTTGAAAATGTGGGATTTTCCAAATGTTTGCCAATGAAAACCAAATAAATCACATGACTGTGTTAGTTTCTGCTTTAATGGGTTTAATAAATCAAATATGTGGGAATTTTGACATTCATATTGTTTATCAGTATCAAATGTTATTAATTTGAATCTCAAGAGATGCCTTATCTGAACAGAAAATGTTCAGTTTAGTGAACTGAAACTTCTCTATTCATTCAAATGCCACCTGAAAACCATTCTATACTTTTTACCTAACAATCTTATTTTTATCTGAATGCCAGATTTTTAATTTACATTTTTGTGAGCCAAAATGAAATTCATTTATGCACATGTAACTTAACATTTAAAAAGAAATCAGTTTTCAATTTTCTTTGATGTCATAAGTTTTTGTTCTGTTTCTAAGTTGGGGGTGAAATATGATAACCTATAAACTAATTTCTTCTTTGTATCACAATATACAACATGATATACAACATATTATATGAACATAAATGCCCGATTTTTTTTTACAAGTATAAATGTCATATTGATTGATGTCATTAGGATTGATGGCTTTATCAGCTGAACCATGCTGGGAAAATTTATCAACTTTAATAGATGATCATGACATGCTTTTTATTCCAAGTCATATATTCCAAGTCTCCAGTAGCCATATTTATTTGATAAGCCAGGAGATTTTTTTTTAAACATGACCATAGGAGCTTGAATTATAACATTTTTCAGGGCTGGCATTTATATCATGAGGGGTTACTGTTTATATTCTTGACTTTTGGGGTTAACTTTGCTGGAAATAACTTTCTCATACAGCATTTAATAGCAGCAATCAACTCATGCCGCACATGTTGCCATATGCCAGTAGAAAACACTGGCCACCAAGGCCAGAAATCTTCAGCTAAAATATTTTTTTTAGAATTAGTTAACAGCAGATAAGAAATTTAAGTCTGAAATGAGAGTGAGATCTTTTTATATTTCCATTTAATAATTATAAAAAGATTTAAAAAATATGAACTTGAATTACACACAACTGAGTAAAAATATTTTTAAAATGGAGCATAACTGAAACATAAAGCTGCACATACTGGATTGTATTTCATTTGCTCAGTTTCAACAAAGGCAAAGTCCCTGATATATGAAATTTATTTTCAATGTCTACATTCTATTTTCTGTTATTACACTGACATTTTTGTGAATGATATTCTCTAGTGTGTCGTATGGCCTTGTAGGCAATTCCTTAGGACAAGTGTAAGATACCCATTTATACATGTAATTTACTACTCTCTCACATCAACATGACATGTCAGCTCATAACATGGAGTTATCCCTGCATATATCATGGTGGTGTTTCAAAGAATCCAAGATGGGGGTTGTTAGATAATTCAGATTTTAAAAAAAAGTTTTATTCCAGTAATGATTATAATATGTAGCTAAGTCTGCTTTTATCTTAAGTTTTTAGAGATGCCATTCAATTTTGTTGTTGTTTATTTCAAATTTTATTTGTAACTTCTTTCTTTTGGGGAATACTATACACACTTGTGATTTCTATGCGGGTGGTATAAATGCTTGTGTCTTTATTTTTAAAATGATAGTACATTTATTTTATTATTTTTAAAAAATTATAGTACATTTATTTTATTCAGCGCAGGCAAATATTCTGTTTAGGGAATGAAAATCAAAATTTTTCTCTCTGCGTTTTTTTTATATCACTTTTTGTTTCTTCCCGTGTGGGTTTGCTGCATCAATACTCTCTGGGGGTATTTTCCTTCCAATCCAGGTATTTAGTTTTTGGAACCATATTTTAATGATTAACTGTAATTTTCTTTTCTTTTATTTATTTCATTTATTTATTTAATGTATTATTATTATTTATTAAACACTTTCAGATTTCACAAATTATGTAAAAAAACACTGTATACATACTTGGAGATATTCATCATCATGTGTCATGCTGACCAACATTGGCTATTATATTTATCCACAGTATTCAGTCCTTCATGCAGGCCATCAGTTCAGTTGGTGATTTCCTCTCACACCATCTCATCAAACTATCCAGTGTCAATTCTTTCAACCTTCTCCTGGCTCTTCTTTCCTCAGTTTTTTTCCTGTTGTTACAAGATTTTCAATGCTGCCTCTTCTCACTGTATGCCCTATGAAAGTACATTATCTTTCTCATATTTTTTTTTTGTAAGACTTTTTTGTCTCTTGAGCCCTTCTCATACATTCTTCATTAGTAATCTTTGCTGTCCAGGAAATTTGCAACATTCTTCTTCTAAACCACATTTCTCCTGTTTCCAATGATCTTTGCGCATGCCTGGTTCACTTCCATATGATAAAATAGGCTTAATATAGCATTTTAGAACTTGTTTTCTAACATTCATTGACAAGGATGCATTGTATAATGTTTCTAATTCTTTGAAATGCAGTCTTTATGTGGCCTATTCTGTTCATAATTTCTATTCTGCATTTCCCATCCAAAGTTATTACTTCTTCAAGGTATTTGAATTTCTCCACTTGATTTAGACTTGTTCCATTTAATTTTATACTGCATTTTGGTGGATTCCATTTCTTAGGTATAACCATAGTCTCTGTCTTTGTTATGTTAAGAGTAAGCTCTTTTTGTTCATTTTCTTTAGCAACTTTATCCAGGAGATTTTGCTGGTCTTGTTGGTTCTCAGCTATCAGTACTAGGAGGTACTGCTGTTCACAGTTCCAACTGGACCAGCTCTGGGAGGTTTTTAGAATTCATGATGTGTTTGTATTTAAAATAAAATAAACAAATATGTATACTGACTGCTTTGGTATATTTCATTGAGAATAAGGACTCAAGTTGAGGAACAGTCATAAATAACTTCCTCTAAAGCAGCTGCCATGCTTGACTTACCGAGTTCCATGTAGCCAAGGGCAGTGGATGCAAATCCCAGATAAATGCTAGATCATGTGCTGGATACAACAAACAAAACAATGGAATCCTTTCTCACTGAAGGACATCCTGATGTCAAAGGCCAAACACATGTAGGCATGCCCCGAATGTAATGAGACTGCTCCCCAGGACCAATAATAGAGCTAAGCTCTGTTACAATTACACTTACAGATGGACTCAAGCTATTACTGACACTCTAAATAATACATTCAATGAAGCGAGCATACTGGTTAGACAAAAAAGATGTTCTGAGACTGGCCATCAAGAAAGTAGCATTTTGCAACGGCAGTGCTGCATGCCTTGCGTGGCAGTGAGGGAAAAATGGAGTGGCAAAATGTATCAGAACCAAATGAGTGAAAAAAAGGTTCTTGTGGGTGCTAGAGATGTGGTCTAGGGGACAAGAAGGCCCAAAAAAAAATATTTGGGAACCACTGATCTACAGGTATATAACTGTGAACTCAGTGTTGGAAGAAGTGTAGCAAAAGCAAGATGACAAAAAATGGTGTGCCATAAAAGGGAACTGTAGGATATTAGTAGAACTGAGGTCACCAGTTGCTGTACACTCTGGGAATACATTGAAGAGGGGATACAACATGGACAGACATACCTGGAGTGCAAGGATAATGATCCTAACTAGGCCTAGAGTGTGTGTATTAAGCTGTATGTGCCCCTTAAGTGAGCTGTGATTGATAATGAGGCCACTTATTTCACTTCCGACAATGCCCTTCTCCTGTCAGTTTTTTTTTTTTTTCAGAGGGACCCCCCGCGGCTGAATCCAATTTATTTACGTCTTAATTGGCCAGCTTAGGTTTTCTTTAAGTGTTATTTTGTCATCTTCCTTATACACAGACTTTAGCATGATAATCACAATTATAGTACATTAATTTGGTGTGATAATTATAAAATTATAGTACACTAATTAATATTTATGAATAAATTATTTTCCAATTTATTTAATTAATAATATTTTTTTTGCAAACAAGTTCGATGTAACACATGGTTGAGAATGCCTATACTAGTTTGTTTCAGAAATCTTTGGCAAAGGAGACAAGATAAAGGTAGCACCGTGTCATGCTGTGTGAGAATGATATGGCAGTAGCGTCTGTAAATTTCTTTGACCCTGGTCGACTTTCCTTCCCTAGTTCTTTGTGGAATCAGATGGCTGTTTCTACCGCTATGTCAGCTGGAGCGAGCCGCTGACCTTTGTCATGGAAGTAGAGGTCCACTTAGCTACTTCAGATGAAAGGTAGGAAGGTTAAAAAAAAAACCCAGAATTATTCTGAATAAATCAGTTTAAATCAACAAGCTGCTATCATTATTATTCCACTGTAAAGCTGAAACTTGACTTCTTAATATGGTGTTTTACAGCTGTGGTGATGTTATCACTCTCTCCCTGCTGTGGTAATATTATCACTGTCTTCCTGCTATGGTGATGTTATCGCTTTCCTCCAGGAAGATCTGAATTTGTGGGAGAGAATATCTTTATCTTTTCCTCATTACTCCCCCTCATTATTTTCTTTACCTCCGGCATCCATGCCTAAAATGACTGAGAAGATAAGAATGTCTGGATGACATGGCTGGAACGTAGCCTGGGGGAGGAGTCAGTAAAGGGGCATTTTGTTACCAAGGTCTGTGCATTATTTCGCATGAACGGATAGCATTGCCCCGGTTACAGGAAGTAATCTGGTGAAACCTCAATCAGTAGTTTCCCCTCAAGGTATCTTAGTTTGGAGATTTAAATTAAAAAAAAAAATGCTAAGATACTGGTGTCTTTCCTCTCAAATATAAATAAAACTAATTTTTTTGTGCACATTTCTAGAATGCCATTTTAAGATGAAATAATTTATAATTTAAATAATGTTCATGTCAACTAAGAAGCATGGTTGACTATTTTCCCACTTTCTGCAATTCTGGTTTTAAAATTCCAAGCTATATTTTATTTCTGGTGTCATGTTTATATATGTATAAATTGTGAAATATGTCGGATTGGATATATGTGCATTTGTATATAATTTGACGTCTTCCATCCCTGCTTTTATGAAATTTGACATATTTGCTTTAATTTTTTTTTCTATACGCAGAAAGAATGATATAACCCGAGCAATGTTACCCATATTGAATGTTTCTATAAGAAATTTTTTTCTGTTTCTTTTTTTTTAAAGTTGAAATGGGGTCGTTAGAAAACAAGTGTACATTTCTAATGTTGAAACTGTTTCTAAACATATAGACAGATTTTTATATATTTTGCTTTCTTGACTCAATTATGAAAAAAAAAAAGAAAACCTAATACAGATATTTTGTTTCATTACTCAGTGTTTAGTTTAAACTTTTTACTCAGTTGTGATTATATCCACTTGTATTAAGACTGCTACAGAGCTAAAATAAACCACATAATATAATCACTGTTTGTTATTGTTTCAGTTTTTTTCACATATTGCACCATAAAGATGATCTGCCAGTAAGAAACTCTCATATCATTGAATATTTATCTTTGTAACACATTATTATCCAAGTATTTCAATGTAGCTTTAAGTCTTTTGGTCCTCAGTTAACTTCCATGCTCTGCCACAAGAAATTTTTGTAGAAAGAAACTGCAAATAAGTTACTTTATATTTTAAAACCCCGAGTTGGGTTACTTCTTCTTTGTATGCACAGTGGTGATGATGTGTGGTACCCTGAATTTTGTGATGCACCTTTTGGCTGGGTACCTCCGACTTCAGCACCTTTCCTTGCTAGGACATATTGTGGTCTTGGTCGGACGGCCACGAAGACAGTGGTGTAGGCTGGCCTGGCCAAAACTTGTTTTCCAGTCCCTTCTTCACGTCAGATCCAGGACACACTGCTGGCTGGCCAGACAGCTTTGAAACAGTTCCACAGAGACACTCCGACTCAAGGATGAGGAATCCAGTGAGTGCCTCAATGATATCCATTACCCGCCACCTATAGTCTGGTGGCTCTGTTTTGTTTTCATTCTGATAGCTGTTGTTGTAAAGCTTGTCACGTCCTGGATTCATTGGTCTCACACCAGATTTTCCTCATCCCTGTCGGTGATCTCCATGTCCCCATCCGTCCACCAACCTGTAGTACTGATTGCTACAGGTTTCTGGGCTACAGAAGTAGGTCAGAGTTTTTAAGCAAATGGATCCATTTCCTGTCTCACAAAGACTATATTAAGATAAGTGTGTTCTTAACACAGTTGATCCCAGAGGATGAGTTGGATTAGAAAAGTGCTACTTTTTATTTTATTTGGACTTTGCCTAAAATATCCCTCTGAGCATGGATTTGTATCTTTCTCACTCTGAACCTTAAGTGCCCAAGGCACATAATGCCTGCCCTTCGCCTTTTTTACCGCTCTTGGCCAGGTGAGCCTACTGTTGCTCAACATCCTCTCTGTTATCCTTTTCCATGTCTCCTTTAGCCTACCCTTATTCCTGTTCCCACATGGTGTCTGTCTCAGTACTATTTTTGGATTTGTGTACATGTGCAAAATAACATATTAGCACTGCCAGCATTGTTTAGGAGTGAAACAGATCAAAATTTGCATTAACAAAGGAGAGGAGCACAGAGAAGTTTCTTAAACATTTTGTAAAGCACATAAGCAAATTTTTTATTATTATTTTTAAAATATATCATAACTACATGTTTATTCTTCTTTTCCTTTGTTCAGTTTCATATGCTCAGTCTTCTAGACATGCAGCCTGGTTGTCTCCATGAATTTCATCATCAGCAGGAGTTCTCCATGTATACTCCAGTTTTCTGATCATGCTCTTCTTGCATGAAGCTCAAAAAAACAGAAAGAATAGAATGGGCACAGAGTACAGAGATGTTGGTCACTTATAGAAGCTGCTCACCATCATCTTGTGGTCTTCAGTATGAAGGTTGGTGGTGATGAATCTTCAGCATCTTCTCTGCCTCACCAGGCTGTATCTTGTCCACTCGCCCCATCTCTGTCCACCTTTTCTTCTAGTGTGGTCTTTGGTATAATATTATGTCTTTTGATGTGGCCAAAGTATTTTTGTTTTCATGATCCTTATTTTCATACAGAAGTTCATGTAGCACTTGTGGTTATTTTAATACTCGTACTTTCTTTTTCTTGTCCATGATATACGACCTCCTTTCCTGTAAAACCACATTTCTGGTGCATTTATCCTTCTTGCCAACTTTTTTTGCATATAGTCCAGGTTTCTGGTTTATACAGTACTACAAAACAGATGTAGCATTTTATAAATCTCATTTTTCTAATCAGCTGCTGGATGTGTGTCTTGCCATTCTTGTTCTTCTTACCTGTCTCACATATACCATCCTTGGTCAGTACATGCCCTATGTATCTGTAGCTTATCATTTGTTTCAGTTTCTCATTGTTTTTAATTATATCCTTTTGATACTTCCTGCTGAATACCTTAACTTTGGTCTTTTTTTAATATTTATATCTAATTCCCATTCTCAGTTTGTGTTGTTTGTCTAGTAGTTTCTGTAAGTTCTGTGGATTTTCTGCTGGAAGACTGTATTACCTTCATTCAGCAAGCTTTTAAACCTCATCAAGGGATTTTATGGCCACTAAACTAGCTTCTCTTAACAATGTCCTCTTTAGAATTTCACATGGTTGATCTTTTTTTTTGTTTGACCTGCTGTGTTCCACTTGATAGCTTGTTGTGGGATTCTCAGTTTCTTCTCATCACATGACTGACGTATGTCCATTTCCTTTTTCTGATCACCCATGAGACAGGTTGTTGTTTGCTTATCTGTTTATCTCTGTGTTGTTCTTGAATTCGTTCCACTTTATATCAAGTATTTTCCTTAAGCATTTGTTTTCAAAAGAGTCTAATTTCTTGTCTATTTCTTTAGTTGTTTTCCAGCTTTCGCATGCATAAATGAGGGTGGATATTACATTTGAAATGAATAATCTTAGCATGGTTTTTGTGCTTATAACTTTTGAGTGGCATATGTTCTCAAGATTAAGGTCAATGGTGCTTTTGCAATTCTAACTTTCTTTCTGGTGTCACCATCCTGGTCTATATGGCTGTTGAGGTATGCAAATTGGCTTACTTCAGCTCTTCCTTCTATATATTTTTCCTTCTTGATTGAGGTTTCATTATTTTTATTTTTTTGTCCTTGTTAATTTCAAGTCTTATTTTACTAGCCATTGAGGACAAGGCATCTGTTTTTTTCTTGCATAAAATTCACATTGTCACTGATAAGAGTTATGCCATCTGCAGAAATGAAGATCTTCTAGTTGGGTCCCATGTACCCAATCAATGCCCATTTTACTTGTGCAGCATTTTTTCATTATGAAGTCTACTGCAACTCCAAAAAGCTTCTGCATACCTTCAACTGTTGATATTTCTTCTCGTGTGTTCAGTCCTGGTAGTTCTTTTGAGTGTCTGGAGATGTTCTCTGTATACAGATTGAACAGACATGGAGACAGATCACATTTTATCCTGGCTCCATTGCTTATGTGTGTATTTGTTGATTGATGTCACTGTGCTGTATTCTCACCGGTTCTGCTTGCACTTAGTTGAGATTTATTATAATCTGAATTTCTTTCCGACTGAGATTGACTTCATTTAGACATTTTATTAGATTGTTGTGTTTCACTCTGTCAAATGCTTTAGCGTAATCTTTCTGGATTCATGTACTAAACATCTTTTTTTCTGAGCAACTTCTTTCATGACTGTCTACACCAGTGTTTCCCAAAGTGGGCAATAATGCCCACCTGTTGGAGTTGGACAGGACCTGGGGGGGGGGGGGGGGGGTGTGGGCGGTTGAAGAAAAGGGGGACAGTTAAGAGGGTGTTGAGGGGAAAATGAGGCAGCAGACAGGGGCAGTAATACTTTTCTTCTTAGCACTTATCAACCTGATATTGAGAAACTTGTGTCCCTACATGAAACTCAGCCATCACATTAAAAGTTGAGAAAATAATGCAGTAGGAGAGTTATAAAAGTACTCCTTCATATTGTTAAATTGGTTTGCTTGCTGAAGTTTTTAGCTGTGTAATGCATATCCTAGTTTAATAGGCCATTGTACAAATAGTACATACAGTGGGGGGGGGGGGGGGGGGGGGGGGAGAGTTGAGGATATGGCCTGTGAGCCCAAATAAGCCTGGGAAACACTGGTTTATGCAAATTGTTTGTCATATCCAAGGTCTCAAGGAAATAACTCTCTGGGGTCTTTCCTTTTTTTTTTTTATTCTTTTCTGTACTTTGAAGTTCTACTCTCAAGGTCCATCTCCTAGTACCTCTGGGATTTGCCGTGCTTTTTTCCCCTCTCCCTGTTTAGTCCAATCTACTGTTTGTTTTAGTCTTCTGTTTTTGGTTTGCATAATAATCCATCTCTATTTTCTTCTATATGCTCAAAAGTTTGTCTTTTACATAGATATTCTCTTAGAATTCAGTGTTTCTTACTGAATTTTTCTGATATTCTCAACAGTTCACCCTGTTTTCCACAAATATTCCTAATATTTTACTATTTTCCAAAGATATTCCCAATATTTTACTGTCTTCCAAAGATATTCCCAAAATTTTACTCTATTTTCCAATTTCTGAGTGGCAAAGTGCACTGGTGAAGGTCGGGGGTTCAAATCTGACTGGGGGCACCCCAGTCACCCAGCTGTAGAAATGGGTACCCGACTTCTTCTGGAGTTGGGGAAGAAAAAGCGGCCAGGCGTGATACTGACCATATCACCCTCTAGTGTGCTGACAGGTCAAGGAAAAATGGGCACTAACACCATATCCCTATGTGCCTCTAAGGCATAAGAAGGTTACCTTTACTTTTTTTTTTTAACTTTCCAAAGATATTTGCAATATTTTACTCTTTTTCCAAAAATATTCCCAACATTTTACTCTATTTTCTTCTTCAATCATTCAGACATCAGCTTTTATACTTGAAGTAATCAGTGGTCATCCGGAGTTGGCGTACATCCCCATAAAGCTTCTCTTGAACTGATACAGGCGTTGGCCACATCTGTTTTCTCTGCACCTCCTATGCTGAACATTCCTGCAGAATATGTTCTCTCACCATCTTACCAGTCCCACACGTGCACATGTTGGCTGGGCCAATCTTGAGCTTCTTCAAAAGGTGGCATCTCAGTCTGCTGTGACTGATGCGGAGCCAACAAAAACAAAAAATGATCACTTGACTCCGTTTTCCAAAGGCATTCCCATCATTTTTCTCCGTTTTCCAAAGATATTCCTAACATGAACGGGGGAGAGAGGCTGTAATCCTCACCTTAGCTACAGAGCTCAAGATCTAACATGATGGTTAAAGAAGGATGAGACATGTTGTATGTCAGCACTTCCTGAAGATTTCCAGTCAGTGCTAGATCAACTTACTGGATTCCAGGCAGTAAACCTCAAGAAGTTCTAGAGTGGAAAAAAAAAGCACTAGTCAAAGCAATGATAATAAAAGGATGGGCTGACCATGTGGGAGATGGATGGACTAGCAGAAACTTTGAATAGCTCCCCTCTCCACCCCCCAAATTCTTCTTGAATGAATTAACTGATGAAACTCTACAAAGAAATCTTTTTGTCCTTCTTGACATCAAAGCTAAATGATGGAGGAGACAAGAAAAGACAAGCATGTGGCTGATCATCTCTAAGATGGACAGAATGTGAATGAAGTGATATAAATTATATTATCAAGAAAAGAAAAACAACAGTGCTTTCTTTTATGCTGGACTGGCCAAGATCATATCTCACTGATGGTCACAGCTAGCCAAGATCCTATCTCCCTGATGGCCACGGTTGGCCAAGACCACATCTCCCTGATGACCACAGCTGGCCAAGATTCTATTTCACTGATGACCACAGCTGGCCAAGATCCTATCTCCCTGATGGCCACAGCTGGCCAAGATCATATCTCCCTGATGGCCACAGCCGGCCAAGATCCTATCTCCTTGATGGCCACAGCTGGCCAAGATCCTATCTCCCTGATGGCCACAGCTGGCCAAGATCCTATCTCCCTGATGGCCACGGCTGGCCAAGATCCTATCTCCCTGATGGTCACAGCTAGCCAAGATCCTATCTCCCTGATGGCCACAGCTAGACAAGATCCTATCTCCCTGATGCCCACGGCTGGCCAAGATCCTATCTCCCTGATGGCCACAGCTGGCCAAGATCCTATCTCCCTGATGGCCACAGCTGGCCAAGATCCTATCTCCCTGATGGCCACAGCTAGGCAAGATCATATCTCCCTGATGGCCACAGCTGGCCAAGATCCTATCTCCCTGATGGCCACAGCTGGCCAAGATGCAAGATACCATCTCCCATGGTGCTCCCCTGAAAGACATTTTTCACAACAATCTAGCAAATAAGGTAGGATCTATTGTGCAATTCCCCCCCCCCAAAAAAAAAAAAAACCATGATGGAGCTTATTGAGAATCATATCACTGTAGCTACATGGGAACACAACATCCCATCTTCCTGCATCCTCTCAGGGAGAGTCTTGACATATAGCTATTGTAGTCAGCTGCTCTATTCATCTCCTCTGGATATAAAAGCCAACAGCTCTACGTTAGACCATTTCAGTTAATGCCCTTTAAATGGACTGACATTTTTGCTCTAGAATGCATAACCACATGTCAGTCCATTTATAAACTGCATAAGCATATTAAATCTGAATATATTTCTTCATAAAAATGTACAAATATGTACTCTCTCAACAACAACCATGACTAATCAGGGCAACAGTTGCGTAGTTTGTGCATAATTTCAGGTTACCCTTTTTTGGCAGTGGTATGAACACAGTTCTTTTCCATTCTTTTGGCATTCTTTAGTCATGCCAGTAAAATTCTGTTAAAAATCATAATGGGTAGACTTCGTAAGAAAATAGAAGAAGTCAATATGGTACAAGCTGGTTTCAGGCAAGGAAGAGGATCAAGAGATCATATATTCAATCTAAGATTAATAATAGAGAAATGCAGAGAGTTTAATGTGAATCTATATTTATCCTTTATAGACTACTCAAAGGCATCTGATTGTGTACAACACCGGAAACTTTGGGAAATAATGGAAAAAATGGGATTTCCAACACATTTGATACAATTAACATCACTGCTGTATCTAGACCAACAAGCAGCAGTAAGAATAAATCGTGAAACAACAACTTGGTTTGACATAAAACAAGGGGTCCGTCAGGGGTGCATATTGTCACCCTACTTATTTAACTTGTATACTGAAAATATAATGAGGAGTGTTAGAGAAGAGTTAGACAAAGAATATTATAATGCCGTAATAACTGGAGGTTATGAAATACCAGAGATTAGATATGCTGATGACACAGTATTACTGTCCACAACACAAAAAGGAATGGAAAAACTAATTATGTCAGTCTGTAAGAACAGTGAAGAGCAGAAACTCTATCTTAATGCGAAGAAAACTAAATTGATGACAACCATGAGACAGGTTGTTGTTTGCTCATCTGTCTTATCTCTACATTATTCTTGAATTGTTTCACTTTATACCAAGTATTTTCCTTAGGCATTTGTTTTCAAAAGAGTCACATTTCTTGTCTATTTCTTTAGTTGATTTCCAGCTTTCATGTGCTTTAAATGAGGGGTGGATATTACATTTGAACTGAATAATCTTAACTTGGTTTTTGTGCTGATAATTTTTTAAAATTCCATATGTTCTCAAGATTTTTGAAGGACAATGCTGCTTCTGCTATTCTAATCCTAATTTCCTTCCTGGTGTCACCATCTTGGTCTATGTAGCTGCCAAGGCATGCAAATTAACTGTAAAAAATACCAGCTCACAGCTCTATGGAGATGGAAGAGGACGAGGAACAACAACAACAATCAAAAAAAATTATTATTCGAAACAAATAACTATCTTCCAAAGCATACAACATTCCTCTAACAATAACCAAAAGATTTCATATGCTTTACTTCAGAAAAATACTATTTTTGCTACAGATCAAATAGTATACACAGGCTGTGCTGCGTGATGAATATAACTACCTGTGCCAGGTAGGAAAAATTCTGCCACAGCTATGCCAGGTGTGAGAAAAAAAACTTGTGTTATATTTACCTGTGTTCTACCAGGAACTTTTCATTGTGAAAGGAAACAGATTATTATTTTGTAGAAAAATAAAAAAAAGATGACATTGCATTTAAAGTTGACGCTAGCAAAAAAAAAAAATGTAAAACATAAAATAGAGAGTTGGAGCGGTGGTATGCAAGGATGTACAAGTGAGGAGGAGTGGTGATATATAAGCATATGGACAAGTGAGGAGGAGTGGTGATATATAAGCATATGGACAAGAGTTAGTGAGACTGGTGATATAAAGAGTGAATGAAAGTGGTGACATATGAGCATAGAGTGAGTGGAAGTAGCACTACAGAGTGAGGGGAAAGTGGAGATATATGAGCATACAGACAAGAGTGAGTGGGAGTAGTAATATACAAAAAGAGTGAGGGGAAAGTGGAGATATATGAGCCTACAGACAAGAGTGAGTGGGAGTAGTAATATAGAGTGAGGGGAAAGTGGAGACATATGAGCCTACAGACAAGAGTGAGTGGGAGTAGTAATATAGAGTGAGGGGAAAGTGGAGACATATGAGCATACAGACAAGAGTGAGTGGAAGTAGTAATATACAAAAAGAGCGAGGGGAAAGTGGAGATATATGAGCATACAGACAAGAGTGAGTGGAAGTAGTAATATACAAAAAGAGTGAGGGGAAAGTGGAGATATATGAGCCTACAGACAAGAGTGAATGGAAGTAGTAATATACAAAAAGAGTGAGGGGAAAGTGGAGATATATGAGCATACAGACAAGAGTGAGTGGGAGTTGTCACATACAACAAGTACACAGACGAGCAAATGGCAGTGGTGATATATGAGCATACAGACAAAAGTGAGTGGGAGTGGTGATATATGACAAGTACACAGACAAGAGTGAGGGGAAAGTAGTGATATATGAGCATACAGACAAGAGTGAGAAGGATTGATGATTTACAATGAACAAAAAGACAAGAGTGAAGAGTAATGATATACAAGTATACATACAAGAATGAATGAGTGCAGAGACATACAAATACACATACATGAATGAGAGAAAGTAAATGTACTGGTGAATTAAAAAAAAAAAACCACAAACAAGAGTGAAGGTGGAAAGGCAGCACAAATTCATGTCCTGTGAATGAGTGTGAAAATAATATAAAATATATATTAAGACAATGATATATTTTAAAAAAATGTTTCCATATCTATATCACATATATATATATATATATATATATAGACAACAAAAGTGCAAAAATAACAAAAAAGAAATAACTGGTGATAAAGTCATGTACAATCATTATAAATACAGTGATTGTGAGAATAAATCTGTCCAATCATTAACATTAACATAAATACAGCGACTGTGAGAATAAATCAATCTAAAGCAATCTGCTCTAAAACAAGAAAAAATGTTTGCGTCTGAAACATCAAAAGATGATTCTCATTAAGAGAATCGTCAAAGTTAAATACCAAGTTCCGCTTTAAATTCACAATTTCTTGCTTGAAAGATAGTTCAAAGTTCATATTTTATAAATACTGTATTTGAATTTCATAGTTTATATTCTGATGACTGTTGAAAGATGAAATTCTGCACTACCTGATAAAGTCTTGGCATCAGAGTGACACAGCAGTTAGTGCGCCTGATCTACAGTTCAATTCCGGCTGCATAGACAACCCAACCGTTGAAATGGGCACCTGGTTTGCTCTGGAGCTGGGGAGGAAAGGTGGTCAGGTGTTACGCTGATCACATGACCTTCTAGTGAGCCAGCAGGTCAAGGAAAAACAAGAGTGACAGCACCATAACCCTACAGCATGATGGGTATGGTTTCTTTTTTTTTTTTGGATAAAATTTAGGTCACATTAGTGTATGCTGTATGTTCATATATGATAATATCACAATTTTTCTAACTCCACTGTTTTGTGGGTGACTTTCTGAGTTTATAAAACCATAAATGAATCTCATCTACCTACTCATACAAGAAACATAAGCTCTCAGCTCATGTAACTTTCCCAGTTACTTTCCAACTTCATAAGACTGTAAATGTATTCGCTCATGTACAACATACAGAGTTCATAACACAGTAAATGTATATCTCCAACATGTAATATTCTAAATTTATAAGACCTGAAAAACACCATATCTAAATTTTGTTATAAACTTAACTGTAAAGTGAAATAAAACAAATTCATAAATATATAATTATGTCTTAACATCTGGACTGTTGCATGTACAAGTGATATTTATCAGAGATTTAGTGTGAAATAAATATATGATTGACATAAGCTACCATCTGAGTGTGCTTTCTAATTATCAAAACAGGCCACTTTATGTTACATCAGACCATGTTTTCTAATAACAAAAATAAACCACTTTCTATAACATCAGACCATGTTTTCTAATAACAAAAATAAACCACTTTCTATAACATCAGACCATGTTTTCTAATAAAAAAAAAAAAAATCCACATCAGACCATGTTTTCTAAATAAGGCAATTTTATTTTATTACTTCAGTAAAAACTCAAAAGACATAAACCACTGAAAGATGATAAAAACCACCATCACAAAAAACAAATGCTATGGAATAAACCAAAAATATACCTATAAATGCGATAAGTACACAAAGATTAAACAACTCTAGCATCTCTACCAAACTCACAGTGTAATAAGACTCAGTTGCTGCCCCTACCAATCTCATGTTCTTGCAAATGTGAAGAAATTTAACAAGAAAACAAAATTACCGAAGCTCTTCAGGAGACATCGCAGCAAATAATTTTAAATACTTCATTAATTAAAATGTCGCTACAAACATTTTTGAACTCTTGCAGACTCAAATGTCAAATAATATTAAATATTTCAAGAACTAAATGCTCTTTACAAATAAAAAAAAAAAAAAATGAAGATAAAATAATTTCCTTCAATCAAATATTTTTGGGAAAAAAAAAATTTAAAGCACTTCATTAATTAAGCAGTATGACAAATAATTTTAAACATTTTATAAATCGAATGCAAAAAAAAAAAAAAGCATACAAACCATGAATTAAATGCCATCGTAAAGTTACTGTCTATTCTTGCAAACAATCTTAAATGCCAATCATCAAACACGGTCAAAGGAGATCTGATATATATTTGCATAAAAAAGAAAAACTATCTATGGAACAATGGAAAACATTTATGTGCTTCATTATATCTCTTCTTAACAATAAGACCCGAGGACTGTGAGTGCATAGTTTCTGCAGGACAGACCGTAACTGCTTCAGGTATAACAAAGTTCAGCTACCTTATAAAGGTCAGAGTTAAAGTTTAAAGGTGAAAGTTCAATAAATTACTTTCAATGGCACTACATTACATCCTGAAAGATCACAGTGTGAATTACAACAAGCATATACATTACAGCCATAACATGAACAGAAATACATAACTTCAGTTCACATTTTTCATGATTACCCTATAACAATAACAATTCATGAGTTACATACTGATGACATTCAGAAACATAACTATGAAACAATAATGATGACAGTCTGAAATGTGAACAGAATTAATGTTCCTATACTGATCACACATCATAGTGTGAATCATGTTGCTGTACTACTAACCATCATAAAAAAAAAAAAATGAGAAGAACATTGCTATAAGTGTTATCTGATAATGTGACCAATCGCTTCTCAGCCTTTTGGCTAAGATCAAAGGGCTAAGGTCAAAGTGTCCTCTTGGCAGGTACCACAGATCAACAAGCCTTTTGGTTAAGACAAAAGATTTTCTGCTTCATACTAAATGCCTGATGCCTTTTTAAACTGCTGTCCTTCACTGTAATCTAACAGCTAGACGGCTAGACTTTGATTATTTGACCTTTGATTAAACTGGGCAATAATATACATATAAATATTTTACAGTGACTCTCCCTGATTTGGACAAAGGTGAAGGTCAGTGACTATGATTATCTGCAAATTGCACATGTTGTGATGGCTACAACAGGCTGTCAAAGAGGTCTGGTTTCATTTACATCATCGTTAGAGAGATGGGGTCAAAACCACCTCAGTTTGCTGAAATGCCTATCATCCCAGAAAGTTCCGCTCTCTCTGGGATCACATTAATTCTTCCTTCATTTGTCAGGCTGACATGACCTAATGTTCCCATGAAACACTTCAAGTGAGTGAGGCAGGGTCTTGACCAGTTATGTTTGGCAAGTCATGATAAGAATACAGTTTCCCAAATTTTTTTCTTTGTTCATTGTAGTGAAGTCATGTATTCACTAAGTTTCACGTAATACACCCTATTTTTCTTTCATCCACCGACAATCACATATTTGAATGTAATCCAGTGCACCTCGTTATGCAAGCAGATAACCCATATTTTCAAACTCTCAGAATATCAAATGCTAAAAGAACACTTCACTATAACCATAAAAGTGAAGCTTCCAGGCTTCGATACATACAAATGATTCTTAAAATAAAACCATTGGTTAAACAAAAACAATAAATGACAGCCAGATTATAAACAGAGATGACACACACACACACAAAAATCATTTTTCAATACAGCATTACACACACACAAAATTAACGGTCTGATATGAAAATAAAATAAAAGCCAATACAAAATTATAAGAACATTATAATCAGCAAAGCCAATTGTTTAGGATAAAGGGGAATATAGAGTTGTGGGAATACTATAATCTGTAAAAAAAAAAAATTTGGTTAGGATTAAAGGCAATGTACAGTTTGAATAATTTTATAATTAGCAAAACAAACTGGTTAGATTTAAAAGGCAAATAAAGCTGTAAGAATAGTATAATTAGCTAAAAAATGGTTAAGATGAAAGACAACATATGTTCATAAAAAACAATAACATAAATCATTAAATCAAATCAACTAAGAACATAAAGTTATAAAAACTGTACAGCATAATCTATACAGTAAATTATTTTGTGTGTGTGTGTGTGTGTACAATACGTAGTTGAAAAGAAATCAGCTCCCTAATGGCCATGAAGTTGTGAAAGTATGTTTAGACTACATTTTTTTTTTTTAACGACTGCACTTCTAAAACTGAGAGTACTAGTTCTCCCAGTGTTCTCAGTAACATACTCCTCCAAGTGACTTGTGTACAATGCGGCACATTTCTCCAAGCAACAAGTTTTTCTTGTAACATATTCCTCCAAGCGACTTGTGTACAACGTGGCACATTTCTCCAAGCAACAAATTTTTCTTGTAACATATTCCTCCAAGTAACTAGTGTACCCTGTAACATACTCCTCCGAGCAACTTGTGTTCAATGTAGAATACTCCTCCAAGTAACAAGTATTCCCTGTAACATATTCTTTCCAGTAACAAGTATTATCTGAAGCATTCCTATATATACGTAATTATTTCCCCAAGCAACCAGTGTACCCTGTAACATATTCCTTCAAGTAACAAGTTTTGCCTTAACACATTCTTCCATGAAGGTTAAGTATGCCCTGTAACATTCCTCCAAGTCTTACTAGCTGGACAAACTATGTTAAGTTAGTGTATCTGTGTAGAGCAGTAAATTACTGTTTCTGCCTACAGCCATGAACTACAAGAGTAACTGCAGATATATGTAAGGAAAACCAAAAAAAAAAAATGCATCAAAACAGATGGTAAGCAGAATACACTGACTTCCCTTGCTTCCTAGAACTGATCTCAGAGACAGATGGTAAGCAGAATACACTGACTTCCCTTGCTTCCTAGAACTGATCTCAGAGACAGATGGTAAGCAGAATACACTGACTTCCCTTGCTTCCTAGAACTGATCTCAGAGACAGATGGTAAGCAGAATACACTGACTTCCCTTGCTTCCTAGAACTGATTTCAGAGACAGATGGTAAGCAGAATACACTGACTTCCCTTGCTTCCTAGAACTGATCTCAGAGACAGATGGTAAGCAGAATACACTGACTTCCCTTGCTTCCTAGAACTGATCTCAGAGACAGACGGTAAGCAGAATACACTGACCTGACTTCCCTTGCTTCCTAGAACTGACTTCAGAAACAAATTCCCCATCAGGCACCTCACTGCCATGGGGATCACATCTGACACCCTCTCCATTAGCTGCACTTTTACGGCAGGAAAAGTTTGTCACCGTTAATACTATATATAGACTAGTCATTATCTTAACCTGTTTTGGCATGTGTACATTTGATCTGTATAAAAAAAAAAGTGAACCAATAAATGAAAGATAAAAAAATAAGCTTCATAAATTACCATTAAAATGGGAAATGGTAAACAGAAGATTAATACAGAGTTTACTAATAATCCGAAGGCTGGAGGGTGTATATAAAATATGCATAGGAATTGAAAGAAAACAACTATTAATGAACACACTGACAGAAACATACAATTATATATATTTATGTACATAAAAAAGGTGTATATTTATAAACAAAAAAGGGATAACTTCTAAACAGAATGTTATCATGAACAAGAGAAAAAGAGATAACAAAAAAAAACATCACATGCAGCATGATGCCAACATTTAACAACATTAAAAAAAAAAAAATACTTGTAGGATTATTATTACACTCTTTCCTTTACACATAAGAACTAGAGCACACTGTCTACATCTTTAACACCTGAGTGCTTTTTTTCATTTCATATACTGAAATTTTTGTTGAATAGATAGTGACTGATTCAAATCAAGGAACACTTGTAAATTACTGAAATTTAAATAATATACATCAGCATAAGGCTTGGCATACTGCTACGTCCAAAAATAGGACACACTAACAGTCCGTAAATATAAATAATAATCTCTACAGATAACATACATACACTGACATTTTGAACGGGCGCTACATCAAGGCGCATTAGCAAATAAAATTCTGATTCCCTTTGTATGATAAGGAAGTCATTTATGTGGTATCTAACATAATTTTAAAAATCTGTGTGTCAGACTGTAGCTTCAACCAGGTAACAGAATGAGAGTATGGGGGAAGTGCTTGCATGTGTGTGTGTGCACGCACGTTTTGTTTCATTTCATTATCCAGGCTTAAATTTACACAGAGGTGTCACATGTCAGAAGGCAAAGCTCAACTAAGTGTCATGGGATTTTTTTACAGTAATAATCACTTCAGTGCAATGTTATTTCATCAGGTTGAAAATTCCACGACTGTTATGTTGTTCTTATGAAATGATAAAATTTAACCAATGAAATTAACTTTGAATAAAAGTCATATTTTTTTTTTTTTCTCACTATTCGTTACAGTTTGGTTCTGACAAAAATTTCAATCTGCTACATGTAGCACACAGTATACAGTACTTCTGTTCTTTGTGTGAAACCAATGGTTATAGAGAGAGGCTAGTCAACTTTTTTTTAAACCTGAAATTTTATTTCTTACAAAAATATTTGAACATAAAGTTCATTTTCATTTGTTCTGTTTTATATATTGCTTGTTTTCAGTGTTCAAGATTCATTAAACATAAAGTACAAAAAAAAAAACCAAAAAAACCAAAAAAATTTCAAGAACACTGTAAAGCTTTGAATGGTTCAGTTTTACAAGAAAAGATGGAAAGAATGAGGAAAGTGGGAAGGAATGAGAATGGCATAAAGTAAGATAAGCATGAATAAATGAAGAGCATACAATAATCCAGTATTTCAGCAAAAATGCCCTTGTCACGGACCACGAACACAAACAACACACCAGAAAAAAAAAATGAATGAAAAATAAAACTTTGCTATTTGGTACCTTCCTTGTAAGAAAGTCAGGCACAAGGCCCATCTTCCTCACCCTTTTTCTCTTTCTTGTAAAACTGAACGTTATGCCTCTGTCTACCTTTATAAATTACCAGTATTGGTTTTACCAAGGTCGTCACTTCTGTTATCCATCATCTTCTGTAAATACAACAATTCTGTTTCATAATATCATGTATGAAGTATATATTTCTCTTTGAATCAAGACCGCAGAAAAATTGAAGAAGTTTCAAATAAACATTTATTAACTAATGCGCAAGATAACCCCCTTCAAAAAATGTGCAAGTGTAACAAATTATCTTCATTAAAGATGTGTAATTCTTTCCATATACAGGTTGTAAAAATTCATTCTTTCAAAAACCCACATATAAAATAAGCTTTCTGTGCTTATATGTATGTATATATGTGTGTGTGCATGTGTGTGTGTATATATATATATATATATATATAAAATGAACAATGTTTTGCACCATCATCTGCAACAAGTCATTTTTACAGCATAAATGTTACTTTTCTAACAATACTGTGAACTTTTACTTATAACAATATACAAATGTTATAGGTGTAAATATATACTGAAAGTATTATTTATATATACATTTCTCGATTTTCCATCCTACGTTTCTCATTCTTTCTCATTTATAATTTTTTTTTTCAATTTTTGTATTTTATTTATTTAATTTTTTTAATGTGCCCACAAAGCTGAAATCTATTCTTGAAATCATGTAGCCTGAAACAAATATATGCCTCTTGCAGAAAATGAAGAACTTCTTACACATTTAAAATATGTGCTTGAAACATGTATATATGCTTTCCAGAACGGAAGATAGGAGACACACCAGCAAACTAACTCGGCCTTTAAAACACAAATTTCACTTGCTGCTGCTATGACCTGATTGCCAATCAAATTGTGGTTCAATCTGACATGGAGTTGCTCAGTAAAATGACATTTCATTAACAAATGACAATCCACTCCATCTTTGAAAATGTCTTGAAAAGATGAAATAACCACATATGTAAATTTTCATAAGCTTAAAATGTGGTTCATACAAGTACAAACTCGTATATTTTGTCTCTGAAAATCATCACGTGTCAAATTCTATTCTCATACATACAGTCATTATTAACAATGTGACTGTCTGTGTATCAGAATGTGCATTGTAAAAACAGTGGTTTTATCACTAAATTTTACGCTACTATTCATTTCTTACGATTTTTCTGTTTTTTTTTTTTTTTTGAAAGCATTATTTACAAATCTGTGCCATCCTGCTTCCGTTCATTTCCTCTAGCTTTGTCAAGGCCAATAAAACAACATACCTGATTGTCATTCCCTACGTCTTTCTGTCAAAACTGCCAGTCATACATCAATGTGATCCATGTTACTGTAAATGCTAGAAAATCCTCAATACTCAAAAGCCATCGCTAATCACTGGTTTAAAAGAACATCTGCATAAATTAACTTGTGACAAAATTTAGGGGAAAAAAAAGTTTGTTACAATTTTCAAGACAAGAAAAAATAAACTTAAAAAATGACACAAACTACAGTCAAATACATTACTCTGATTCGAGCTTAGTAAATGAGGTATACAAAATTGACATATTATGAAAAAAAATAACCTGAATAAAAAATGTGAGCTAATTTTTAAAAAAAAATGTTAATGCAAATAAATAAACCAATCTGATCATGACAGTTAAATATATTTTACAGCAAGTAACTTTAAACTTCAATATGTAAATGCAAATGTATAATTACTCTTGGGCTTTTAAAATGATAAATAACCTTTTCTTAATAGAAATCTGGCAAAGAAGAAAAAAAAAAAAAAAACAGCTAACACTTTGGATTTCAGTTTTCAGCAGTAATCTGGCCAACGCTGAGCAGACTTTCCCCTTTCTAACTTTCTCAAAGTACTCAACATTCTCATCGCTCCCTGCAATATGAGCTATCAGCTTCTATGAACCTCTGCCTCGCAAAGACTTTCAGGGCTGGAGACAAAGGACCAGGGACGAAGAAGTATAGTAGATGTTCACACGACTTGCTTCAGCCAACAGTGGTATCCAAACAGCACACCTCCGGCATGCAGTGAAGGAGAAGGAAGAAGAGGAGGAGGAGGAAAGCACTACCAAGAAGCTTAGCAAATCAAAGAAAAAAAAATTAAACTCTCAATGCAGAAGTTCCAGCCTCCTACCTGGTCACAACACAAACATACTTATTACTCTCAGCATACTCAGACAAATCAGTATAATCATATCAACATAACCAGAGTCTAAACACACTCGATCATCTCAACACACTCAACATGCTCAGCAATGTCAATATATAAAATACCACTCCAAACAATCACAAGATAACCTGTAATCTCAACAAATTTAACATACCCAACAATCTCAACAAATTCAACATGCCCACCTCAACATATATTCAACATGCCCTACATTCTCAACATATTCAACATAGTCAACATTCTCAACATATACAACATTCTCAACATATCTGACAATTTCAACATATTCAGCATACCCAGCAACACTTAAAAAAAAAATCTCAATATGTTCAACACTCTTAATAGTCTCAACACATTAAACATACCTCATGCCCTCAACACATTCAACACACAAATCCCAATCAACATATAAATCCCAATCAACACATGAATCACACTCAACACATAAATCACACTCAACACACAAATCACACTCAACACATGAATCACACTCAACACACAAATCACATTCAACACACAAATAACACTCAACACATTCAACACACAAATCACACTCAACACACAAATCACACTCAACACATAAAACACATTACCACTACAATCTTAACACTCAGGTATAGCCAGCACTCTCATGAAATAACAGAATCTAACAACACTTCAAAATTTCTACACAACCTGTCATCTGAAAACAATCACTAAACTCTGTGATTTACATAACACACAAGGAGTTTCAGCAAATAAAGGTGTCCCAGAACAAGCTGCAACTTCAGCACAATCAGCAGTCTAACCCTACTCAGCGGTCTCAAGACACTCAGCAGTCTCAAGACACTCAGCAGTCTCATTATACTCCACAATTTTCACTGGCTTTTGTTTATCACCTGCACTCACACACTAAACACTCTAAACGTGCTCAACAATTTCATCTGTATCAACAAACTAAACACTCTCAACGCACTGAACAATTTTACATGTATCAATACACCAAACATTCTGAGGATACTCTGCATTTTCACCTGTATCGACAAACTAAACACTCTCAACACGTTGAGCAATTTTCTTTGTGAGACAGGGAACATAGATCTGATTGCTTAAAAATTCTTACCTACTTCTGTAGCCCAGAAACCTGTAGCAATCAACACTAATTTATAATGTCAGGTTGGTGGACGGATAGGGATATGGAGATCACCAGCAGGGATGAGGAAAATCTGATGGGAAACCAACGAATCCAGGACGTGACAAGCCTATAGGTCTCAACAACAATGGCTACCAGAATAAGGTAAACAAAACAGAGCCAGCAGACTCTAGGTGGTGAGGAATAGACATCACTGGAGCACTCATCGGATTCCTCATCCCAAAGAATGTCTCTGTGGAACTGTCCCAAAGCCATTGGGCCTGATGTGGAGAAGGTGCTTAAGTACAGCCACCAGAGGCTGGAAAACAAACATGCCAGCCTACACCACTGTCATTGTAGCAGTCCAAGCAAGACCACAGTCTGCCCTAGCAAGGAAAGGTGCTGTGTCGGAGGTACCAAGCCAGAAGGTGCATCACAAAAATCAGGGTACCGCGCATTATCGCCAAATGCATACAAAGAAGAAGATTCAGTAATAAAGAATATATTTTTGTCATTCTAATGTTCATTTTAGCCCTACAAAAACATAAACGACAGAAGAAAAACAGAAAAAAGAGAAAAGTTAGACTACAAATTACTGCAGTAGGAGCTGCGTGTTCATATGAGGTCGGAAACAGCAAAAAGTTTCAATGGGGCATTTTTAACACAACATCAAGGCGGCAGCCAATGAAAGTGGCAATATTAAACTTTTGTTCACAATATATTACATAAAAGCTAGACCACATATTACATAAAGGCAACATATAAAGAGTATAAACAAGAAGAAAATAACTGGCTCACAGTTGGTGGATTTTTGTGACAGTAACTGACCAAAAAAAAATTTGCTACTGAATAAGCCTGCTGCCACCTTCTAAAAAAAAACACCCACTGCATGTAATAACACTACTTTAGAATTATGCTCTTAGCAGCTTTAAAAAAAAAACCTGACCTCGACATCATGATAAGTTAATACAGCCCATATAGTCAAGAAAGGATCATTAATGAAAATATGGATGAACATGTGTATCAAATGATGATAAGTGAAAGAAAATCTTGCTTCCCTGTGTCTGGTAGACAGAAATATAACGTCATGGCAGTAACATTTCAAATGGTGATTTTTTTTTTTTTTCTCAATCCTGCAGCACTGGTTCATCTCTTTAAACAGTGGTTTCACTATTGCTACTTCTTACACTGCTAGTTTTTTCTTCTGGCTGTTCCTGGCTACATGAAGGCAGGGTTTGTGAACCAGCATTCTCCTGTTCAGGCAAGGCACGTTTTCCTTCTGCACTAGTTTTATCTAGGCCCATCTGGCGCTCCAACCTGTACTTGCTTGATTTGATAGAGCCTCTCATCTTCCTGCCTTTCTCCCCTTCCAGCATAGGCTGCACTTCTGCTCCTTCATCCTCCTCAAATACCGAATCCAGAGGGGAGACTGGTGAGAAGGGTACTCCTGGTAGGAAGGAATCATCTCCAACACCGAATCGATTAGTGTTTCCAAGATCAACTGTCATGGCATGCCGTGGTGGTGCTTTGTGTACCTGAGTACGCTCTTCACATACCTGGGCATCAGAGTCTGACCACGACTTCCTCCTCTGGACAGATGATGCTGAAGCGTCTTGGCTAAAGAGTCTCTCCAGGTGTCTGTTCTTTCTAGTCTTCTTGCAGATCTCAGTGTGCATGTCTTCATTGGAGGTCAAGTTTCTGTCATACTTGGCCAGTACCTGTGATTAATGTGCAAAAAGAACTGACATTATTAAATGACACTTTCTTGTGACCACCTGTTTTCAAATTAAATGAATATCAAAGTAATAAAAATATGAATATATACCGGTATCTATCACATACCGTAAACCCATATGTACTACGTATTTGATGTGGCACACCTTGCTGACAGACAAGCTCCAATTTCTGAGGCAGTTTTCAGGTATCCAATCATCTGAAAGCAATATCTTCATATCTGAAGCTGATTCACTACTGATTCAGCTACTCCTGTGCTCAGCTGACATTTAATCATTGATATCATTACCTGACACAAGGTGTTTTCACTTCTTGTCATTTATCTCAAATTCATCTTTCATACCACCACCTGAAATTTAATGCTGGCATTATCATCTGACACACATGCTGGCTCCATCACATGACATTTAACTGTTGGTTCCACCACAAAATTAGTTGCTGATATCAGACTTTTTTTTAGTAAAGTCAAGCTTACCTCTCCTGCATGACAGTAAACAAAACTTCTTGTGGCTGTCAGACCAACTGCTTCATGGGCTGCTTTAGAGAGTCAAAGGTTATGTGAGTACAGTTTGACAGAAAATCTGGAGTCCAAAAATAGACTTAAGCATTTTAAAAGTTAAAGAAAACAAACAACAAAGTGCTAAACCAACTAGAAGTGAAAAGAGAAACAATGAAAATCATAAAAACAAGACAGCTAAAATACTTTGGCCATGTCAAGAGGAACAGTACTATATTTAAGACCTTTCTTGAGGGCAAGATCGAAGGGAAAAGAACACAAGGATGATAGTGACATAGATGAGTGGGCGACATCATGAGATGGACAGTGGCCAGCTTGGCCAACTGTTCTATGAAGACAAGAAACAGAACAGAGTGGATATTCATTGCAGCCAAATTTCTCTTGGAGGTCCGTTCAACAATTACATTTATCAAGAAAAATATTCAGATTGTCTCAATATTCTAAATCAATGAGGCATGTAAACATAATGTTGGGACACTGTAACACACTACTCATCTGATACCTCTACTTTGTCTTATTACATCTATGCCCTAAAGTAAACATTTGACTGAAATGTAATGTGCTGTTAAGTTTTTAATCCACTTCAAATGCTATAATACTTCAATTAAAATAATCTAATAAAGATATTTACCATCCTGAATTTGTCCTATTCTACAGAAACTAATGACTCACCAAGCGGCTATTTCGCTGTGACATTAGCAAGCTGCGAAGACCTTTAGCATTAATGTCAGCATCCACAGACATGCTGCGTTTTCCTCGTCCACGACGGAACAAGGTACCTTTTAAAAAAAAAAAAATTATACACATTTATTTGTCTATGATCACAAAACATGTCTCCTTGAAAGAATAAATATACTTTCACTTCTTCAGGTCCTCAGTGAATAAAGGATAAAACATACCTTCACATCCTTAGATCCTCAATAAATAAGGAATAAAAGATCTTCATTTCATTAGGTCTCCATCTTAGTGGAGTTTATTGCAAAGTTGAGATCTGCGGCTATTCTGCTTTCATCACCATGGTTATCATCATCATCATCATCAGGCTATCAACCAAACCAGTCGATCCAAAAACATTCAGCGTAACAACAGCACCACTTCTGTAGCAATAATTAGCTATGAAATAAAAATGTTCAGGTCTCTGAGTCTTTGTGCTGTGCACAAAGCTGTCCCCGTGTGCTTCTGTCATTATTTCTGGCACTGAGTCTTATGCTTCAGACTAGTCTCTGATATGACTACAGTAGACAGAGATGTATGGTGCAGTTTTACAAAGTGAGGGACCTTGTAAAACTGCACCATACACTTCTGTCTACCTTATTTATTTAAACCAGTTTTACTGCAGTCGCCATCCCTTTTCTCTGATCTGACTATTTTTCTTCTTCTATTTCAGAAGGAAGAATCTCAGTCATCTTTTTCTCTCCTCCTACTGTAGAGATTCATCACTTAACTCTTTGTATGCTTTGTGATGCATCTTGCATGGTTTTTTTTGCCCCTCAGAACCCTATGCTCAGTGCAGTGCAATGACAGTTTGTAGCTCTCTAATTCTGAAGATAATCAAAGTATACTTAAAACCAGCAGTTAGGCTTCCTTCCGGAATCCATTTGTCGACATGAGGCGCATGTTTCAGCCAAATATAGAGTGGCTGTGTGTTAATTTAACGGGTTTAAGTTTATCATCACTTGGTTTTTGTTTATCAACAAATATGGCTTCCGGTGGCTGTTTATTTCGCCCAGAGAAGCATATTTCTGCATTACAAGCTCAAAATTTAATTTAAAAGTGTCTAGACTGCGGTGAAGAGAGTGCAGCAGTAGAGATTGTGAATTTTCGGACCCACATGGCTGATTCAAAGGATGAGGATGATGTCTTTTTTTTTTTTTTTTTGGCCCAGCAGCAAAACATGCCAGAAGGGTAGCTGGTGGTACTACATCTCAGCTTTTTCTAGTACTAGCTGTAATATCACAGTAAGTAATGCTGGATACTGAGTAATTTAAAAAAATTAAATGTTGCAGAATGCTTCAAATTAAAAAAAAAACACGCACACAATGGCCTGTTTTCTGGTAAATATTAGCTGCCGCCCATCCACTTGTTTTCATGTAAATATTACCTACCCACTTGGTGTTTTTAGTTTACTGTAAATGTATAATTAGTGTATGTTTTCATGCAAATTTTGGAGGATATGTGAAGAAAAGGGATTTATGTACATTTTTATTCATTTTGGATATATTGGACCAACTACAGTGGATTAACTTGATGGGTAAGTGAAAAAAACATTGTTCCAATTTCTTCATTTTCCATTCTTTCTTCTCAGTTCTTAGCTCTTTTTTCTGTTGTATACTAATATATGCAGGAAACTCTCTACCATAGAGAGCGGAACAACAACACAACTCCTTCAGATCATTAGAGGAAGTACCCCCCTCAGACAAGTGTTTCGGCCCTATTAAGCTCCTGACATTCTAAGGGGGGTGGGCCCCTCTGGGTTATGACTCCCAGAGGTCTTGTGAGTTGTTGCTTTTTTTTTTTTTTAAACATAACAACATACTAACAATTTTATTAGAAAAAGAAAATAAATTTTTTCTTGTTTAAACTAATGTATAATCTATCATACTACAAATCAGATTATGCCTTTGTCATTCTTTTAAATGTGACAGCCATCCCATTCCACATTGTGAAATTTACCCCCCTTGGTATTTTGAGGGAAAAACCCCCAGTATACAAAGAATTAATTTTAAAAAAAAATATTAGTATACTACAAAACTGAGGCTGAACGCCTATATTCACATAAGATGCACCTTATTATATCACAATATTTGATGACTATATCATGGTACACCACAAAAATGAATTCTGTATCATGGTACACCACAAGAATGAATTCTGCATTGTGGTACACCACAAAAATGAGTTCTGTTTCATGGTACACTACAAAAATGAATTCTTTATCAATGTACACCACAAGAATGAAGTCTACATCCAGGTGTATCTCAATATTTTATGACTATCTTGGTTCACCACAAGAATGAAGTCTGTAAACTGGTATATCAAACATGAATAAAGTCTGTATCTTGGCATACCACAAGACTTGAAGTCTTTATATCTTCTACCCAAAGGATCATGTCTAAGACTTGAAGCTAAACCCTTTACTCAACTGATAGACACCTCTGTCATTAGACAACTCAGCCTCACCATTTTCTCTGTGTCCACATTGAGATACAATTCTATGATGAAAAAAAAACCAAAAACAAACGGTCATTTTTTTATGGAAGATGTCATGTAGCATTTCTGTGTCTTAAGTGACCTACTTGCAAGAAACATAAACTATGCAACCATGGAGTTCTGAAAAATTAATTTTAAAAAAAAATTACCTTCAGTATCCACTTCAATAGTGATGGCAGGTGTTGCTGGAGCTGATCTGATTGCTGGCTGTGAAAGGCGCTTTGGTGTATATTCTATTTCTGTTCTTTCAAGGACAGGTAACTCTGCCATGTGGGGATTGTTGCCTGTCAAACTGGACAGGAGCAGCTGCGTGTTCACATGAGGTCTGAAACAGTTAAATGTTTCAGAGGGTCATTTAATAATGTCAAAGTGGCAGCCGATAAAAAGTGACATTGTTAAACTTCTGTTCACTATGCGGATATATTTAAACTAAACTAGATCACGTTCAGATTACAGATGTTAGTGTTGAATCCAATTACATATGTAACAAACATTACAAAATCTGTGACTGCCTCTGAATGATTGGTGGGTTTTTTTCCCGAGCAGTCATAGATTACTGCTCCAATCTGAAATCTAAATTAGGTTGTCATGCTCATTTTTTTAACAAAATCTTCTCCTCCTGCCTTATTTAAAACAATAAATAACATAAATAAAACCACACTTAGAGAGATATGGCTTAAACCTCAGATCCATATAACAGTTAGATATGGCTTAAACCTCAGATCCAGATCCATATAAAAGTTAGATATGGCTTAAACCTCAGATCCATATAACAGTTAGCTATGGCTTAAACCTCAGATCCAGATCCATATAAGTTACATATGGCTTAAACCTCAGATCCATATACAAATTAGATATGGCTTAACCTCAGATCCATATAACAGTTAGATATGGCTTAAACCTCAGATTCAGATCCATATAACAGTTAGATATGGCTTAAACCTCAGATCCAGATCCATATAACAGATATGGCTTAAACCTCAGATAGATCCAGATCCATATAAGATATGGCTTAAACCTCAGATCCATATAAAAGTTAGATATGGCTTAAACCTCAGGTCTAGATCCATATAAAAGTTTCATTAAAACATCTGTCCAATTTCACAAAGTCCCAGCATACTGGGACATCAGCTCAACTAGATCTCACTAGATTAAACCACCTCAGCTGCATAGACATGTGGTGTGATCAATGAACTGTTTGTTACAATCCATTCAATCTGCACCATTCTCTTTTTTTTTCCTCATGGTTTGTTTAAAGTTCACAGTTTGACTGAAATATAGTTATCTAATTCAAAAAATTAATTTACACATTATGTCTTCTGTTTCTTTCTTTTTTTTTCTTTACTTTTAAAATTATTATACATTTGTTTTCTGTCATTTGCTATTTCTTCTTTTTTTTTTTTAAACAATGTAACACATTTGTTTTATGCCATGTGCTATTTTTTTTTCCTTTTTTTCTGCAATTATAAATATTTTATTTCCAAAATCTTCCTCCACTACACTGAAGTACCAAAGTCATGCTTAACCAGTACAACACAGTCAACAGCAGTAAATAAACCAATGTAAACTAACAACATATAATACATAAGATGAGACAGTTTCTATGTCTACATATTGCACAATTCAACAACAGCAATGACAGGATTTGCCAAAGTCTTAAGTAAGAATAAAAGAAACTGTGCAACATGTATGTGTTCTTCCCCCCCCAAAAATATCATATGTTTTGATCACAGAAAGATCACATCAAACAATGCTAACACGTCTACATATTTACCAAAAACTATTTCAATTTTACCATACTCTAACAATCTTTATAATGAACTACATCATAGAAAAAAAAAAAAAAACCAAATAAAATGAACAACACACTAAGAAGAAACAAAATAAGAGAATAAAGAACATTTAAATGTACTACAGAATGCCTTATATGCAAATCCATCTATCAACGCCAATATAACGAGACTTTCTCAAGGAAATGAGAACCAAATTCAATAATACTAAGGTAGGTGAAAAAAAGTCTGCTTAATCATTTAATCTTTCAGAGCAACATGCATAAGATGCCAGTCTTCACCTTTTGAAAATAAGGTGCATTAGTTTGCTCAAAATTTATTTTTAAAAAAAACAAAAACAAATGGACAAAACAAATTTTCTGCATCTGGCAAATATAGGTCTCCAAATGATTGTAGTTATTTACTGAAATATTTTTATTATAACTCAACTTGCTGATTGCCTGGCATTGCTTGGGATTTTATTAATTATTAATACTGCGGAGTGGATTTGAGATTGCCATGTTTCTACCACGGACAACTTTATGTTGCTTGCTCAAGGTGTTCACCCAAGAAATTATTTATTCTTGCTCCTGGAGGTGAAACTAAAAATGTTGTTTATAATCAAGTTTTGAGTTAAATTAATATTATAGTGAATTTGTAAAAGACTTTACTCCATAATGTGTAGACTGCCCCTGTGACTTGCTGATCGTGATATCGTGATTGAGAATGCAAGTCTCACTGGAAACTGCAATCTCTTAAAGTTAAAAGGGAGATCCATCGGAATGAGTGATATCCATGGGATAAAAACTGCTTCACCCTCTCCTTGTCCTGTTAAGATAGTCGCTTCAGCTACATTGCCCAGCATCCTCTTTACATCCAGCTTTGTGCCATTGCAAAGGTTTGGAAGGTCGAGGTTCCGTAGTAAAATAACTGGAGATCCCAAACTAATTTTCACCCCCCTCTCCCATGCTGATGGAGCTGAATTTGGATGTAAATGCCATCGGGAGTGTCACTACTCAACTCAGTGACCCCAAAAACTATGGAACCGATACTAATATCAGTCATTTTCGATTACTGGGGGCTGAAATTTGGATGTAAATGCCATCAGGAGTGTACATCTCCGTGACCCCAAGAACTATGGACTCAACACTAATATCAGTTGTTTTCAATTACATTTACATGTCACCCCCCATCCCTCTCACCCCCCCCCCCACATGCCGATGGGGGCTGACTAAGAGACCATCAAAATTATTTGGACTTGTCATCATCATCATCACCTTTCATTCCCCCGAGAGCAAAGGCCACGGATAAAGGCCCTCCAGTCATCCCTGTTCTTGGAACATGTGCATCCCTTGTCTCTGAGCACTGTCATAATGTCTCTTCTCCAAGTAAGCCTAGTTGTCTGTGGGAGAAACACGGCGATCTCAAATCTATCTCTGTCCCTCTCTCTCCCTCCTTCTTTCTGTCCCTCTCTCTACCTCCCTATTTCTCTCCCTCTTTCTCTCTCTTAGGTATTTAAGTATAAGTACAGTATACAAAGTATAAAGTAAAGTCTTTAACAAATTCACTATAATATCAATTTAACTCAAAACTTGATTATAAACATTTTTAGTTTCACCTCCAGGAGCAAGAATAAATAAATTCTTGGGTGAACCCATCCTTGAGCAAGCAACATAACATCCGTGGGAGAAACATGGCGAAATCAAATCTACCTCTCCCTCTCTATCTGTCCCTCTCTCTCTGCCCTCTCCCTCCCCTCTCTCTCTCTCTAATTTTTAAAGCTAATTTGAAAAAATAAGAAAAAGGCACACTGTCACTGAGCAATGCTGATATGCCTGATGTTTTCGTTACCACGGCAAACAATTCAGGATCTTGTGTTGGCACGTCAGCAGATATAGTGTCAACGATTTGTGTGCGGCATGGCCCATAACCCAATGCAAGCAGTGCGCATAAATATAATGGGAGTTACATCCTTTCTTTCACAGATTCAGAGGGCTAAATTTACTATCGGTCATTCTCGATTATTTGTACAAGGCACCCCTGAACCCTAGGGGTGGTTGGAGTGTTCTTACTCCCACAGTATTTTTTCCAGATTGTAAGTCATACGTGTACCAAGTTTGGTTGAAATTGCTCCAAGCATTCCAGAGTGATGTAGGAACATACACACACACACACACACACATATATATATATATATACTGCTGAATAACGTAAAGTTAAAATTACACACATAAAACTCCTGCTATGTTAGCATCTCTTTAAATTAGGGTTCCTCAGCCAGTGATCTATAGAACATCAGAGTTTTTCCAGAGGTCATTAGTAGTTTCATTATGCTTTTTTTTTAATGAATATATATATAAACAGATCTACAGAAATATGTCATTTGCTCAAACGAGCTTTGACAATTATAATTTTGTTAGGCTATTAACAACTTACTGATCATGCTAACATGACATAATTCATAGATATATGTCTTTTTAAGCAGGAGTTTCCTCTAAAATTACTTCAAGGATTCCACTAACATTTTTTTTAAAAAATAGTAGAGAAAGGCTGCTTTAAAAGATGCCTTCAACAATGAAAGAATAGACATGAATCTGGCCTAATGTTAACTGACATGAATCTAGCTTATTACAACATTATAACATAATTATCTAAACCTACACAAACCCTGAAAATAAGGAAGTCATATTTCATATGCAGAAAATATATTTTAAAAAAATCTTATCTCACACAGATGAATAAAAGAAACTTATTGTACAAGGACAAAACTTAGTCACATTTCTAACTGAAAAAAAAAAAAAGGAAATACTGTTATGCTAACAACCTTGATAGCAGATCTAACTTTTTCATTTGCAGGCAGAATTTGTACCTCCCTTTAATACTTTGTCTCCAGCTTGTTACAGCATAAAAAAAAAAGAAGGAAAATACCATCATGGAATAAGGAAGTTTTTATAAGAATTAATCACACAGAAAGGAATATGGCATCATCTTTTGATAAACAGACTTGGTACAGTAAAAAGCAATGATGCTAGAACTCAATTAATCAAAAACAATTTTATCATAAGATGTGGAAATAAATTTCTCACTATACAACAAACAAATGAACTTTGATCAAGTGTCACAAATAATGAGAAATTATACAAGTTCTCTTAAAAAAGAAAAAAAAAAAAGTAATTACACAAAAAACAAAATTTACTTTCAATTTTCTTACATACTCAGATAACTGACATAAATTCAGATGACATAAATTTAGATACATGACATAAATTCCTAATTTTATGAAAATTCCACCAAAAAACCTGCATTTTCTTTCTACAGTCTTTTTAAAAAGCCTTCAAAATCACAAACTTTTAGTTACAGATCATAGGTGTCCTTGACACAGTGAACTCTGGCAACAAAAAAACTTTCACACAGTTTACATCTTTCCTGTACTTGTGCCCGAAATGCAGTGAAACTGGATCTTGTAATGCAAATACTGTTGTCTGTTATTGTGGCTGATAGTTCAAATCCAGTGTTGGTAGAGCCACCCATTAGAGTTGCTCAGTAAGATGATGCTCGGCAAAACCCTTGACAGCATCAACCATCTTCTTTAATGAAGTACCAAAGATGACACTGTCATAATGGATAACTAACCAGCTGTCACTAATGACATGGTGCTGTGAGGATGCAATCTGGTCAGTCAACATAAATCAATGCACTCTCTATGAAAGTCCATAAATATCTCATTTTTATAGACCATCATCATCATCTTGTGCTGTCTCTCCAAATAAAGCTAGTGACAATGAGCTCAAACCTGATCTACTTTCTAAAAATATTATTGTTGAATTAAAACATTAAATTTCAACATTAAAAAAAACATATTTACTATATGCTTTTAAATTCAAAACGGAGGGCTACTTTCAAATTAAAGTTTCACAGTATTTTCCTTGTAGAGTGTTTTTTTTTTCCAGAAAATATTAAGCAGTCTGTGGTTTCAACCCCATATAGCAGTCTGTGGTTTGGGCCTCCTTAACAATCTATGGTTCTGACCCCCTTGTTAGCCTGTGGTTTGGACCCCCATTGCGGTCTGTTGTTTGGAACTCCTTAGCAATCTATGGTTTGGACCTCTTAGCAATCTATGGTTTGGACCTTCCTGGCAATCTGTGCTTTGGACCCCCTTGTCAGCCTGTGGTTAGAACCCCCTTGACAGTCTGTGGTTAGAACCCCCTTGTCAGCCTGTGGTTAGAACCCCCTTGACAGTCTGTGGTTAGAACCCCCTTGTCAGTCTGTGGTTAGAACCCCCTTGACAGTCTGTGGTTAGAACCCCCTTGACAGACTGTGGTTAGAACCCCTTTGTCAGTCTGTGCTTTGGACTTCCTTGTCAGCCTGTGGTTCGAATCATATGTTTAACATGATATTTTCACTATATTTTACATCTTACATTGTTCCCATGGTGTTATATGTAACATAGGGCTTGCATGGTAGTTCATCACATTTTCTTGTTTTCTGCAAGTTTTTCAACCTCATCAAGGGATTTTATGCTCTCTTTTATGCCTCTCAAGGGTTTATGTAGTCAACTTTTTCTTTGGCCTGTTGTGCTCCACTTGATAGCTTGTTTTTGGGATTCTCTGATTGCTTCTTCTCATCACGTGACCGAAATATGCCCATCTCCTTTTTCTGATCACCCATGAGTCAGGTTGTTGTTCACTCATTTGTCTTATCTCTGTGTTTTTCTTGAATTTGTTCCATTTTATACAGATTATTTTCCTTGGGCATTTGTTTTCAAAAGAGCCTACTTTGTTGTTTATTTCTTTAGTTGTTTTCAAGCTTTCGCATGCATAAATGAGGTGAATATTACATTTGAATTTAATAATATTAGCTTGGTTTTTGTGCTTATAACTTTTGAATTCCATATATTCTCATGATTTCTTGAAGGTTAGTGCTGCTTTTGCAATTCTAACTTCCTTTCTGGTGTCACCATCCTGTCTATGTAGCTGCAAACGTATGCAAATTGATTTATTTCTTCAACAGCTGTTCCTTCTACATATATTTTTCCATCTTGATTAATGGGAAGTTTCATTATTTTGGTTTTTTCCTTGTTAATTTCAAGTTCTATTTTGTTAGCTAGTGAAGACAGGGTATGTTTTTTCTTGCACTGAATTCACATTGTCATTGATAAAACTTATGTCATCTGCAAAATCAAGATCTTCTAGTTGGGTTCCATCTACTCAATCGATGCCCTTTACCTGTGCAACATTTTGTCATTATGAAGTCTATGGCAATTCCAAAAAGCAAGGGAGATAGTATACATCCTTGTTTCACACCTGTTTCAATCTGGAACCATTCGCTCATTTCTTCTTCTGTGTTGACTGCACAAACATATCCATTGTAGAGGTCCTTAATGTCGTTGATAATTTTAGATGGTATTCCATATATTCTTAAAATTCTCCACAATGAATCTCTGTGTATGCTATCAAATGCCTTTTTAAAGTCTATGATGTTCAGGATTAACGGTTTTTGCTGTTATTCAAGTATTATTCTTAGAGAAAAGATCTGGTCGAGACAGCTTCTCCCTTTTCAAAATCCTGCTTGTTCTTCTCTCACTGTAGCATCCACTGTATATTTAATTCTATTTAGAACGGCTTCGCAAAATACCTTTGACACAACTGATAGTAAGGTTACTCTTCTCCAATTATTGTAGTCATTATGGTTGCCCTTTTTTTGTATTTTAACAATGATTCCTTTTTTCCATTTAGACGAGACCTTTTCTTCTTTCCCAATGTTATTAAACATTCTCCGTGGTTGGCTCATGTTGTCACTGTTAATAGCTTTTAACATTTTGGCTGTTACTTCATCTTTACCTGCAGCTTTGTTGATTTCAAAATTGGAATTTATGAAAAGGAAAAAAAAAAAAATTAAATGAGGGGATGGACATAAAACCTGCTGAAGATACAACAAAGTTACATATTTTTGAAAGAACCAAATAAAAACTTACAGCTGTGGAATATCCCCCGGAGTTTTAGCTCCGCTCAGCTTTAGATAATTGTAATGCTCTCTGTGGAACAAAATCTGTATTGTTTAATAAGAAAATCAGAGGAGACACCACAAAAAAAAAAAAACCCCAAATAAACTGGTCAACAGTTTTATCTTCCAGCACTGGTTTTCTCAACACTGAATTTATGAATGGCATTACCGAATTAAAAGTAAATAATATTTTTCAACAGCTAAATGGACTGGACACACTGCAGAGAAAATGCCGATGCAAAAAAAAAAAAAAAAGAAAAGAAAAAAAGGGGTCATGGGAAAGATACTGAAAACCCATGCCAATAGCCATGTAGTGCTTTATACTGTATATATGCTTAAGCTTTACTGAAATATATTCAGACCAACGGATGGGTGTTTTCTCTGATATCTGAAACTATCAGTGGTTTAGAGACTAAAGAATCAACCTACACTGATGTACAAGTAGAATTACAGAAGAATGTAGGCTTCAGACCTGATTCTTTGCATCCCAGGTAACTCATCTGCTAAAACAAAAAAAAAAAAAAGCTAATATAGTGTTTGAGAAAATTGCCTCTGAACTCAAGGGAATGACAACCATGTGTACCACGTGCTCTAGCAAACCCAGTGTTGCAAGCAGATGTTCTTCATTGTCAGAAACCAAGCATATGATTCTCACTCCTCAGGCAATCAAGATAAAGCATAAGGAAGATAAGAACCCGTGAACAAATATACCAGCATCTGGTGAGATTTAAGCCAGGCCTTTAGATCAGTATATTGGACATCTTCATCCAGTAAGCCACCTTTTTAAACTGAAGAATATTCAGATGTTTGGGTCTAAAAATGAATGATTCTCCCCAATCTAGAATAAAGTACCACCTTTTTAAAGTGAAGAATATTCAGATGTTTGGGTCTAAAAATGAATGACTCTCCCCAATCTAGAATAAAGTTCTAGTCTGGGTCTTTCAAATGCTCCATCATAAAATCCTCATTTAAATGCCCTTATGATAAGACTAAGAAGAAGCTGTTACCTCATTCTTTCTCCCTGAACAAAATGTCCTGGCCCTTTTATATAAATTGTTGTGATGCCCCCCCCCTCTCCTAGATCCCCTGACCTGATACCTTTTGACTTTCTTCTTGTGAGGGTACATTAAAGACAATGTTTATGTACCCCTTCTTCCACAGGATCTGAACATTCATGAAGTAGCAAACATGAGTATCATTGCATCTGCCACTCCAAACATGCTACATAAAACCTGAGAAAACTCAGTCATCAAACTGATGTGTGTTGTGTCACCAAGGGAAGGGGCCTTCACTCTGAGTCCCTGCAGGGTATGTCTAAAACTCTGGGTACTTCTCTACAAAATAATATGTACTTTGTCCATGCAGCCACATTTGTCTTCCTACAGTGGCCTCTAGAAAATGTGCAGGAACTTTTGGAATATCCTGTATACATGTATAATTATGGTGAATTCCCTTATTCATGGAAATGATCTTCAGATAGTCTCACATGCCTTGCATTCATGAAGTCAGTTTGTACAGTGCAAGCCAAAATGTGCCCTGTCCTGCAGGCTCATATTCTCCATACCCAAAGACTTCATTTTCCTCAGAACTACTTGTGTCAAGCACTCATTTTTCTACTACCATATTTCAGAGAGTGGCTCATGAATACATGACCTTTTGAATAAAACAAAGGATCACTATCAACTATTCTAAATCCACCAACAGGCCCTATAATCCATACAAGTATGCAAAACGGATACAACAAATTACTCACTTCAGTAGCAAGTTCTCATAGAAAACCCGGAGCTGTGAGTCTCTAGGATCTGGAGTTACTTGCAGCAGTGGCTTCAGGTACCTCCCATCTATGTACTCCATCTTTTCCTGCAGACATTCAGGTCAAATAACTTCACTAAACTCACACTCTCTGGAACTGCCTAATCCTGCAGTTTCAGCAGAAGCAGGGCCAACATTTCGAATAATGACCAATAACAAATTTTTTTTTTTTTTTCAAGCCATTCACAGTCTCATTTTCACAGTGATGGAGTCGCGGAACCAGGAATTTTTAGTTAAAACAGGAGTCACAAATTTTTTCCCAGATTCATACAATGTCAGGTTCTGAATCAAAACTTGAGTCAGCATCACGATTTTTTTTTTCAACCAACCCCCAACTCCATTTGTCAGTTACAAAGAAAGAACAATATGAGCAAATCATTATGAACACATCATTAAACTTTGAGTACCTTGGTTTTTCTATTTCAAGGATAATTCAAAACAGTCACAGTTTTTAAAAAGACCCTTCTGCATCCCCATAAACCCCAAAAACTGTCTCACAGCCTACACATACATGCACAATGTTCCTGTACTGTACAGACCACACAGTGAAGAAGGTTACTTGGTACATCAAAACTTACATACATCCATGGCTGACTCTTCCATCACCCACAAGGTCTTAAAAAACTGACCAAAAATAAAATACCATGCCACATGGAGACTGCATTAAGCATGCGGCATCCTCTGTGGATGATATGGCAGCAAAAATGAACACAAATGCAAGTGTAAGGAGACTGGACCGTGCAACATGAACACTGCTGCTGTCTCTTTGGTCGAGCTATGTAAATCCAGTGTTGGTGGAATCAATCACGAGAGAAGTTGTTCAGCAAAAGTAATGTTTCAAAGTTCTACGACGACTAACATTTACCCGCTTCAAAACCATTTTATAAGGCGAAGAGTGCCATTACTTAATGGAGAATATTAATTCATTTAATTATTATTTTCAAGTTATTTTAGATACTATATTAAAAAAAATGTGTATTCAAAGATATTTCCAATCATTATCATTGCCAGACACTCCCTTGGGACCATAGGCCACGGCTAGAGTTTCTCCAGTCATCCCTGCTATTGCATTTGTTCTCCACTTCTTTCCATGTCTCTGAGCACTTTCATAATTTCCCTTCTCCAAGTAGTTCTGGGCCTTCCTTGATTTCTATTTCCCTGAGGGTAGTTTCATGTCAGTGCCTGCCTTATTATGCTGGTGTCTGGTTTTCTTAATATATGGCCAATCCACCTCAATTTTCATACAAAAATGTATTATTCATGATTTCTAAAGCAGAAATTACATGAAAGTTACCAGACGAGGCTATTTTATTTCAGGACATCTTGATATTTAAACCAAACAAAAAAAATGTTACCCTCAAATGATTCCGTCCATGATCTCCAATAATATCCTCAATTCCAGCCATTAAATGATCAGTCACCTGAAAGGAAACATGCACTTATTTTGGGATTTGTAACTTTCACCATACAAAATGTATGTTTCACTGCTGTGGATATGAAAACACACAGATACTAAAGGAATACACTCAAATGCTCTATAGTATCTCATCTTCTTTCCTTCACAGTGATGCTCTGCAGCATTAGTGAGAACATGTTCCTCTCAAAAAAAACATGATTATGCTTAGAGTATTTGTTACTAAAAAAAAAAAAACATACATGCTTAGAGTATTTCTTAATTCACATTAAAAAATGTATGCATGCTTAAAGTACTTGTTAATTCACATAAAAAATGTATGCATGCTTAGAGTACTTATTAATTCGCATAAAAAATGTATGCATGCTTAGAGCACTTGTTAATTCACACCAAAAAAATGTATCCATGCTTAGAATACTTATTTCACACCAAAAAGATGTATGCATGCTTAGAATATTTATTTCACACCAAAAAAAAAATGTATGAATACTTAAAAGACTTGCTAGCTCATATAAAAAAATGTATGAATACTTAAAGGACTTGTTAGTTCATATAAAAAAATGTATACATGCCTAGAGTGGTCGATAAATTATACCCAAAAAAAATGTATGCAAGACAGTACTTGTTAGTTCCTATTCTAAACAATCAGAAAAGCTTGTATGCATTCAAAGAATGAATGTTTTTCATGGCAATGTGAACATTTGTTATGGGATCTTGCAAACGCAAACATTATATGTTGCTACTGTGGATAGTTAAGCAAATCTAAAATTGGTAGAATAAATCCTGAAAATTGTTCAGTTTAAAAAAAAAAAAAATTGCCATTAGATCAGAACAAATACTACTTCAAATGCAGTAGATGACAATTCTACAAGTCATTCACCAGCACTGAAAGTCTGTATGCTTTTTTCTCTCTTTTAATGGGACAGCTGCATGTAGCAATAACTACAGTGACATATATGTGAAACAAATATTTCTGAAGGTCTAACACACCCCCAAAACAATTTCATATGTACTAATTTATCACAACAAAATAAAACATAAGGAGGTATGAACATTTGTTTTTCATAATATTTATAGAAAGATGTCATGTGAACTTTTCGTTTACAGAAAATACATGAGTGCTGATTATACAGGAGAAAAAAATGGATATAATGATGAGAATTAGATGAAAGACTGCAGAGGAAAAGAACTGAAACTAGTGCCAGAATAAAAAAACATGAAAAGCTGTGTTGTATGCTGGGTGTCTTTTAATTATTTTTTATTTTAAATCAGGGCTAGAAGTTACCGTATTTCCCACCACATAAGACATACCAGAGTATAAGATGCACCTATAATTTGGCAAGTAATATTTTCAAAAGAAACTAAAAACCTCAGATTTTCTATGATCTTCACAGACCTCATGTCAATAAGGTTCTGGTCCAGGACTGTATGCTACTGGATATTCTCCAATGAATATAGCAAAACATGCAATTAGCCTTACAATTACTGGTATATCTGACCTCATAGCTAACCTGCATGGAGTAACTTGCTTTGGCATTTATCATCTAGTTCATAAACTACAGTATTGTTGAATGGCACAGGCCTGTGCATCTATCGCTCATGGAATCTCATAACCTGAATATGATTTATACCGACACTTGGATTATCCAGTGCAATGTTTTCTTTCATCTTATAACTCATGACATAAGCAATTTAAAAGTCAGGGTACAAACTAGACTACCACAGGCCCACATGTATCGGCAGCATCCATAAAGTTCAACAATAACATCCAACAATGCAATAACAGCAGCAACATTCACTGAAGTCTGGTATGCTCTGTCTCTAATTTACTATCAGTAACTAATTATTACTTAAGACTATCAAGCAATGTGCTTCTGACTTGTGTTTTTTACATTACAATACTATTTTGGTTTATAATCATGGTTTAATCATTTATAATCATATACATTGCATTTTGTGATCATCGGGAGCCTAGAGTGTTAAACATGGGTGTCTGAGGTTCATAAGGAGCCTACAGTATTAAACGTGGGTGTCCGAGTATCATCAGAAGCCTAGAGTGTTAAACATGGGTGTTTGAGGTTCATAAGGAGCCTACAATGTTAAACGTGGGTGTCTGAGTGTCATCAGAAGCCTAGAGTGTTAAACATGGGTGTTTGAGGTTCATAAGGAGCCTACAATGTTAAACGTGGGTGTCCGAGTGTCATCAGAAGCCTAAAGTGTTAAACATGGGTGTTTGAGGGTCATCATAAGCCTACAATGTTAAACATGGGTATTTTAGCATTAATCTGATACCGGTTAACTTCTGCTCCAAGGCCTGCTCAAACCAAACCATCCCGGCATATCCAGATATAGGATACAGGGTGATGTGCTGGCTTGGGGGTGTGGGAGAAAATGTCTTACATGGTAGGAAATACATTATATCTTTTAGCCTTTCAAGGCTGGACGGACTGTGCAAAAATGAAATAAACTGAAATGCATAGGAATACGGAACTAAGTTATGTTTCATATCTCTCTCTCTCTCTCTCTGAACCTTAAGTGCCCAGGGCACATGGGGCTTCCGCAAGGGTTTTCCACAAATGCCTGTCTTTCGCCTTTTTTTCTGCTCTTGCCCAGGTGAGCCCTCTATTGCTCAACATCCTTTCTGTTGTTCTTCTCCATGTCTCTTTTGGTCTACCCTTACTTCTGCTCCCCTGTGGTGTGCTATTTTTGGTATTCGGAGCACATGTCCCAACCATCGCCAGCGTCTTTCGGGGACTTCCAGTGGCTGGCTTTCATCCACAACCTTCATGGGCTCAGTTTCCTGATACGCATTTCTCCTTCCACCTGCATTTGCTTTTTCTCTTGCTTCTGTTTCTGTAGCAGTCTGATAGTTTTTTACCAGATAGGGTTGCTGGCCCTATGCTGAACCCTCCTTAGTCGCCTTTTACGATCATGCATGGTAGAGTACAGTGGTCCTATTCTTTGCAGATCCCGGGTACCACACGGGGGATGTTTCATATACACACACATAATGAACCTATTTATAGTTATCATTTTTTTTTTCCCCAGCATAAGTGAAAACCTTCAAAAAGTGTGTTTTCGTTATTGAATATCACAGAGCTTGAAGTTCATGGTCTGTCATCAAAAACTTAACACTGAACATCACCTGTAGTTAATTGGATTTCCTCTCAGAAAATGTGACACTCTGAAGATGTGCAATGAGTCAGTTCTGGTTTTTAAATTTGCTGATCAATGATAACATGAACTCTTTCATCCCTGAATCAATGATAAAATTAACTCTTTTATTCCTGAATTAATTTTCATGCTCTGCCAGAATAACTCTTGATGAGAAATTTTGGTAGAAAAAAATAAGAAAAAAACTTGAAGGAAATTATAATTTAAAAATATGGGTTGGGGTTAGAAATAAACTTCTTTTCATTTCAACTTTGCCTAAATATTGCTCTGAGCACTAATTCCTAGAGGTGTGCAAGATCTACAGCCACTATCAGATTATGTGGTGAAAGTGTTAATAAGAAGGAAGGGGGAAAGAGTTTAAAAACTGCTGTAATATAACACCATAATATCTTTAGAAATGTACCTTCTACAAATAATTCCCTTCCAAGGCTGAGAGAGCAAACATTAGACAGTTTTAAAAACATGGCAGATTTTATAAAGGAACTTGGTTACTACTACTCTATAAGATAAAATACAAAATCCTATTAACCCTGGCATCATAAGCAATTGCTACCAGTGATATAAAGTTCTATAAAATGTGGTATTAGTGAAAATAAAGTGTATATATGAAGTGCTACAGATACCAAGAAATGTTTATGGATGTATATGGTCCAGTTTTACAAAAAAGATGGAAAGAGTAGTATAATGGCTGAAAACCTTATCATGCACCACTGACCTTTCTTTTAATTCCCTTCTCATTTGTTCATGCCACTGTTCAACAAGGCATATTTTATGCTCTAATTTCACTCATCTCTGTGAGTTACAAGCTTTTTGCCTATCTGTTATTTTGTCTCTACCATTCTTAATAAAGGCATTCAATATTGAATTGTTCTTCCTGTCTTTTAATACCTTAAATAACTCCTTGTCTTATACTGCCATTTCTCCCCTTTCCTTCCTTTTCCCTATCTTTTTGTAAAACTGAACCGTACACCTCTGTCCACCTCCGCTCCACCAATATCAGTTTTACTGCAGCCATCCTTACATACATCTTTCTACAGAAGGTACCAATGGTGATAACAGACCGTATGTGACCATTACTGCCTTAGTTACTGATGAAAGCATACAGCTGATAGCAGAGATAACTGTGCTAGAATAACAGCACCATTATTAATGTCAGAAAACCAATTCTGATCAACACCCTACCCCACCTCTTCACTGCTGCTCCCAGTAGCAGGCACAGTCTGGCTAAAAGAGTAAGAAAGCCCCTATAGTGGTGGACCACTACTCTTCTTCTTCTTCCTCCATGTTTGAGCACTGGTTGGTCATGCTATATCCGTAGCTCTGCAGCCCAGATAAAATCTGCCCTCTCCAGGCTTGGGTGGGAGCCTCATAGCTTTTCTTTCAGACCCTCTCCCTCAGGCCTGTTCTGTGGTCAGAGGTTTGTGCAGGTTAGACAAGTCTGCTAGACAGGCTCTAGCATTTGGATGCCAAAGCCACAGGGACATTCATCTGTGTGTGACATTTTAAAGCAATATAAGCGGCTGAGGAGTTTGCAGCATCCCGTTCTTAGATGGAAAACTGTAGTTCACTGGTATCTCTGAATGGACCACTATCCTGGCTCAGTTCCAGGCCTTCATGCAAGCCATCATAATCCTCTTCACCCAGTCCAGAATGCCTTAAAAGCATCCTGCATATGGTTTCACTGAGACAAACAACAAGAATGTTACATTTATAATAAGTTACAGTTCTTACATAAAGATTGCACACATCAAAGTTACAAAAACAACCAATACTTGACTTTGACTTTTGTGATCCCTTGGTTAAAGTTTTCATTCTTTTGTCTCTTGTGTCAAGTGGTGGAATGTACAAATGAGTCAATATAAAAAGAGTATGAGACAATAATGTGTAATCAATTATATCAGAGTGTCCAACTTGGGCAGTCCATGGACTCACCACTCAATTTCTGCACACAGATGCAGCCCTTCAGGTCAATAAAGCTGGACACCCCAGAATTATATCAATGATCAATTATAAAAGATCCAGTTGTTTCAGCCAATGGGACTGAAGCCTACAATTTGAATTCAACAATCTTCCTTATGCGGATACTTTCTTAAACTAACTCCATACTGGCTGAAAAAGAGCAATTATCACAAAACAACCCAACTTAAAAGTGCAACCGATATAACTACTGCCAACACTTTCCCTAAAAATCTCTACTTATACTGTTGTTACACTGCATATAATAAATTGTTATAATGCACCTCTTGCAAATTTTCCCCCTAAATAATGTACTGCTAAAAGATCTAATAAAAGCATTTTAAAGCCAGGTCTATATACAGATTACAAAAACTGTTTGAAACCGGGTACTGTTTGGAGATACCTAAAGCATATTTTGCTTCATCATACCGATCTGTTAAGGCATATTGGCAGAAGTGTACCTGTACAAAAAATTAACATGCAGGTAAACTTTGTGACCAATGGAAGCGCCCTGAAATAGTTACAAAAATGAAAAGAGTTAAAAGACTTTCTTTAAAAAAAAATAAATAAATAAATAAAAGAAGTATAACTAAGCTGTAAGAAGTACAAATTAGTCGAAAGAAAAGTAAGAAGGGTGGATATTATGGGTCTATGCTGAAGGAAAAGAAGGGTGGATTTAAAGGAAAAGAAAGAATGGTGGATTTTATGGATCAGCTGTGGAAATAAAAGAATGGTGGATTTCCTAGATTAGCTGTGAAAATAAAAGTAAGAATAGTGATTTTATGGATTAGCTGTGAAAATAAAAGTAAGAATAGCGATTTTATGGATTAGCTGTGAAAATAAAAGTAAGAATAGTGATTTTATGGATTAGCTGTGAAAATAAAAGTAAGAATAGTGATTTTATGGATTAGCTGTGAAAATAAAAGTAAGATTAGTGATTTTATGGATTAGCTGTGAAAATAAAAGTAAGAATAGCGATTTTATGGATTAGCTGAGGAAATAAAAGAATGGTGGATTTCCTGGATTAGCTGTGAAAATAAAAGTAAGATTAGTGATTTTATGGATTAGCTGTGGAAATAAAGGAATGGTGGATTTCCTGGATTAGCTGTGAAAATAAAAGTAAGATTAGTGATTTTATGGATTAGCTGTGGAAATAAAGGAATGGTGGATTTCCTGGATTAGCTGTGAAAATAAAAGTAAGATTAGTGATTTTATGGATTAGCTGTGAAAATAAAAGTAAGAATGGTGGATTTTATGGATTAATAGTGGAAAGAAAAGCATGAATGGCAGATGTGTATGAACAGCAGTGAAAAGAAAAGTAAATATAAGAGTGTATTGCTTATGAATACAATACTTATGCAGCTGTGATCTCAGACTGCAATCAGAACTAGACAAAATTAAATTACACTTCAATGTGTAACTGAACTCCATGCTGGGACTGATTAATATTATTTAGGTACTGAATCAGTGAACTTCATTTTCAAGATGAAAAAGTGGACAAGCATGCCAGTCTGTCTTTCACCTCTCAGCTTTCGCCCAATCACGAGAAGTCAAACATCAGCTTTATACAAGAATACTGCATAAATAACAAGCACAACTTATATTTAGAAACAACAAAACTACATTCGCTCTCCCATCCACACATTTAACAATATAACGTGGCTAAATGCAGTAATGCACAGACTTGACAGCTGACAGAGTTACACATCACATCCATTTGCATTTACATCCGAGCTGAATTGGACAGTTTAATGCACTGTAATCTATTTAGTAATTAATAACAAACATTTGGTGTTCTACATACACTATAAATTCACGACAAGACAAAAGAAGGAGATGAACAAGTACACTACATCATCATTTGGTGAGTACAAAATATATGTATGTGGGTCTGTGTATGTACATTTGGTGAGTACAAAATATATGTATGTGGGTCTGTGTATGTACATTTGGTGAGAACAAAATATATGTATGTGGGTCTGTGTATGTACATTTGGAGAGTACAAAATATATGTATGTGGGTCTGTGTATGTACATTTGGTGAGTACAAAAAAAAAATATATATATATATATGTGGGTCTGTGTATGTACATTTGGTGAAAATAAAAGTAAGATTAGTGATTTTATGGATTAGCTGTGGAAATAAAGGAATGGTGGATTTCCTGGATTAGCTGTGAAAAAAAAGTAAGATTAGTGATTTTATGGATTAGCTGTGGAAATAAAGGAATGGTGGATTTCCTGGATTAGCTGTGAAAATAAAAGTAAGATTAGTGATTTTATGGATTAGCTGTGAAAATAAAAGTAAGAATGGTGGATTTTATGGATTAATAGTGGAAAGAAAAGCATGAATGGCAGATGTGTATGAACAGCAGTGAAAAGAAAAGTAAATATAAGAGTGTATTGCTTATGAATACAATACTTATGCAGCTGTGATCTCAGACTGCAATCAGAACTAGACAAAATTAAATTACACTTCAATGTGTAACTGAACTCCATGCTGGGACTGATTAAATATTATTTAGGTACTGAATCAGTGAACTTCATTTTCAAGATGAAGAAGTGGACAAGCATGCCAGTCTGTCTTTCACCTCTAAGCTTTCGCCCAATCACGAGAAGTCAAACATCAGCTTTTTACAAGCATATTGTATAAATAATGAGCACAACTTATATTTAGAAATAACAAAACTACATTCACTCTCCCATCCACACATTTAACAATATAACGTGACTAAATACAGTAATGCACAGACTTGACAGCTGACAGACTTGACGGCTGATTGAGTTACACATCACATCCATTTGCATTTACATCCGAGCTGAATCGGACAATTTAATGCACTGTAATCCATTTAGTAATTAATAACAAACATTTGGTGTTCTACATACACTATAAATTCACGACAAGACAAAAGAAGGAGATGAACAAGTACACTACATCATCATTTGGTGAGTACAAAATATATGTATGTGGGTCTGTGTATGTACATTTGGTGAGTACAAAATATATGTATGTGGGTCTGTGTATGTACATTTGGTGAGAACAAAATATATGTATGTGGGTCTGTGTATGTACATTTGGAGAGTACAAAATATATGTATGTGGGTCTGTGTATGTACATTTGGTGAGTACAAAAAAAAAATATATATATATATATATGTGGGTCTGTGTATGTACATTTGGTGAGTACAAAATATATGTATGTGGGTCTTTGTATGTACATTTTTCTGTGTTAGTGAAAATTTATTACAGTATGATTCCATGTTTGATTCACATTTTGTGATTAGTTTCCTCACAGTTACTGTGTTAATTTGCTTTCTGTTAGTATTTTAAATCAATTATGAGTATATCAATTCATCTTAAATAAGACATTGTAGTAAACTATGCCTAATGTATGACCTCCTCTTATGATGATCAACACATGATCAGATTGTACCTAATATATGACCTCCTCCTATGATGATCTACATATGACCAGACTATACCTAATATATGACATTCTCCTATGATGATCTACATATGACCAGACTATACCTAATGTATGACCTCCTCCTATGATGATCTACATATGACCAGACTATACCTAATGTATGACCTCCTCCTATGATGATCTACATCTGACCAGACTATACCTAATGTATGACCTCCTCCTATGATGATCTACATATGGCCAGATTTATTTACGGCCAGACCCTCCCCCCCCCCTCCGGTTCCAAATGTGGCTGTAAACTGCTGTATGACTGTATATGTGATACACGAGAGTGTTCAGAATCAGAAAGTAATGCACCACATTGTTTTTTTTTCAGCTAATAATGAAGATAGAAGCGTGAAATTTTGCACACTTTAAATATGGCATGTGCCGATTATGTGAACCAAATTGCACTACAACTGACCAAAGAATATGGCTGCCCTAACTGTTGAAATGGAGCATGTTAGCAACTTACAGTATAAGCAGCAAATTTTGATAGAATTTCTCGTTGTAGAGAAGGAAACTGTTGTGAACATTCACAAGCATCTATGTGATGTGTATGGAGGTTTTGCAGTTGACAGGAGTACAGTCAGTCGCTGGGTTAAGAGAATCAAAGAATCAATAAGTGGAGATAAGGAGTTGCATGATCGTCCGCGCTGTGGATGTTCTGCCACAGCCACTAAGACAGAAATGTTGAAATGCACTGAGGGCGTTATTCTTACTGATAGGTGTATCACCTCTCAACAACTGGCCTTAAACCTGTCAGTCAGCAATTGTAGTGCAAATGCAGTTATAAAAGCTCTTGGATTTTCTAAGGTTTGTGCAAGATGGGTTCCTCGAAGTCTCACAAATGAACATCGATTGCAAAGGAAAGCAATTTCTTCTGAATTGTTGGAACACTTCAATGCTGAGGGAGAGAATTTTTTGGCTAAGATCATAACAGGTAACAAAACCTGGGAACATCATTTTGAACCTGAGACAAAAAGACAGTGGCATCATCCGCAATCACCACGAAGGAAGAAATTCAAGACAACTCCTGCAGCTGGAAAGGTCATGATCACTGTCTTTTGGGACACTGAAGGTGTGTTTCTTGTGGATGTTATGCCAAGAGGAGAGACAATCAATTCACAAGCTTACTTTAAGACACTGAAAAAACTCAATCAAAGTTTTTGCAGAGTTCGGCCACACAAGAATCCAGCAGACCTGCTTCTGCTTCTCCTTCTCGACAATGCGTGCCCTCACACAAGTCTGGCAACATGGGAAGCAACCAGCAAATTGAGTTAGACTGTACTATCCCATCCACCCTATAGTCCCGATTTGGTACTCTCTGATTTCCATCTGTTTGGTCCACTTAAAGATGCACTCCGAGGGGTAAGATTTGAAGATGATGAAAGAGTGATTCATGAAGCGAAGAAATGGCTACGTAATGAAGAGAAAATCTGGTACGGGCTAGGAATACATGCACTTGTTTCATGCTGGCATAAAGCCATACAAGTTGATGGGGATTATGTTGAATAATATCGATGTTTACATGCCATATCCATGTATTTTGTGTATAAATTTCATGCTTTTTTAATAAATAGCTCCTGAGACAAACGATGTTGTGCATTACTTTCTCAACACCCCTCGTAGTTACTTTAACATCTAACCCACACATTAATTACAGCTATAAACAAATGCCTACACATTAACAGACTAATCAGGACTGCAAGACAAGACGGAGAAAGAGCTGTGAATCACATGCCACGTTACCATTTTTCATCATGTACCATAAATTTAATTTTTTTTTAATTTGTAAATAAAATATATGAGACTTCCTTGAAACTGCTGATGTCAATCTGAAGACAGTTATTGGTTATACATAAATCAAAACTTCTTACATCCTTCCCGTGCCGTTAAACATCACACAGGGCTCGCATAGTTGTTTGCAAAGTTTTCCTGTTCTCAGCGAGTTTTTCAACCTCATCAAGTGATTTTATGCCCACTAAACTGGCTTCTCTTAACAATGTCCTCTTTAGAGTTTCACGCAGTTGACCTCTTTTTCTTCAGCCTTTTGTGCTCCACTTGATAGCTTGTTTTGGTATTCTCTGATTGTTTCTTCTCGTCATATGGCCTACATATGTCTTTTTTTTTAATCACCCATGAGACAGATTGTTTGCTCATCTGTCTTATCTCTGTGTTGTTATTGAAATCGTTCCACTTTATACCAAGTATTTTCCTTAGGCATTTGTTTTCAAAAGAGTCTAATTTCTTGTAAAAATTGCCTGTCACTTATGCCAGGTAATTTCTGACCCGAATTAGGATTGATACACAGTCACAACCTACTTTACAAGAATATATTCTCTGAACCTATAAATTCTGTTTCATATATATATATATATATATATATATATATGTTTTATTTCTTTTGTGTGTATGTGTGCATGCATGTGTGTGTTTATTTGTTTGTCCACTTTGGAAACTGATCTAAGTTCCTTATTCATGTGACAGAAACTTATAATAATCCAATTTTCCTACTATTCACCAACAGTAACGTGTGCAGTTTTATTTCAGAGTGGATCACCCTGATTGGATGAATATTTTCCATCTTCAAAGCCAACTATTAGGCTAGTGCAAAAAAAATTGGTAGAAGAGTGTAGAAATGGGCAGAACTGTGTAGAAATGGGCAGAATTATGTAGAAATTGGCAAAACTGTTTAGAAATGGGTAGAAGAGTGTAGAAATGGGTAGAACAGTGTAGAAACTATTAGGCTAGTGCAAAAAAATTAGAAGAGTGTAGAAATGGGCAGAACTGTGTAGAAATGGGCAGAGTTGTGTAGAAATTGGCAAAACTGTTTAGAAATGGGTTGAACAGTAGAACAGTGAAGAAATGGGTAGAACAGTGTAGAAATTGGTAGAACAGTGTAGAAATTGGTAGAACAGTGAAGAAATGGGCAGAATAGTGTAGAAATGGGTAGAACAGTGTAGAAATGGGTAGAACAGTATAGAAATGGATAGAACAGTGTAGAAATGGGTAGAACAGTGTAGAAATGGGTAGAACAGTGTAGAAATTGGTAGAACAGTGTAGAAATGGGTAGAACTGTGTAGAAATTGGTAGAACAGTGTAGAAATGGGTAGAACTGTGTAGAAATGGGCAGAATTGTGTAGAAATTGGAAACTGTTTAGAAATGGGTTGAACAGTAGAACAGTGAAGAAATTGGTAGAACAGTGTAGAAATAGGTAGAACAGTGTAGAAAAGGGTAGAACAGTGTAGAAATGGGTAGAACAGTGTATAAACTATTAGGCTAGTGCAAAAAAAATTGGTAGAAGAGTGTAGTATTTGGTAAAAGAGTGCAGTAACAGTGCATGAACAGGTAGAAAGAACAGAAACAGAAAGCTGCTGAATGGTGCAGAATTCTTACATGAGAATTTAATTCCTTGTACATGGTACGAGACTTTTCTGGAGCCAAGCTGATCTGGAGGATGTATACCAATGGCTTGATGGTGATGCCCTGATTTAGAAACAGAAGCCCAAATAAGAATGCCCTGTATGTAAAAACCTCTATCAACATCACATTGTATATTTAATATGTTGGAAATTCTAACTAACATAAATTTTTATACATTATTTAATATGATATAAATATAAAATTCTAATAAATTGGAAATTCTAAGTAGTGTCAAACAAAACACACAAAAAAACTGCATTTCACACAAGGACTCAGTTCTGTGGAGCAGCATGGCTGCCAACTCCTGCATTTCACACAAGGACTCAGTTCTGTGGAGTAGCATGGCTGCCAACTCCTGCATTTCACACAAGGACTCAGTTCTGTGGAGTAGCATAGCTGCCAACTCCTGCTGACAGGGCACATGACAGTAATGATCATTTCATGTAACAAATGTGAGACACCTTGCAAAGTACTTTATAAAGTGCTCCTAACATTAACAATGAGAAGCATCCACTCTGACATGAGCACTGTTGGCTGAAGCCTCTAACTAACTTCCACACAGTGGTCCTGTGCCATAATAGCTAGAAAAACAAGGCAGAGATCTATATGGCCTTTTTTTTTTGTTTCGAGGGGGGGGGGTGAAGACACTTTCTTATGTGCCAATCAACAACCCATGGCTGCTTCAGAGCTGGCAAACCACAGCTGACCAAGACCCTGTCCCTTCTCTCTGTTAGTACCCCCTTAACAGGCCTAGCCTGGCTAATGGGCCAGGGATTACCACAGTCCCTGTGATAATGGAATCTGCTAAAGATGCACTGCACACCCCTTGCTTTCTAAGCTCCACTCTGGGGCTGAACAAAATAAAAATTAGCTGCAGTAACCCACTCCAAATCTGACATGTTGTTGTGCCTCAACATCATCACTGCAAAAACTGTAAAAGAACACCAGCTCACAGCGGTTCCAGAAAGACTTAAGAAGTATTTGATCTTTGTTGTGGTGAAGCTACTAAGAAGTATTTGATGTTTGCTGTGGTGGAGCTACTAAGAAGTATTTGATCTTTGTTGTGGTGGAGCTACTAAGAAGTATTTGATCTTTGTTGTGGTGGAGCTACTAAGAAGTATTTGATCTTTGTTGTGGTAGAGCTACTAAAAAGTATTTGATCTTTGTTGTAGTGGAGCTACTAAGAAGTATTTGATCTTTGTTGTGGTGGAGCTACTAAGAAGTATTTGAACTATAGCCTGAGCAGAAGGAATCATCCCATGTTTCTATGCATGACAAAACCGATGACAGTAAGTTATGACACATGTCATAAACATCATCAGAAAAGCAAATCATCAGCAAAAAAACAAAAACTGTGAAAAAGCTAACAGACACTGAATAAGAATGAGAAAAAAAAAATCAAGTTATTCAACAAAAAAAAGTTATAAAATGCCTTTATCCAAAAAAGAATCTTACAAATAAAAAATGAATACAACATTTAAAAAGTTAATATTCTGTTGATAAATTATGCAATAAATAAAAATCTACAGAAGAAAAAGAGAGAAAAATATTGCCATCCTGAAGAAGTGGAACAGGGAAAGAAATGAAATAGAACTGACTTCCATCTTGAGCACTGAGGTTCCAAAAGATGATGTTTACTCATGCAGCCATCCATCATCTTTTAAAATAATGAAGCAAATATAGTCAAAACAAAAAAAACAAAAAAAGATTGGGAGCATTGTTTATTATGATGCCACAACTGGATAAGATTCTATTCCATACCCCTGTAACATACTAAGAAAGACTCCACAGAATGCTGCTGTGCCAGGGCACAATTGAAAAGACTCCACAGAATGCTGCTGTACTATAGCATACTTGAGTGGCTCCACAAAATGCTGCTGTATCATGAGTTTCTTGAAAGCCCTCATAAAAAGCTGCTGTATCATGAGTTTCTTGAAAGCCTTCACAAAATGCTGCTGTATCATGAGTTTCTTGAAAGCCTTCATAAAAAGCTGCTGTATCATGAGTTTCTTGAAAGCTTTCACACAATGCTGCTGTATCATGAGTTTCCTGAAAGCCTTCATAAAATGCTGCTGTATCATGAGTTTCTTGAAAGCCTCCACAAAATGTTGCTGTATCATGAGTTTCTCGAAAGCCTTCACAAAATGCTGCTGTATCATGGAACAAATCAGGACTGATAGTCAAATCAGAACATAAAAGCCGGGAGTATGTCAGGGATGCATTTTGTTACCTGACCTTTCCTCTCTCTATTGCAAAAGGATTATGAGACACTGAAAACATGTCTGGAATAGCAATGGGTGGATACAACCTAAACAATCTAAGATACGTGGATGACATGGTAGTGATAGTCCAAAATGAAGAACTACAAGCAATGTTAAACAAAATCATAGAAAGTAAGCAAGGAGAAAGGACTTAGCTTAAATAAAAAGAAGACAGAGTTCATGGTCATATCCAAGAAAGAGGCATTGGCAAAATGTAACAACAAAGTAAAAGGCATAGAATTAAAGCAAGTGGACAAATTCAAATCTTTAGGAACAATAATAACACAAGACAGAAGATGTGAAACTGAAAATAATGAGCAGAACAGCCCAGGCCAAGTCAGCATATAAGAAAATGAAAAATATTCTATGCAATAAAGCTCTGTCATGAATACCAGAAAGAGAGTCATTCAGTGCTAATTCAAATCCGTTGTTATATGAATGCAAGATGTGGACAGGAACCAAGAGCATTCAAAATCTACTGGAAGCAGCAGAAATGTGGTTCCTAAGAAAAATGATGAGAATGCCATGGACAGCTAAAAAAAAAAAACCAAATGAAGAGGTTCTAAATGAGGCTAGACAAAGGAAAGAAATTATGGCAAAATTCAGAACACGACAATCCAGATTTGTGGGACATGTTTTGAGAAGAAGCAAACTGAAACACCCAGTGACAACAGGAAAACTATAGAGGGATAAAGGGAAACAAAGAAGACAAAGAAACAAGATACCTGATGGACTAAAAAAAAGTGGCATGGAGTACAGCCCTACACACATCTTATAGAAACAGGAAAGGATAGATGCATGTGGAAATCAATGATGGCCAGCTCCTGACTGGCATGAACCACACACAGAGAGAGAGAGAAAGAGAGGGGGAGAAAGAGAGGAGAAGAAAGAGAGAGATGGAAGAAAGGAGGGAGGGAGAGAGAGAGGGGGGAGAGTGAGATCAAGGCACAACTGAAAAATGGCTTGACAAAATTCTGCTATACCATGTGGCACACAAGAATCTGACACATGAGACAAGGATCAAGGTTGTTACAGCTTTGCTGGAATTTACTGAGAAAGCTGGCACTGCATTTCAGGTAGAAGTACTACCAGAACAAATGGCTACTCACTTCCTTTTATAGCATCCAAGGAAAAACAAAGGCACGCTAACCTGAACAAACACTGTGAAAATGATGACCGCCAGGGTGGTTGTGACAAAGATTTTCTTCTCTGGAAAATCGTTTGGATCAAGGAGGACTGCAAGAGAGAAGCACACAGCTCCTCGAAGTCCCCCATATGCCTAAGAGAAAGAAGAGAATAACATGTTAGGGGATAATATTAAACTTGCTCAAGATGATATATTCAAAAGGATATTAGTAATCTGAATGAGCCGACAGATGTCTGCATGTAATAAAGATCACTAGAAGCATCCAGAAGAGCATAATCTGTGCTGGCGCTATAGGTTCTTCAATGTGTATCTATTAATTTTGTATTAATTATATTTATTCCAGTGAGGTAGGAACAGCTTTATTCATGTGCACCTATGGTAAACAAAATCCCCGTTTCCATGCCATTAAGGCATATAGGTGTTGCAGTGTCAGGCCTGTATTTCCAAGGCCATCGGCACATGAAGGTGTGATGCAGTCAGTGTCACACTTGGCAGCATTTACCTCCTACGATTTATCTGGTACCCATTTTTAGAGGCTGAGTGGACCCCGAGGCCTTTATGGTGTGGTGGTACCAGAAAAAAAAATCCCCACTGCTGGGACTTGAACCCAGCACTGCCAGATTAGTAGACTGTGCACCTAACCCCTCAGCCAACCAGACCGCCTTTACTCATGTGTTCTAGGGAAAAATTACTTCATCTTGGTGCATCTTCCTTAATAACAATTTTTCATTGCTACATTATCCTTTTCCTGGCTCATCTGCTGCCCAGCCTAACAATCTGTTTAACCTTAACTTTATTCATAAAAATGTTTGATGTTCTTCATAATTCTTCTTCATTATATGTGTATGTGCGAGTATTTATATATATTACCTCTCACACTGATTACATTTGACTGATTGGTCACATGTATTCCACACTAGGTGGCGCTTCTCGACGTGTCTCTGGACAGCCATGCACATGGCCACGTACCTGGCCCATGTTGCCATTGAGATGTTGGACCATTCACTGAACTTTTCAGACACACTTCATATATGTATATATATCAATACTTCAATGGAGCCCACAAAAATCTTATCTAAATATCTAAAACAAACATAACTCCAGCAGTTACATGCTTGCTTGTACTTGTATGAACTTCCTGTAACTGCGAGCTGTTGTTCTTTGCAGCCGATGCTGTAGAGATGTTGAGGCACAGCATCATATCGGCATGGAAGTGGGTTATGGCAGCTACTTTTTCAGTTCCAGAGTACAGCTAAAAAGCAAGGGGTGTGCAATGCTTCTTTAACAGACTCCATCACCAAGGGGACTATGGCGATCCCTGTCCCATTAGCCAGGCTATACCTGTTACTGGGGGTACCATGGAGAGTTGGGACAGGGTCTTGGTCAGCTATGGGTCGCTAACCCTGATGTTGGCATATCAGCCATGGGTCGCTGATTACTTTATCGGGCGTCTTCACCTCCGCAGTTACATGCAAATGCACCCTTAAATATAAGTCCAAGTTGACATGGACAACCCTCCTGGGAACAACTGTGTTAAGAACATACTTATCTTAACGTAGTCTTTGTGAGACAGGGAACACAGATCTGTTTGCTTAAAAACTCTGACCTACTTCTGTAGCCCAGAAACCTGTAGCAATCAACACTAATTATAATTGTTATTTTTGTAAAATGTAATGTCAGGTTGGTGGACGGATGGGGACATGAAGGTCACTGACAGGGATGAGGAAAATCTGGTGTGAAACCAGTGAATCCAGGACATGACAAGTCTATGGGTCTCTACAACAATGGCTATCAGAATGATGAAAACAGAACAGAGCCTCTAGACTACAGATGGCGGGGAATGGATATTGTTGAGGTACTCATCAGATTCCTCATCCCAAAGTTGCAGTGTCTCTGTGGAACTGTTTCAAAGCCGTCTGGCCAGCCAGCATTGCATGCTGGATCTGACATTGAAAAAGAGCTTAAGTACAGCCACCAGAGGCTGGAATACAAAGTTTTGGCCAGGCCAGCCTACACCACTGTCTTCATGGCAGTCTGAGCAAGACAACAATCTGCCCTAGCAAGGAGAGGTGCTGAAGTTGGAAGTACTCAGCCAAAAGGCGTATTGCAAAAATCAGGGTACCACACATCATTGCTAGTGTGCATATGAAGAAGAAGACATGGACAACAAATATGTGCATTCAAACACAGGAGAACAGGAATATAAAACTATTTAAACATATATATGCAAAACCTGAACCTGCTATTTATAAAGGTTTGAACCTTTGAACCTCTGCTAATTTGGGAGTATACTCATAAAACAAGTTTAGAATATCACACAGGTCATGCTTCTTGTTACAAAGTTTAGCAAATGCAACATGGCACACCAATGACAGTTTCAAAATATGTGTAAAAGCATCTGTGGATAACAAACACATACTGACTTGCTGCCATACTAAAAATAGATTCTTTGACATCACGGCTAGAGATGGGTGTTGTGACTTAGATAACTATATGAAACAGGGCACTGGCATGCACTTACAATCATAAACTGCTCATGAAGACTGATTCTTCTCACTCTGTATACATCCAGGCAGTTGATGGCAAAGGACATAGCAAAAACAACTGTAGGAGGGCAAAGTAAAAACAACATAATGTAACAGGAAGACATTACTTAAACTGCTATACTTGCATACTTAAATTAACAGTGTTTCAAGTTCTGACACTTCAAACTCACGGACATTTAGAACTGCCACTTTCTTCAAAAGTTATGGTGCTATGGCTTTTTTTAGTAGTATAACAATCCCGCCCAACTGGCTCTAACTACTAATGTAGTGTCACCGTTGTCGGTTTGTTTATAAATACTGTATGCTATATCAAATACAATGTACTATGTCAAATACAGCGTGCTTTGTATCTGTGTTTTTGTGGTAAACTCTGTGATTTAAATTTCTTTCAGCGCATTACATGCATCAGTAAATGAAAAAAGATGTTGCTTCAACTTAATGGCATTTCTGACTTAACAGCATCAGTCTGGAAACTATGCCAGAAGCCACGGCATACTCTGGGGTATGTCTGTATTATTTTACAATATCACACATGATGCTTAATACCTCTAAACCACAAATGATACCATATGTACATTCTTGTGTATGTTTTTCTTTTCTTGGCCACTTAGCATCTTAATTATTGCTGCATACAACATTACAGCTTTGTAGTGAAATTTTGTTCACTGTAGTATTTTTTATTCTTTGTCCATTTATTATTTTTTTAAATGTCATTTTCATGAATTGTAATTACTACATTTTTTTCAGCCCTGTTTCTTCTGAGACAAAGTCTGTACAAATTGTTGAAATCTGTACTGACACAATGCAAGGTTCCAGAATAACTTGTGCTCTTATGTATCAAATATCAGCCAGGAAATCTGATAAACTGACAATCTGTCAGCAGGAAATCTGCATAAAATGACAATCTGCCAGCAGGAAATCTGCATAAAATGATAATCTATCAGCATGAAATCTATATAATCTGTCAGCAGGAAATCTCCATAAACTGATATTATGCCAGCCAGGCTCTCAATTATGACAGACCACACTATCTGTGGAAGGCTGAGGTTTGCGCTCTTTACAAGGATTTTCTTTCAAGCAGTCATTATACACAATGTTTACTTCTATCATTGCCAATCCTAAAACTACAGAACAGAGCATAAAAACAATTAAAAAACTCCTCAGATCATCAGAAGAAGTAAATCATGAAACAAGCTTTCCAAACCTTAAAGTTTCTGAAACATCAAGATAGGTTGGATCATATGAGCCAAGGCTCTTTCAGCCTTGAGGTTTTTTCCCACATTTTTCTACCACTTACAGACTTGAGCCACCGTGGTACAGTACCCTGTATATCAGGGTACAGCAAATAACTACAGATCTGTGGCATTTCTTCTTCTTCGATCATCCTCAAACATCAATTGTATACTTTTGAAGCAATAAGTGGTCAGAATAAATCTGTCTACATCCCCACACAGTTTCTCTTGAACTTCTGTAGGCACTGACTTTTTCCGTTTTCTCTGCATTTTTTATGTTGGGTACTCCTGCAGAATGTGTTCTCCTGTCATCCCACTGGTGCCATTTGGCTTGGCTCAGTCCGATCTTGAGCCTGTTGAAACAATGGTAACTCAGTCTGCTGTGATCTGCGATGAGCCAAAAACTGACTACTTGCTCTGCTCCTCCCTCCCAAGTTAGTAGTAGGTATTTTCTGGTGGCTAGGGTATTCTTTCATTCATCTATTCTTGTAAGTTATTTTTAGCACTTTGTAGTACTGGATGTATCAAAACAATTGTGATGATGACTGCGGTGAAATTGTTTCTAGTAGAGAAATAATTGATGAAAGTGTACGATGCAGTTTTATACGGAGGAAGTAAAGAGAGGGGGGGGGGATAAATCTTATCTCTTACTGCACAATATATCTTCATTTATCAATGACTCAACATGGAAGTGGCCTGGTTAGCTGAGTGGTTAGACGCTCGGTTTACTAATCTGGTGGTGCTGGTTTCAGTCCCAGCAGTGGGAGTTTTTTCTGGTACATACCGACAAAGGCCCTGGGGTTCACCCAGCCTCTAAAAATGGGTACCGGAGAAATCTGGGAAGGTAAAGTGTAGACATGATACTGACCACACCAAACTTTCACGTGCTGAAGGTCATGGAAAATACGGGCCTAACACTTATTCCCCAATATACCTTAATGGCATGGGAACAGGAGTTTTACTTTTTAACCAACATGGAACCAGGTGACTCCTTAGAGGAGGAAAAGGTTAAGGGGAGAAAACTGTTGTTCTTTCACAGGAAAAGAATGTATAATGGTGAGAATTCTTTCTGGAAGATGATTTAATACTCAGGGGCCAGCCTGGGTTGAAAAGGCGGGATTGGAACCCAGTACAATCAGAACCACTGGCTCTAACCAGAATGTACAAACTAGGAAAAATGTAGGAACAGCTTTATTACTTAACAACTACAAAGTTGTGACGTTTCGCCATGAGCCTTAATCATACAAAAAACATACTTTTTTCCTAGTTTATACAATCTGGTACCACAGCTTTACTGCAGTGCTTCGTGTATAGTTATATACTTATACACTAATTACTGTGTGTCACTGGTTCTAACCCTGCTGAATATATCTAAGGGTTGTTATAGCAAATAAGCACAGTTCAGCTACTGGTGAACACTTTTATACAGAGATGAGTCTAGAAAAAAAATGTACTCACTGATAAACCTGTACACGAGACAGAAAAAAATTGTCCACAGGGTGAAGCCTGTACGCCAATCGTGATCATCATGAACAATAGACAGGCCCAAGAATAAGAATATTATAATTTCACTGGCTGAGCTGAAATATGAAACACAAGTGACAGGATCTGCGTCTTACTTGCTGCTACAAAATGTCACCTTTTATGGATGACTAGCTTATCTGCTTGAAGTAAACATCAAAACAAACCTCTGCCATTGGATGAGCCAAAATATTTTTTTCTTTTAAATACATACAGAACTGAAGATCTCATTGGCTTAAATGAAGAATATTTTACTGGCTGACAATAAACGTTAAAACAAACCTATACCAATAATTTAAGCAAAAGATTATAAACCAACCAATTTCAACATTATTACCAAAGAAGCAAAAAAAAAAAAAAAGAACACAGGTAGAGGTAAGATAGCAATTCTTCCTGACTGCAGACTTTCTCTGAAATCACTAAATAACAATAAAACAAGCACTGTAAAACATCAACAAAAAAAAAAAACAGCACTAACTGCCTATCAAAATCATCAACTATCCAGCAATGGGCTACAGAACTGGCATACTCCTCTGGGGATTTAATGGTTCCTATTTAGAAACTCTAATCCAGCAATGGGCTGCAGAACTGGAATACCCATCTGAGGACTTAATGGTTCCTATTTAGAAACTCTAATCCAGCAATTCTCACTTTAAAAAACATGCATGGCAAATGAGGTCAAGAGTCATTAAATGCTATGTATGCTCCTTGCTCCTCCATGGTGTAGAAGCATGGACAATCAAATAAGCAAATGAAAACTACAACTGAGGCTTTTAATTGTGGAGATACGGAAAAATAGGGCAAATTCCATGGACAGAAAGGAAAACAAAGAAGTAGTAAATCAAATGAAACTGAAAAGAGAAATAATGAAAAACATAACCAGACAGTTAAAATATTTTGGGCATATCAAGTGGCAATATACAATAAAAACCACACCCAGTGGAAAATTTGAAGGAAAAAGAGCAAGAGGTTAACACTGATATAACTTATAATACATAACAATATAAAATATAATTATAATTAATATAAAATAGACAATATAAAAAGATTAACAGGTTTCAGCTTGGCCAGGGCCACAGTGAAAACAAAGGACAGATGAACAAATGAATGAAAACTTTATTTTCAAAGGGTGAAGAATCTGTCACTCAGACCATCATCTCTCAACTTTCATTTGAAACCCATCATCCAAAATACTAGCATTACAAACGAATAAAAGCAATACTAAAAATGAACTGAAAACTATTACATATTACCTCTTATCTGCACATTCAACAACATACACTGATAAAACAAATGATGAAGTTATTTCACATACTTGCATACTGACTACATAAACAAATGGTGTACAAGAATTATTCACCTGCTCTAATACACATATACGCTGATAGCTAAGTAGGTAAAGCAAAGATGAAAGCAAATCTATCTCAGAGACACATAATCAAAGTTAAATAATGATTAAAATAATAATCTGAAACTAAAAAAAAGGAATATAGCTTATGAATTTTAGGTGGAATGGACGAGTATTCCAGAGGTAAGCAGCAGAGTAAGCAAGGCCCTTTTTTTTTCCCCCCCCACAAATCAATCCTAGGTTTTGAGAGAAAACAATTGTCTAGAACCTGGCTATGTTTTGGGATAGATTTTTAACAGCGGTAACAGGTTGAAAAGCCAATGAAACCAACTTTCCTGGGGGAGACAGAGAAGAGAAGAAGAGACAGTGCCAGATGATGATCTAATAAATAAATACTAAACAGGTCTTCATTTTGAGATGGTGTGTCACATTATTCAAAATATGTTAATGGTCACCAAACCTGATAACTTTAGTGAAGTACTTGACGGTGATACTTGATTTGTCACTGATGTTGTGAAAGGCATACTGCATCTGTGTTAGCCCACATCCAATTATGCTGCACAAAAAAAAAAAGAAAAATAATAAAAAGATAAATTATTTTATCACATGACATTTCTTTATACACAACTCTTCTTTCAATAGGGGGATAAAGGCAACTCTGTTATGCCTTAGAGGCACATAGGGATATGGTGTTAGTGCCCATATTTTCCTTGATCTGTCAGCAAACTAGAGGGTGATTTGGTCAGTATCACGCCTGGCCAACTTTCCTTCCCCATCTCCAAAAGAAGTCGGGTACCCATTTCTACAGCTGGGTGACTGGAGTGCCTGAGGCTGGATCTGAACCCCCGATCTTCGCCATGAGGGACCAGTGCACTAACCACTTCACCACTCAGACACCCCCTCTTCCACTGATCCTGGTTTATTATTCATCTTAAGAGAGTGCCCTTTCTGCCTCTAAGTCCTTCTTGCATCAAACGATATGGAAATCAGTTATTTTCCTCTCTGTCTACAATGCAATCCAATGCACCTCACAATGCAGGCAGACATTCACCTCTTAATAAACTGTTATAGCGGATCACATGGACTGTTTATTCATAAGATAGATAGAGGTGTATGATGCAATTTTACAAAGTGAGGGAGGAAGTGAGCAAGGTGAGAAAAAAACGAACAGAAAGTATGAGAATGTATAAATGAAAAACATACAACATCCGATATTTCGGCGTGAGCCTTATTTGAGGATACATACACAATGAAATACAAACACATAGAACTTATCTGAAGTGTCTTGCTCCGGGTGAGAAGCAGAAATGTGTGTGGAAGAAGGAGGAGGAAAAAAAGGAGGAAAAAAAAAAACCACGCTGCCTACAGACAAAAGATTCTCGATAGAGCCAATCATAACGAAGAAGCGGAGAGAGAGGAGGAGAACAAGTGGGAGAAAGGGGTGGGGGGAAGGCAATAGAAACATGATAGCCGCTAGAGGTGTCAGGGGGAGGGGGAGAGGGGAGGAAAAAGGGGACGCGGAGAGATAATGAAAGAAAGAACTTAAACACCTACAGGGAGAAAATGTGAAACTGGTGAATAGGACAAGACCAATATGTTGGCAGAGAAGGAAATAGGATGGTGGTAGGGAGGGGTAGCACAGAGAAAGAAAGTAGAGTATAAAAAAAGGCCAGTGGAAAAATAAAGAAGTTACAGAAAGCTGAAGACATTGTTAATAACAGCTGGGTGGAGACAGCCAGTCTGGAAAATAAGGCACTGTTCTAGGACCCTCCAAGATCGTACATCTGCGGAACAAGAGCGGATCGCACCAATCGAAATGTCCTGTTTGCCCCTGTGGTTACCAAGGCAAAAATGTTTAGCCACAGGTGTCCAGGCCCTCTTGGAAATATCACTGAGATGCTGGCGAAATCGATGGTTTTCTTTTATCACCAAAAGCCCCCTACATACAATTACTATAAAGTTGGATGATGGTACTATCTAAGGTTATATTTAAATCTACCTGATAATTGCCACTGATAAAATATTTCAATTTGTGAGTTACTTAGTGACTTCCCCTCGTACTTTACATAAATCTCAGCAGTGACCTTTTGTTTGTAATCCTATATTTATAGCACTTCATTCAGAAGGAAGACGATTCTATGGAATCATATTTTCTTCTTCTTCAGTCTCCCTGAAACTGTGAGCTGGTGTACTTTGCAGCTGATGCTCTGGAGATGTTGTGGCACAGCATTGTATTGGACTGGGATTGGGTCATGGCAGCTATTTTTTCAGTCCCTGAGTGAAGCTAAAAAGCAGGGAGTACTTCTTTAGCAGACTCCACCACCAGGGGCACTATAGTGATCCCTGTCCCATTAGCCAGGCTAGGCTTGTTACTGGCGGTACCAACAGAGAAGTGGGACAGGGTCTTGGTCAGCTATGGTTCACCAATCCTTAACTTAACATTTTAACTTAACACTTAACATTCTCTTCAATCATTATAGTACCTCTCCACTAAGTCCACCCCTTCTTACTTTTCAAACTTCCTCACAGCATCACTCTGCAACCCCTCTTCCCCAATCATCTGTTTCAACTTCTCCCAGCTAGGTCAATATTGTATCACTCTCTCTCCCCTCCCCAGTTCCCCATCCACCACCCCCAGTTACAACCCACCGACCACATATCATAGGTCTCTATTTAAACAGTCTCCACTTTTTCCTATTTTATGCACTCTATGCTCTCAAGGGAGTGAAAGGCAATGATGATAATGATGATGAGCATTATAGTGCCACACAGGCACCTGGGGGAACAGTAATAAAAGCCCATACTTCCCTGACATGTCAGTGCACCAGAAAGTCAGTATCACACTTGGCCACCTCTTCTTTTTCCAGTTCCACAAGCAGGCAGTTACCTATTTCTACAGTTGGGTGGCTGCAGTGTTTCTTACAAGACTGGAACCACCAACCTTACTGTAAAAGTAGAATACACTAACCACACTGAAACTCAAGTGTGGTACATTTTAAAAAAAAACGCACACACAAAAAAGGTGCTATACTTACCTAATAATCCCTGAGAACTCGAATAACTCAGCCATGAGAAACCCAAAGTAAGCCATCGTGTAAATGATGATGGGCTGCACAACTGAAGAGGTTTTGCAAGAAAATAAAAATCTACAGGCAACAATATAAGGACTGACTTTAAAAAAATATCTACATACATACAAGACAATGAAGATTAACTTTCAAGAAAATCTACTGACAAATAAATATACTAGGACTGACTTTCAAATAAATATCTATAAACAGGCAAGGAAAAAATAGATTTAACTTTCAGAAATATATACATATATATAGCATAAAATAAAGATTCAAGAATCTAAGATACCTGTATATTGAAAATCACACATTTAGTCATTACAAAGTATTTTTTTTTCTGGCCATCAGAATGATCTGTTCATCTCTCACTGCAAGGTCAGTGGATCATGTCCAGCCAGAGGTGTCCCAGTCACTCAGTCCTAGAAACTGGTACCTGGTATGTAGGTCTTCTTCTTTCATGGAGGCATCAATATGATTGTTTAGAAACAAACAGAATCCATCAATATGATTGTTTAGAAACAAACAGAATCCATCAATATGACTGTTTAGAAACAAACAGAATCAGACGGACAACTGTAAGCAAAAAGTTTCAATGAACTGTTTACCTACCTTTTACACGTGTGGCATATTTGGTCAGGATAGCTGTTGCAATGCCAGCCAAAACACCCAGCAAAAGGCCACCCAGGCACACAACAAAAAACTTAACAATACCCAAAATGATCTGAAAACAAGCAGAAGAAAAAGATAAAGAATTCAAACACTGGCTTTTTTCTTTAGAAATAACTTAAAATAAAAACACTGAAATCTCTGCATAAATTATTCATGATCCTAATTCAATACAGAATGTAAGCAAACAAGGCCTATCCAAAATAAGAAATCAGACCTTCAAAATGGCACAGCAATAAAGTAAGACATCGAGCTAGCCACTGCATGTAAGTGTAACAGTGGCCTTGACATTTATTCTACTAGTAGCCGCATCATACCATGACCATTAGTCATCAATCAACATGCAGTAAAGTGAATGTCCTTGTAGTACATTTGATGATTTTTTTACACTTTTGTCAATAATGGTTCTTGAAGAGCAACGTGTCTGCTTGAAGTTCTGAAACTTTTCAAAAGCTACAGCAGGCCTGTGAGGACAACTGTTTGAGCCATTTGCAATGTCACAAGCGGTACCAATGTTTCACACTTTGAAGAACTTCCACAGAAGATGATCCCAAATCCAGACAGCCTTCCATGTCCGTGGATGATGATCACATTGATAAAGTGAGTTCTGTAATTCATGCAAATAAATGCCTGATTGTCCATGAAGTATCTGACAAAATAAGAATTTATAAAAGTTTGTGCCATGTGATTTTAAATGAAAAACTGAACAAGCCATCATGCTGCTGTATAATTTATCCCATGTCTGCTGACAGATGAACAAAGAAGAGAACCATGTCACAATCAGTCAGCAGCTGTTTGATGGTGTGAATGCTGGTGAAAACTTTCTGAAAAATGTCATAATAAATGACGAAACAGGATTTATGGTTGCAGTGCCAAAATGCAATGGCAATCATCACAGTGGGCTGGAACAACATCACCTTGACCAAAGAAAACCCATCAGGGTCGCTCAAATGTGAAGGTTCTACTGATTATCTTGACTCATCATGAGTTTGTTTCACATAGTCTGACAATCAACAATGAATTCTGCTTGGATGTCATCAGGTGCTCCAGAGAGGCAGTACAAAGATAGAGGCCAAAAAGATGGACACACAAAACCTGGATGCTACATCATGACAATGCACCCACACACACATCACTGTTTATTGGTGATGTTTTTTTTTTTTTGCAAAGTATGCAGTGACTTGCCCCATAGCCACCCTGACCTCCAGATTTGACCCCTACTGACTATTCTTGTTCTCACAGTTGAAATTCACCATTAAAGGTCACATATTTCTGACCAATGAAGAGATGAAAGAAAATCTGGTACAAGACGTGCATGCTATTCCTAAAATCGAGTTCCAGGATGCCTTTAAAGACTGGAAAATACGCTGGGAGTGATACAAGCAAAAAAAATTTTTTTTTAAGTGGGTGGGGGGAGTCTGGCTCTTTTTTTTTTTTTAACAGGTCTTGTATATTATTCATGAAAAGTTCAGCTACAAATATCTGATTAGTGAATAATCAATAAATCGTACAAAAATGTATTTCACATACAAAAATAAAATGTATCAATTTTTGTTCTGATGAAATAAACATCGGAGTTCTCTTACTGCTTAGCTTCTTATGAGAGGTATAAATACAGATAACTGCACAAAAAAAAAAGATGAAAGACATGCACATTACAAAGCATCTGGTTGGTTCGCATTCATTCATTCACTCATTTGCATGTCCCTTGCGGAACTTTGCCTCACAAAGAGCACTCATGTAGGCCTCTCGGTTGTGAGCAAGATGGCTGCTGCGTCCATTTGCAGATCGTCAACGATTTCTTGCAGCCATCTTCGTTTTGGTCTTCCTCTTTTTCTTTTTCCCATTATGTATCCCTCCAGTATGGTCTTCTCTAAATTATCATGACATTTAATATGTCCAAAATATTTCAGTTTTCTCTCTTTAATCCTCTTTACTAGCCAGCCTTCTTCAATATTAAGCTCTTGTAGTATAGATATATTTGTTCTTTTTGTGTCCAAGATATTTGGAGAACTCTTCTGTAGCATTTACATTCAAAGGCATTTATGTGTTTCTCAGCTGTTTTGTTAAGTGTCCATGTTTCACAGGCATATGTTGCGATGGGAAAGATGCATGACTTTAAAAATCTTATTTTTGTAGTTCTGTCTGCTCCTCTCCACAGATTCTTTATTTGTTTTACTTTCTTAAGAGCAATAGATGTCTTCCTTTTCATTTCCCTCATTGTATCTCCATTATTAGTTAGCAGTGATCCAAGATATTCAAAACTCTCCACTTCTTCCAATTTTTCTTCATTGATATATATTTCAGCTGCCTTGTTTGTTTTGTCATCAATTTAGTTTTCTTTGCATTAAGATAGAGGTTCTTCTCTTCGCTGTTCTTACGGACTGACATAATTAGTTTTTCCATTCCTTTTTGTGTTGTGGATAGTAACACTGTGTCATCAGCATATCTAATCTCTTGTATTTCATAACCTCCAATTGTTATGGCATCGTAATATTCTTTGTCTACATCTTCTCTAACATTCCTCATTATATTTTCAGTATACAAGTTAAATAAGTAGGGTGACAATATGCACCCCTGACGGACCCCTTGTTTTCTGTCAAACCAAGTTGTTGTTTCACCATTTATTCTTACTGCTGCTTGTTGGTCTAGATACAGCAGTGATGTTAATTGTATCAGATGTGTTGGAAATCCCATTTTTTCCATTATTTCCCAAAGTTTCTGGTGTTGTACACAATCAAATGCCTTTGAGTAGTTTATAAAGGCTAAATATAGATTCAAATTAAACTCTCTGCATTTCTCTATTATTAATCTTAGACTGAATATATGATCTCTTGATCCTCTTCCTTGCCTGAAACCAGCTTGGACCATACTGACTTCTTCTATTTTCTTACGAAGTCTACCCATTATGATTTTTAACAGAATTTTACTGGCATGACTAATCAGGGCAACAGTTCTGTAGTATGGTAAACTATCTTCTGGAAATATACCAAGAAACCCAAACAGCGATCATGGTTCGCATATATGTATGTATTTAATCGTTACCTGCTGGCAGCTGCTTCCAGTCATGCTTCGCAGACCCTGATCCTTCATACATCAGCTTAGTTAGTGATTTTTTTATCATGCGATCATGCATATGCTATGCATATGATATGATGCAGTGTGTGTGTACACAAATGAAAGTAAATTTCCATCTACAAACCTTTTTAACTTTCATATTTTTATTAAAAACTATCCATTTCCTTCACAACTTTCTTTTACATGTATTCCTTTTGGATATACAAGGTCTGACAATTAAATAATGAGACTAATTACATAAAAAATAAAATAAACAACAGTTGAAGATATAACCTGTATTTTATTCAAAGAAAGCCCCTTGTGCATTGATATAGCAAGTGGCACAATCTAACAAACACTAGAATGAACTCTGCAGTTCTTCTAATGGTATGGCCCTTAAACTCGATGTTATGACCCTTTGGATGTCATCAGTATCGTCAAAGAAGCGTCGTTTCAATGGTAACTTTAATTCTGGAAACAGAAAATAATCGCAGAGAGACAAATCTGGCGAATAGGGTGGATGGTTGAGAACACACACTTGTTTTGGGGCCAAAAATTCCTGTACAACTATCGCCTGGTGAGCTGGTGCATTATCATGAAGAAGGAAATAAACTGCCAGGTGTTGAATACTCGGATCAGACTCGGAGAATCCTTTTCAATAGGTGTTTCAAAATACTTAAATAAACTTTGGCAGTGACATCTATCCCTCTGGAATAAATTATCTGTGAATAACTCCTTTGCTGTAGTAGAAGCACACAAACATTGTCTTCACTTCTGAATTTTGAAGACAAAATTTTTTGCTTTTTGGTGATGATGATGACTTCCATTGAGCACTTTGGCGTTTAGTCTGCAACAATCAAATTTAAGAAATGTTTATTTCTGCGAAACATTTTGATGATGTCTTTTGCTTACTCAACACACTGATGTTTTTGGTCATCAGACAATGAATGTGATACAAACCGGCAAGCAACTTTTTTCTTGCTCAAATCTTCCACTAAAATTTTACAAATGGTTAACACCGAATTCATCTGCCATCATCCTCACAGTCAAACAACGATCTTCTTGTATCCATTCTCTGACTTTTGCAATGAATTCCTCATTACAAACAGAAATTGGAAGAACATGTCTAGTTGCATTTGTAATCATTTCCACACCACTTTTGAATCGTGAATACCATCTGAATATCCATGCACGAGATAAAGAATTATCCCTATAAACTCATCACATCAATTCAACTGTCTCAATAGCACTTTTTCTGAGTTTTAAACAGAATTTAATGTTAGCTTTTTGTTCCATGCTGATTATGTGGAAAATGCACCTCTGACTAGGTCAACAAAATGGCAGCTTGTTTGTCGTCTGTTTATCTGGCAGTGATGAAAAGTTGCAAGATCACTGATGAAGGTTACCTCTTTGGATTCCATGCTTTGCTTCATAGATGACATTTTTGTCTTGGCCATAATAAAACAAGTCTCATTACTTAATTGTCGGACCTTGTACAGCATCCCATATAAACCCCAGTTGCAAAATAGTTTCCATGCTAAGTTTCATATTCTGTATTTCCAAACTAGTCACTATTCAGTTCAGCTAGGACTGGTTTTATTAGCTCATCCTGTACTTCTTTTCTTTCCTGATTATCTACTGCATGCATAAATGTCTCACTTACTTGTCACTGGCTTTTATATAGCATTTACTTACCTTTCATGCACTGAAAGCCAATGTGTGCAATATAATCAAGTGTTTTTCACCCTGAACGCAGACATCCATTTTTATGAGAAAGTTAATGCATCAGATGCTCATGCTTATAGTTTGACCAATCAGATTTCACCAAACTACAATACTGACATGAGAAGATAACTCTCTCTCTATCTGAACCTTAAGTGCCAAGGGCACATGGGGGTTCTGCAAGGGTTTTCCACAAATGCCTGTCCTTTGCCTTTTTTCTGCTCTTGCCCAGGTAAGACCGTTATTGCTCAACATCCTTTCTGTTGTTCTTCTCCATGTCTCTTTTGGTCTACCCTTACTTCTGTTCCCCTGTGGTGTCCATCTTAGTGCTATTTTTGGTAGTGAGTTGTCAGTCATTCGGAGCACATGTCCCAACCATCGCCAGCATCCCTCCTCAACAACTGCTGTCAGTGGCTTCATCTGCATCCCTGCCAACAAGATGTTATTTCCTATGGTGTTTGGCCAAAACACTTTTCTAATTCTTCGTAAACATTTAGTCTGGAAAGAATTCAACTTGTTTTCTATTAAGATAGTTCACTACTGACTAAATCTCTCTTGCATTCATTGGATCTTCTGTTCATAAAAAAACACCATATGACATCACATACATACTATTTTACATTATATTACACATGCTACAAAAATTGCAACATATACCTCATGTATAATCAATATGTACTTACATGGACAGCAGTAATTTCATTCATAGCACTGTAAGCCTGAAACACTTTATATAGCACCACTGTAACACCATCTATGAGAAAAGTATAACTGCATGTCATAAATAACAGGGAAAAAAATACAATTTATGTCACAAGAACAGAAAAAATATAACTGTATGTCAGAAACAGAAGCAAAAATATACAACTGTATATCATATATAACAGAAAAATATAGAACTATATGTTAGAAATAGAAGAAATATATAACTGTTAGAATAAATATATATATAACTGTATGTGGTGTATGTTAGAAATAGAAGAAAAAAATATTAACTATGTTACAGAAGAAAAAAATACACAACTAGATAAAAAAAAATAGCAGAGATACATAAAATGTAATGAGAAATATATATGTGAAGAAAGAAATTCTGTACTAATTTGTAACTAAAATCATCAAACTGCATTGCACTCTTGGAAAAATCTGGCAGGGAAAAAAAACATAGCCAAAGATATGTTTCCAAAAACTTCACGAGGTCATTATGCCTTCAGAATAAAGTTAAAATGAACAAAAACTAAAGCCATGAAGTGAATTAATGAAATGTGATAATATAACAAAAGCTAATGGTCATGAAAATAAAAAGGTTAGCAAATGCTCTTTTTAACAGAATCATACACCTCACCAATCACAATTCTTTACACCACAACTCTTTGTGATAGAATCATACACCATGGCAATTTCAGCTCTTTGTGACAGTTACAATCATATACCACATCAACCTCTGCTCACCAATCAGCCACACCAATCCTAGCTCTTTTTGACAGTTAGAATCAGCCACACCAACCCTAGCTCTTTTTGACAGTTAGAATCATATGTCACGTCAATCTCAGCTCTGTGACAGTTACTATCATATATCACATCAACCTCAGCTCTCTGTGACAAAATCATACGCCACATCAATCTCAGCTCTTTGTGACAGTAACAATCATATACCACACCATTCCCTGCTCTTTGTGGCAGTTAGAATCATATACCATGCCTGAGCCAGCTCTCTGTGACAGATGGATCCCTAAGTGACATTTTGCAGACACATGTATATATCCAGCAGCTCAACTCAAGTTTACAACCAAAGTTTCACTCAATGAAAAAAAAAAAAAAACCACTCAATGTTTAGGCATGCAATCCCACAAGCTGTTGTAAGGTGGTAAGTAATCATAAGAGAGAGAACTCACACGCAACATTAGACACCATTGGTCCATTTCAATAACCAATTACATTTGTTTTGAGTTTTTCAAAATGAAATTACCATGACCAACAACAACAAAAAAACAGGTGAAAAATAAAATGTCAGTATATATAGATGCACCAACTTACGGCTGATCGAGTTACAGTCATTTGTACATACAACTAAGATCCCTAGGGTCTGTTGTGATCCATGTGATTAATTCAGACACATCTGCTATCCTACATTCACTATAAATTCACCACAAGAAAGGAGAAAGTGATGAACAAGTACACTGCATTGTCATCCAATGGGTACAAAATCCATGTGCATGTGGGTGTTTTACATTTTTTGTGTCACTGAAAAGTTATTACAGTAATATTCTTTATTTCATGGGTTGCAATTCATATTTTGCTGTTAATTTCCACACGGTTACTGTGCTCATCTGCCTTCTGTTAGCTTATTAAAGTGATGGCGAACATGTCTGTTGATCTTAAAATATGGTAGTGAACTGTACTTAATGTCTGACATTCCCCTGTAAGGACTGTATACAGCCAATTCGACTTACAGCTGGCCTCCAAATCTGGCCATAAATGGGTGTATGATTGTATATTATTACACACAGTAAAAAAAATACATAAAACTGCATACCATTGAGTAGTGATTCACCAAAAACAAGAAAGTAGAGCACGCGGTTCACTCCAATTTCATTAAACACCGCCAGGACCTAGAGAAGTAATGGGAGAATTAAAAGACAATCACATCAAGGGCTCTCTCAGGCCGCAGTCTTGACCTTGCAAGAGCTCAAAGCTCAAACAGTTTCATGGTTCATGACTTTCTGGGCTCTGAAGGCTGCATGACTTGCAAGGACTTGTAAGATAGTTGTTTAGTCTTATCACAAAGCACAAAACAGCCTCATTAGTTCATTAAAGCAAACATCTCTTCAGATAAACCACAATCAAACATAACTACTATGAGAAGTTTATTTGACTGGTTTTTTTTTAATATTTAAAAACAATAAATGCAGTCAAACAATTTTTTTTCCACGACTGGGAATTCTTAATTTTAAACAGATGTAAACACTAAAAGTAGGCATGATGTCATTTCCTGATAAACATGACACTGTGAGGAATGATAACAAAAAATGTTCATTCAAGAATGCCATCTGTGGATGCCATCTCCATGGGGAAATTGATAATCTCTACTCTGCTGGCCAGGCTGAGATGGCACAACAGACTACTTCCAAGAGAACTGGGGTGGAGTACAAAGTCCTGGCCAGTTCAGTTATTGCCATTATTCTTCCAAGACAAGCATCTTCATTTCCTCATATATTCATAAAAGAACTCTCCCTCTCTCATTCTCTGAACCTTTAAAAGCCCAAGGCACATGGGGCTTATGCAAGGATTTTCCACAAACACTTGTCCTTTGCCCTTTTTTTTTTCCCACTCCTGCCCAGGTGAGCCCTTTATGCAATCAAACAAATTTGTTTGCAACATTTTTGGCAACATCCTCTCTGTTGTTTATCTTCACATCTCCTTTGGTCTACCCTTACCGAGGTGTCCACCTGAGTGCTACTTCTGATGAGTCACCAGTCATCCAAGTATATGTCCCAACTATCGCCAGCATCTTTCCTCAGTAATCACAGTCAATGGCTCAATCTGCATTTCTGCCAGCAAGGTGTTATGTCATTTAAAAAAACTACAGAAATTCAAATATGGCAGCTATCAATATATCTAATTCAGCCCATTTCTATAATTTCCAGTGGTCAGAGATGCATTTGAAAAAAAAAAAAACCATGTGTCAAAAAACGGAAGATGAATTCAGAAGAAAGGGACTTCAAAACAACACTCAAATAGTAATGACCCAGAAAGCCTACAAAAGTAAACTAAAGTGTACACTTACTGCTCACTTTCATGAGCACTATGTCTACACTAAGTACTTGCATCTGCCACGAGCATCACAAGACAAGAGTGTTTCATTCAAAATAAATTTTTATGAAGCAATTACCAAAAACAGCTACTTATAACAACCCTGTCATATTCAGAATGTCCCAAAATTCAAGCCCCATAGCTATTTTTTTAAAATATAAATTAAACTAAATGTTTCAATTACCTGCCATTTTCTTCTCAATGCTTTCTTACTCAACAATGCATGGCCTTTAAACCTAAGTAATACTGTATCCTGATGTCTGCAAAACTCCAATGAAATTACCCCTTTTGGATCTCTTATTATTCTGATTCAGTTATGTAAACAACTGGTTTGAGGCTGTCCTATAAGAAATAACAGATATTTGTGCCATCTGACTGATCCACATCATCCAATCCATCTGTCATGGGATGTTAATTTATAAGCCATAGTACATCACATAGGAACAGGCACATATCAGTGTACGCAGTTTTCTTACTGTGTGTATGTTTATGCAAGTGAAATTAATACTCTATACACACAATTTTGAAGAACTTTTCCCTCACTTTTTTCTTCTAGTTGGTGCTTTCTGAGTGATTCAGTTCTTTTTTCCTCTTAAAATTCCTGTTTCAACATTTGTTTATAACCTAGCTGTTCTTGGGCAGTGGGGATCTGGTAATAATAAAACTCACTGGAAAAAAAGTAACTAATTCAATAAAAATAACATCTTCATGTATATTTTCTTCTCTAGTCATTTTTTTATGGGTTACATCTAATAATACTTAATTCAAAAAAATATATTAAATTTCCTATGCAATGTGATTTTTTATGCACTCTGTATTTGAGCCTGTAGATGAAAATCAAGATGATGCTGAACCAGAATGATACAAACCAGAAATGGCAAACCACCAAAAACAGGCCAAGCTGTTCACAGCAAAAACCTGATCAACCATCAGCATGTGCTTTCCACATATAGTGCTACTGGCCTTCTGTAGCTACTTCTGTCTGCCATTATTCTTTACCCTTTAAAAATAAAGATCTTTCATTCATTCATTCATTCACTCACTCTTCCATGTCCATTAATATAATCTATGGCATCAGTCTTACACATTCAACAGCACCAGTTACCTCCATCTATTATTATAATACTTATTGCTCTTTGTATCTTAGGTTCTAAGTGGGCAATAGAGAGAAATTATGACAAAATTCAGAACATGACAATCCAGATTTGTTGCACATGTTTTGAGAAGAGGCAAACTGGAACATCTAGTGGCAATGGGTAAACTGTAGGGACAAAGGAAGACAAAGAAACAAGATACCTGACTGGCTGAAAGAGTGGCATGGAGCACTGATCAACACACATCTTATAGAAAGAGCAACGGATAGATGGTTGTGGAAATAAATGATGACCAACGCCTGACTGGCATGGACCAGAGAGAGAGAGAGAGATCTTAGAATACTTGTCTTTGAGCAGAAAAGGATTAAACATTTGTGGAAGTTACCAAGCATCATCCTGATAAGCAACTTTTCTCATGGCTGGTTCCACCAAATACTTGTGTATCAGTTGCCTAAATTAACCAGCCTTGGTCTTCTGTGTCCTTTTCCCTGTAGCTTTCTGCACCTAACAGTACCAGCTGCTGCATCTATTAGTAACAGCCTTCTGTATCAATATCATAGGCTAGGCCTCCTAGTCTGATGACCTCCTACCATGATGACCTCCCACCCTGACAGCTTCCTAACCTGATGACCTCCCACCCTGACTGCCTCCTAACCTGATGACCTCCTACCCTGACTGCTTCCTAACCTGAAGACCTGCCACCCTGACTGCCTCCTAACCTGAAGACCTCCCACCCTGACTGCCTCCTAACCTGAAGACCTCCCACCCTGACTGCCTCCTAACCTGGATGACCTCACAGCCTGACTGCCTCCTAACCTGAAGACCTCCCACCCTGACTGCCTCCTAACCTGAAGACCTCCCACCCTGAGTGCCTCCTAACCTGAAGACCTCCCACCCTGAGTGCCTCCTAACCTGAAGACCTCCCACCCTGACTGCCTCCTAACCTGAAGACCTCCCACCCTGACTGCCTCCTAACCTGAAGACCTCCCACCCTGACTGCCTCCTAACCTGAAGACCTCCCACCCTGACTGCCTCCTAACCTGAAGACCTCCCACCCTGACTGCCTCCTAACCTGAAGACCTCCCACCCTGACTGCCTCCTAACCTGAAGACCTCCCACCCTGACTGCCTCCTAACCTGATGACCTCCCACCCTGACTGCCTCCTAACCTAATGACCTCCCACCCTGACTGCCTCCTAACCTGATGGCCACTAATGTCACTTCACCAAACAGTTGGAGCTGGGGGTGTAACTTGGGATGGCAAAAAATGAACAATTCATCAATAGCTCCAGATGGATGGTCAACCAATATAGAATGGATGTAATGCAGGAGATACTGAAGAAGAGATTGAAGCACCTATGAATGTGTCTGGTGTGCATGAATGATGGTCATTCCTAACTAATTATATCAATATCAGTTACACCTACTAGACTCAGACTGCTATATCTAACAATATCAGATACATCTACTAGTATCAGCCTTCTATAATCAATATCAGTAACATCTAAGCATATCAAACAGCTATATCCAATAATATTAGCTGCACTGACTAGTAACAGTTCTCTGCAGTATCTGCTACATCTACTAGCACTGACTGCACACACTAGCATCAGCTTTCTACATCAAATAGTATCAAATACATCTACTACTACCTGCCTCCAATCTTTCATGTCTACCAGTCTAGTAAACTGAATAGTAGCAGCTACACTTACAAGTAACACCCAGTGATCACGCTAGAATTTTTCAACACTAGTACAATTGTACCTGTCTTTCACCCTGCATGATGTACTTTCTGAAATACTGGTTTTGTCAATACAACTTTCGGTACCTTATATCTTTTTTTTTTTTTTTAATGTAAAATTAAACACATTTTAGAAGCATCGCTGAAAATTAAATGTTTGCGTGAATTTTTTTCCTTTCCCTATTTGCGGTGAGACTTTCTTCTTCTTCATCGAACATTTTCTGATGCTGTGGTGAGATTTAATCTTTACAAAATGTTCACATGCTGAACCATAGTCAAAACTGGTTCTCCTCCACACAAATTGAGCATCATCATCCTACTGGTCTGATTATTCTGCAGCCAATTCTGCTGATTGCTTTTTACTAGTTTTTTTGATAAACCATAAACAGGGTGCCTCCAAAAGTTCTGGCTTTTTTTTTTCTTAAAAAATCACTGGTAATTTACTGGTAATTGTCGGTTAACGCTATCACTTCTTCTTCTTCGTTCGCTTCTGCCACCAAAACCGTACTGTGATCCTACTGAATTTACGCCTGTGGTCCTCGTTAGGTCCCGTGGTCTCCTGTGTGGGGACCACACGAGATCACCGAGAGGACAACAAGGAGTTCAGAGTATCGCAGGGCTTTAGCCTGTATTCTTGGTGGGTCTCTGAAGCGGATTGCGTGACACCGTGGTTTTCGTTGCACCAGTTTAGTCTAGAGTTGGACTTTCTCACCGGAAGACCTTGACGTGTTTAGGATATCAGTGCATCCCCGCTGGGTGAGAGGTACGCTATCACTCAACTACATCTATCAGTGCCAGCCCACTATATCTAATATCATCAGCTATATCTTCTAATATCAATTACATCTACTTCTGCAGCAACATTTATTAGTATCAGCCCTCTGTATCTGCAAGTATCAAATAAATCTCCTGGTGTCAGCTTTCTATACCTACAAGCACCAGCCCGCTATATCCATTACTATCAGCTGCATTCATCTGTATAATTCTTCTATGTCCATTCATATCAGTCATCTATTAATAGAAAGCCTGCTACAACAAAACAACATGTTAGTGAGGAAGCGGTTATGGTTGGCACTGGCAGCAAACAATATGAAAGTAGTACATGCACATGGCACCTGTCCTGTAACACCACTAACACACACCATATTCTTACCAGTAAATGCTACTGAAAACAATGGCACGGAAAACAATGGCACAGAAAAACGAAAAGAAACATTAAAACAATTAATTTTTTTTGTTTCAAAGAAAAAAGAAAATGGTAACAGTATTTAACAAAACATAGGATTACAGGAAACGAAAAAAACTACTCACTGCAACAGGATCCACAGCCACTATAAGAGAGGAAAACACCATGATTTTCAAAAAACTCATGTCCGTTACGGCCCCAACCTGAGCTAATCCGTACAGTGTTCCACCTGAGGAATCACGGGATTATACATATTTTTCAACATAATATTAAGAGAAAAGAAGAATAAACAAATATGAGATTACGTTTCCTAGGTCTTCATAGAAGGAGCTCCAGTCTTGCCCAAGCACACTTTCTGACACAGTATCACACAAGTCACTAGATAAATAACCTTGTTTTTTTTCACCTTTCTTATTCGTTACACATCATACATGTAACTTTAAAATTTCTCATTCCTTTTTTTTCTCCTCTTTACTGTATGCTTTTTTTTTTTTTTTAACTGAGAAGGTGAATGTAAGAACATTACAACTATGTGCTCTGTTAATGAATAAAGCTGTTTCTGTCGGGGTTTTTTTTTTAAAAATAAGTTTAATTAGTTGTTATTACAACCTTATTGTAGTGACTTGTGGAAGGTAAAGGTAAAAGTCCCAGTTTCCACACCATTAAGCAATATTGGGGATACAGTGTTGGGCCTGTATTTCCAAGACCATTGACACATGAAAGTGTGATGTGGTCAGTATCACAGCTGGCCTCACTTAATCTTCCCAGATTTCTCTGGTACCCATTCTTAGAGGCTGGGTGGACCCCAGGGCCTTTTTGGTGTGGTGGTACCAGAAACTGAATCCGGTACCACCTGATTAGTAAACTGAGCACCCAAACCACTCAGCTGATCAAGCTGTGGTGACTTGTGTGTGTGTGTTTATTTATTCTGCTTTACATATAAGGCAAGTCAAAAAGTAACCATAAATCAAAGGATGCATTCATTCATTCACTCATTTGCATGTCCCTTGCGGAACTTTGCCTCACAAACAGCACTTCTGTAGACCTCTCGGTTGTGAGCAAGATGGCCTGCCGCTGCTGCATCCATTTGCAGACTGTCAACGATGTCTTGCAGCCATCTTCGTTTTGGTCTTCCTCTCTTTCTTTTTCCCATTATGTATCCTTCCAATACGGTCTTCTCTAAATTATCATGACGTTTAATGTGTCCAAAATATTTCAGCTTTCTCTCTTTAATCCTCTTTACTAGCCAGCCTTCTTCAATATTAAGCTCTTGTAGTATAGATATATTTGTTCTTTTTGGTGTCCACGATATTTGGAGAACTCTTCTGTAGCATTTACATTCAAAGGCATTTATGTGTTTCTCAGCTGTTTTGTTAAGTGTCCAGGTCTCACAGGCATATGTTGCGATGGGAAAGATGTATGCCCTTAAAAATCTTATTTTTGTAGTTCTGTCTGCTCCTCTCCACAGATTCTTTATTTGTTTTACTTTCTGAAGAGCGATAGATGTCCTCTTTTTAATTTCCCTCATTGTATCTCCATTATTAGTTTGTAGTGATCCAAGATAATCAAAACTCTCCACTTCTTTCAGTTTTTCCTCATGATAAATATTTCAGCTGCCTTAGAATATATGAAAATATAAGAGAACATTACGATGCCATAACAATTGGAGGTTAGTTATTGGTTTTGTTAGTTGTCATCAATTTAGTTTTCTTTGCATTAAGATAGAGGTTCTGTTCTTCACTGTTCTTACGGACTGACATAATTAGTTTTTCCATTCCTTTTTGTGTTGTGGACAGTAATACTGTGTCATTAGCATATCTAATCTCTGGTATTTCATAACCTCCAATTGTTATGGCATCGTAATATTCTTTGTCTACATCTTCTCTAACATCCCTCATTATATTTTCAGTATACAAGTTAAATAAGTAGGGTGACAATATGCACCCCTGATGGACCCCTTGTTTTATGTCAAACCAAGTTGTTTCACCATTTATTCTTACTGCTGGCTGTTGGTCTAGATACAGCAGTGATGTTAATTGTATCAAATGTGTTGGAAATCCCATTTTTTCCATTATTTCCCAAAGTTTCTGGTGTTGTACACAGTCAAATGGCTTTGAGTAGTCTATAAAGGCTAAATATAGATTCACATTAAACTCTCTGGATTTCTCTATTATTAATCTTATATTGAATATATGATCTCTTGATCCTCTTCCTTGCCTGAAACCAGGTTGGACCATATTGACTTCTTCTTCTATTTTCTTTCGAAGTCTACCCATTAGATGGATGCAATCGTTGAAAAAAATAAGAAATAAAAAAGACCCTGACTTGTTCTCTAATATTTTCATATATTTTTCAGCGGTTGCATCCTTTGATTTGCCATTACTTACTGACTTATAACAACTATGTTATTAACACTGTTGAGCAATTAACTGTGCAGTACTGCCAAATCTGGGGAACCACTGACCTAGTGTGTCTTGTCTGACTGTGCTAATTATACTTTTTTTTTTTTTTCTTCAATTGATTCTCAGTCAGAAACTGAATGATCTGGCCACCACAAGGCAGTTTATGAGAACTAATACCATGGCCTACAAGACTGAAGAATTCGTGCTCAATTTCTTCAAACTGAATAAATTATCTTCAACTGTAAGAATTTGAAAACATTCCCCCCCTCCTCCCTTACAATAGGATCTATGATTAACTGTTCCTGTCATCTCTTTGTATTTAAATATCAACTTTTGGTCTCCCTTTCTCCCCTTGTTGCATGAGTTTCTCATTATACGTTTCATGATTTACACTGCGTTTCAATTAATGTCCTGTTACTAAGCAGAAAATTTTTATTTACGACTCATTGTCCACGTTTTTATAATCTGCAAGCCAATGCTGAACTTTTCCAGCACTTTTATTTCCTTTTTTTTTTTTACTGTCTACTGCATAAATTAACATTAGCTGTAATGACTTTCTGAACTGTACTCTTACCTAACATTATGCAGGCCAGTACTGTTCCCTGTTTCAACAAAGGAAAAAAAATGGAAAGGAGCTTGAAAATGAGAAAAAAAAATAACAAACTTCAAACAAAAATGAAACAAACCTAAAATTGGTTAGATTAAGATTTTTGCTTCTCATACATGCCCACAAATGTTATAAGAATTGAAAATAAATCGTAAAACTGATGTTCATAGTTTGGAGATATATTAGGATATTCACTAAGACACTTTCATATTTAATAATTTTTGTTTGTTTGTTTGTTTGTTTTAGAAAGTCTCATAATATTGACACAGAAGGTTCTTTCACTATTTGATTCTTTAACTAAATATGTCTTCAGCATCTGTTCAGTAATTTCATTGCCTCTGAATGTGGCCCATTCCTGCAAAAATCTTTCTTTGCCTGATCCTTTAACTAAGTATATTTTGTTAAGGTGATCAATAAATTTCATTGTCTCTGTGAGTATCCAGACCCACACCTAAATAAATGAATGTTTCAAATAGCCTTCTAAAAAAAAAACAAAAAAAAAACAATGATATCTCAAGACTTTTTATTTTAGACTAAACAATGAACATAAGCTTCATCATTTACCATCAATCCTCTTACATCTAGGAGCATGTATGACACGATAAACTTTCGACCTAACCTGTGGCAAAACTAACCACTCTTCATCATTTATTATCAATCCTCTTACATCTAGGGGCATGTATGACATGATAAACTTTCAACCTAACCTGAGGCAAAACTAACCACTCTTCAATTTAAGAAGAAAAAAAAAATTAAATACGTTTTGTTCCATTCAGGAGATGTGAGATGCCTGGCTGTTCTCTTGTGGCGTGGTAGCTGCTAATCCTATGGGAGCCCTCGGTTCAATCAGTCAGTCTTTTTCTATGGAGCCCTCGGTTCAATCAGTCAGTCTTTTTCATTTTGATTTCTCTCACATCTAAAATGCTTTGCCCACCATTTTTTCAAAGGCTAACAATACAACACTATGTTCTATCACTTTACTGCAAAAAAGAACTGAGCTTTCACTGTATGCATTGACCATGTCAAACATTTGTCATCTATTCTATGTCAGCAGACACTGTGGAGCTGACAATATACAGGAGGCTGGTGGTGGGCTAGTCAAATGTATTCAAAATACCTCTATAACTTCTTTTTTTTGTCCTGGATGTTTCTAAATTAGTTCTGAAACAATGAGTAAACCTAGCCTGGTTCTAAAGCAGCAGCAATTTTCCAGTGCCATTCTGGTGAGAGAAATCACCTTACCTCTGACAACAGCCTTACACTGCAGCCATTAGGTTTAAACAACACAGCTTTTTCTGATCTCATCCCTTTGATTACAGTATCTCTTTCTTCTGTTTTTTTTTAGTGTATATCCACTGCATATTCTCTGTCTGGATGTAGAAACATGCATGCCCAATTCTTCTCTCTTTGAACATTAAAGTTCATCTGTTTATTCATTCTCTATCTTTCTGTTTCTTAGCCTGCTTCAACATTCTCTTTTCATTTAGATCTTTGACCAACTCAATGAGAACTCTCCAAATATGAGAAACCATAATTATTTTCATCAATATTCACCATGTGAATATATTCTACAGTCAACAGTGGCAAGTGTAAATAACGATTCCATTAACATTACCTAGCTCTACACTGCTTTATATGCATTTCCCCATTAACAATACCTAGCCCTACATTACTCAATAAAAATTTCCCCATCAAAATTACCTAGTCCTACATTGCAGATGAAGCCACTGTCAGCAATTATTGAGGAAAGACACTGGCGATGGTTGGGACATGTGCTCCGAATGACTGACAACTCACTACCAAAAATAGCACTAAGATGGACACCACAGGGGAACAGAAGTAAGGGTAGACCAAAAGAGACACGGAGAAGAACAAAAGAAAGGACGTTGAGCAATAGAGGGCTCACCTGGGCAAGAGCAGAAAAAAAGGCAAAGGACAGGCATTTGTGGAAAACCCTTGTGTAAGCCCCATGTGCCCTGGGCACTTAAGGTTCAGAGAGAGAGAGAGAGACATTGCTCCATATGAATTTCCCCATTAGCAGTACCTACTTCTACGCTGTTATATATGAATTTCCCAATAACATTACTTTGCCCTATCCTTCTCGACATACTTTAATAAAATATAAACATACCAAAACTGCAAAGAGCAGAATGCTGCCAATGTTTTCTGTGAAAGTCCTATCATGCAAACTGAAGGCAGCTTCCAATATTATTCTGTAAATCAGATGAGAAATAAAATCATACATAAGTGAACATTCTGTCTTGTCTTGTCTCACTCCTCTAGTATCCTATGGCATCAGAAGAGCAAATGGACTTCTTGAAAGGACTCTGCGATTTGTTTCATACACAGGGACATTCTTCTTCGAACAATCTCAGACGCCAGTTTGGATATCCTGGAAGAATGCAGTTCTGCCTGAAGCTGCCAGTATCATCACATGCATTGGTCTAGGTTGGTACTGGTGATGGTCATGCAACATGGTACTGGTGATGGTCACGCATACTGGGTAATCCTACAACATGCATTGGTCTAGGCTGGTACTGGTCATGCAACAAGCATTGGTCTAGGCTGATACTGGTGATGGTCATGCGTGCTTGGCATCCTGCAACATGCATTCTTTCTGATGCCACAGGTGCAATTACTGACTGTGTCAATTCTCAGTCTGTTGCACATGTGATATATCAGTCTGCTGTGACCAGTACAGAATCCGAAGATCTGATCAGCTCCTCTCCCTCATGCTAAGCTTCATTCCTCCGACAGCCTGGATGCTCACTTTCCTATCTGTTTTTATTTTTGGCTTGAATGAGTGTTTTGGCCTTATCCTGCAAAATACTTGATCTAACAGCTGCAGCTCCCTACTCTTCTTTCGCCAATGAACTGACCTCTTTGCTCCCGCTGATACCGTAGTAGGCAGGAAAGTGTTGCAGAGATAGCAAAGCAACAACACAGCTTATCTCATCATCACAGAAGAATCACTTCCCTTAGGGAAGCTTTCAAATTTTGACAATCTAAGAGGAGTGGGCATCTCTGAGTCACCAGGGATCTGCAATTTGTTGATTTATAATCCCTTCATGAAGCTGACGACACTGCTTGAATGTTTAAGTCCACAATTTATGATGTAAATGGTACCTGCTGTACAATTCTTTTACAGAGTTGAGTCGTGTTCCAGAGACTAATTTCTTAACTACAGGAGATATCTAAGGTTTCCGCTGCTTCTTGTCCATTTCTTGGGTGAAAGAATATATATTCTGTGCAAATTTGTGCCTGACATCATTTATAAGACACACAGTTTTACTACAATTTAATAGGTCTAGATGTACTTGGGGTACATTCAGGAACAGTAGTCGAGTCATAGGACATGTCCTTATGCCTCCGAAATCACAATAAATACTGAAATTTCTCTGGTAAACATCTATTTCGCTCGGTTGTTAGCCATGCCTTAGATTAAACTATGAAAGGTCACCAGACATGTGCAGATAAATTGTGTACAATAAAAAGTTTTACAACAGTTTTACGTTGCAATGAAACAAAATTGCTATAATGAACATGGCAGTCACTAGACTAACAGGAAGTTATCACAATAACGACTATGGCAGTCGAGTTAAGATCTGAAGTAAAGCATTAAATGATAAGAAGAGTGGACAATGGTGATGTTTAATTCACTTCCCAGTATGCTATGATGGCTTTTTAAAATTACAGCCAGATTATGGTGGTCCCCCCCCCCCACCCAAGTCTTAGTGGCTTCCTTTTTTTCCACTTCCCACAGCAGACATAAGAAGGAGAAATTCTCAGCAAATTTCACCTTTCGAAGAATAGTATTAATCCCCACCTCCACCCCATTAGCCTGCTACCAAACAAGAGAAACGCTTAGTTTTCATCAGCCTGACCGGTCCTCACTGTGGTGGAGCCCAGAGAGAAACCTGACTTTGCAGTTTTTTTTGGCCACACAGCCACACAGGTACTAACTCAAAGTCCATATCATGTAGATCCTGATCACATGGAAAGCCGCAACAACCCCACCATTACACCACCTCATTGTGCACAGAAGCAGCTGCTCAGTCCATATAGCAATTACTAAAACAGCTAACAGAAAACTGAGAATACGCAGAAGAAACAGTTGCCCCTACCATGCCCTTGGCAACTGGAGCAAGAAACAATGCCAATTTTGGTTCACATACTTCCAAATCTTTCATCTCTTCTTCTTCTTCTTCTTCGTTCACTTCTACCACCAAAAACCGCACTGTGAACCTACTGAATTCACGCATGTGGTCCTCGTTAGGTCCCGTGGTCCCCTGTGTGGTCCAAAATAGACCACACGAGTTCCACGAAAGGACGACAAGGGGTTCAGAGTATCACAGTGCTTTAGCCTGTATTCTTGGTGGGTCTCTGAAGCGGGATTGCGTGACACCGTGGTTTTCATTGCACCAGTTTGGTCTAGGGTTGGACTTTCTCACCGGAAGACCTCGACGTGTTTGGAATATCAGTGCATCCCCGCTGGGTGAGAGGCGTTAGCCCACCCAGGCCAGAGTTGGACTTTCTCACGGAAAACCTCGACGTGTTTTGAGATACCCGTGTATCACCGCCGGGTGAGAGGTGGTTGCCCATCCAGTCCAGGGTTGGACTTTCTCACCGGAAAACCTCAGCGTGATTAGGATACGCAGACATCCCCGCCGGGTGAGAGGTGGTTGCCTATCTAGACTTCCCTGGTCCAGTGTCTCCGACTTCAGCATTTTGCGGTCGTGGCCGCTACCCTTCCTGGTTGTGACCAGGATGGAGCTTTTGTCCAGGAGGACGAATCCTCGCCACTAGTGACTTCTACCCCTGGGTTGAGCCGGTTTAGGCATTTCCCAGTATGGGCGTGTTTGGGACGGGACCGACCTCTAGGGCAGAGGTACTGTGACATTCATAGCCTTCAAGATTCACCCCTGGTATGAGCCGGTTTAGGCAAAATTCACCAGTATGGGTGTTTATCAGGCGTTACCGACCTCTAGAGCGGAGGTGGCATGACATGTCTAGCCATCGAGTTCGACCCCTGGTGTGTGCCGGTTTAGGCATATTTCACCAGTGTAGGTGTATTTCGGACGTAGGCGGCCTCTAGAGCAGAGGTGCCGTGGTATAGCTCTCGTAGCGATACTACTGGACATACCAGGTTAAACTTCACTTTCCACCACCTTTTCCCATCGGCGCCGCACAGCAACCTTTATTTCCGCATTTACTTCCTTAACCGGGAGGAGCTTCACTCCACGCGCGGCATTTGAAGAGTCTCGCCAGCAGTGTCTTAACCTCTGGGACAAGCCGGTTCATGCATTTCACCCGATATGACTGCACTCAGGACGTGGCCGACCTCCAGACCAGAGGTGCCGTGATTTGACTGTTTGCTTCGCTTTATTCTTTCAACCACCTTTTCCGCAGTGATGCTGCGCGGCAACCTCATTTGCAAATTTCTTCATTGGCCGGGAAGAGCACCGCTCCACGCACGGCAGCTGAAGATCTCGCCAACAGCGGCAGATGAGCTACCAAACGTGACACTCATCTACCCTAAGTAACTGGTTTTCAGGCGCCAGATATTCGCCCTCGCCCCTTCTCCTGTCAGTTTAAACAGTTCTGCCACGGGAAGGCCAGGAGCTGGACTTGACTGCCAGAGGCTGTTTGTGGCGCGTTTGCAGTCCTTAGAACCTTTCATCTCTAAAACAGTCACCTTATCTTCAGGGACATCTATAAAATGTCTTTAAAAAAAAAAATTAAATTAAAATCACCTCCTCCCCAAGATCATACACCACAACATCATCTACAGGACTAGATCTTCACTTACGGAGGCAACAAAAAAATGAAGAACTCATGAGGTCTGAAGAAGTCTGGAAGATCCTTGGAGACACCAGAAAAGCTGTAACAAAAAAAAAAAAAACAGATATAGTTTAAACTATGAGAGATTTCTAGAAAGTATTCAGTGACACCATAAAGTTACATTACTCCAACGGAGCTTAAATTCCACTCTGACAAACAGAAAAAAAAATATGTGGTAACAGCGAGAAAAAAAAAATCCTCAAAGGATGTGAAGTAATAAACAAACTTGCTGATATTTTTAGCATTTAACTGCTTCCGGTTTTAGTTTCATATCCTGGCTACCACTGATACTGTTCAACTCCTGCTAGCAACTGTAAAATCTGGACTTCCTCTTGTCCATATATTACAGATATTTATACAGAGATATTACAGATATTTACACAAGAGTCTTCAGACAATTAATCATGAGAGCCAGGCTTCACATGATGCCCACAGGCCCAAGGATCTGACATCTGGGTTATATTGTGTGCTACCTTCTTCTTCTAGTAGAATTATGGAAGGAAGGAAGGAAGGAAGGAAGGTCTTCAAAACCTATTTTATCTCATCTTTATTCTATCAAACTGAACTATACATAACACAACAGATACAGTCTCTGCAAAAATTAAATAATCTAAAACTGAAGCAAGTAAACAATAAAACTGAAATAATCCAGTGCTGAAATCAGCATATAATACAAGTGAGTAGCAACAAAAGTAAAGTAATCCAAAAACTTAAATGAACAAACAATAAAAGTAAAACAATCCAAAAACTTAAATGAACAAAAAATAAAAATAAAATAATATAAAACCTTAAATGAACAAACAATAAAAGTAAATTAGTCTAAAAATTTAAATGAGTAAACAATAAAAGTAAAATAATTCACAACTTAAATGAACAAACAATAAAAGTAAAGCAATCTAAAAACTTAAATGGACAAAGAATAAAAGTAAAACAATTCAAAAACTTAAATGAACTCTTCTTCTTCTTCTTCGTTTGCTCCTACCACCAAGACCACCCCGTGAACCTTCTGAATTTACTCCTGTGGTCCTCAATAGGTCCCGTGGTCCCCGAAAGGACCATACGAGATCCATGAGAGGACCACAAGAGGTTCAGAGTATCTCAGGGCTTGAGCCTGTATTCTTGGTGGGTCTCAGAAGTGAGAATGTGTGACACCATGGTTTTCGTTGCACCAGTTTAATCTAGAGTTAGACTTTCTCACCGGAAAACATCAACATGTTTTGGATATCAGTGTATCCCTGCCGGGTGAGAGGTGGTTGCCCATCCAGCCTAGAACTGGACCTTCTCACCAGAAAACATCGACGTGTTTTGGGATACCCGTGTATCCCCGCCAGGTGAGAGGTGGTTGTCCATTCAGTCCAGTGTTGGACTTTCTCACCACAAAACCTCAGCATGATTAGGATACGCATACATCCCACTGGGTGAGAGATGGTTGCCTATCTAGACTGCACTGGTCTAGTGTCTCCGACATTGTCAGAGGCAATTTGAGACGCATGCCTTGGAGAAATTTCATGGAGTGGATAGTGTTTCCCCCACCCCATCTCCAGCTATAACAGTCCTTAGAACCACTTAAATGAACAAACAATAAAAGTAAAATAATCCAAAAACTTAAATGAGTAAACAATAAAAGTAAAATAATCTAAAAATGTAAACAAGTGAACAATAAAAGTAAAATAATCTAAAAACTTAAACAAGTGAACGATAAAAGTAAAATAATCTAAAAACTTAAACGTGTGAACAATAAAAGTAAAATAATCTAAAAACTTAAACAAGTGAACGATAAAAGTAAAATAATCTAAAAACTTAAATGAACAAACAATAAAAGTAAAATAATCTAAAAACTGAAATGAATAAACAATAACAGTAAAATAATCTAAAAACTTAAATGAACAAAAGTAAAATGACCCAAAAACTTAAATGAACAAACAATAATAGGTAAAATAATCCAAAAACTTAAATGAGTAAACAATAAAATAATTTCAAAAAATCTAAATGTGCAAACAATAATCTAATGAGTAAACAGTAAAAGTGAAATAATCTAAAAGTCAAATGATTAAATAATGAGAAACTAAAAAAAAGGAAAAATAATCTAGAACTAATACTTACTGAATTATGGCTCCGAAAACAGTTCCAAGAATAATGAGAATGCTGAAAGTTTGCAAAAAAAAAAAAAAAAGATTTTTTTTTAAAAAGAAACATTTCCCAATCATGCAGTACCAACTTGAACAGTATCTACATCACTGTTTCCCAACCTGGGATCCACAGAGCATCATATGGGGGCCTTTGTGGCAAGTGTGAATTATGTACAATGCTAAAAAAAAAAAAGTGTTAAAGCCTTTAATTTTAGTTCCCAACCTGGGATCCATGAAGGTCATACGGGAGTCCTTATGGCAAGTGTAGATTATACGTAGAATACTAGAAATATGCAAGTGGGTGGGGGTGTCCTTTTGGCAAGTGTAGATTATATGAAGAATACTAGAAATATGCGAGTGGGTGGTGTCCTTATGGCAAGTGTAGATTATATGAAGAATACTAGAAATATATGAGTGGGTGGTGTCCTTATGGCAAGTGTAGATTATATGTAGAATACTAGAAATATGCGAGTGGGTGGGGGGGGGGGTGTCCTTATGGCAAGTGTAGATTATATGTAGAACACTAGACATATGCAAGAGGGTGGGGGGTGTCCTTATGGCAAGTGTAGATTAAGGAGAAATTAGAAGTGAAATACATGAAAGCCCTTAAATGGAGTAGCATACAGGGGTCATGGATGAACTACAAGGGTCATATTGAAAGTCATGTGCGAATTTTTAAAAAATCAGAATTTATAGAGAAAATATAAATGTATCATCTTAAACTGCATCTTTTTCTTCACTTTTCAACATAATCTCCATTTCTCTGCACACGTTTTTCCCAATGCCCTGCAAGTTTGAAAATACCCTCCCAGTTGAATTCCGTTCCAGCTGACTGACAGCACAGATGTACTGTTTTCTGGACATTCTCTCCTGTGGGACCCAGTGAGCACAAACTTTTCTATGACTTAGGGTTTTAATCATTTCCTGTACTGCATTATGTCCTACTCCAAGATTTACAGCGATTTCAGATACTATTACACGTCTGTCTTCTTTAATGATGTCGTCAACCCTTTCCACGTTGTACTCAGTGGAGGCAGTTCGAGGGTGACTGCTGCGAGGCATATCTTGGAAGCTTGTGTTTCCATCTTTGAAATGTTTCACCCACTTCCTAACACTGCTAGCACCCATACACACATCTCCTTGAGCAAGTTGAAGACTTTGGTGAATTTCAGCAGCGGGGATTTCTTCTTTAATGAGGAACTCAATAACAGCATGTTGACGAAATGAAACTTCAGCACCTTCCATTTTGTTTATGCTCCACGTGACACTTGATGGTGATGTCATGGAATATCTACATGAAGTGCAAAGGATGCAGGTTAAGATGATACATTTATATTTTCTTATCTATAAATTCTGATTTTTTAAAAAACTTTTGCTCACAGCTTTCAGTATGACACTCATACTCTGATCTTCAGGGAGTCTTGATCCTGGAAAAAAACATTGGGAAATCACTGCTCTACACATATTACATTTATTTTTTAAATGTATATTATTTCCTTCTTCTTTACATTTCCACTTCTTTGTTCTGCAACTTCTGCTTTCTCAAGAAGATGAAACAATCTTTTCCTTGTTAAGCACTAATAGGGTTAAAGAAGCCCTATGTCATGTCAATGATGAATAAACTGTGGATTAGATGTTAGCGGCCACATTCTTCTTTCACCTGTGTCATGCTAAAGCAGCATCTTCCATCACATGTTGACACACTACCAGAAAATGGATCTGTTAAATTAAAAATAATCTTTGCATCATCTGGGTTCTATTTACTGTTTTATTTTTTAATGAGGCATCCATGGTGTTCACAGGTTGGGAAGGAGATCTACAGCTGTTCTCAGGCAGGAAAAGTATGGGGTGGGGGGGGGGGGTCCACAGCCGAAATAAAAGGTTAAGAGCCACTGTACCAGAGGATGGTATAGTTCATGTTATGCCTGTATGTTTTTCCCTTCAAAAGTGCACAAAATACACCTTCATATAGACCTGTCTATGTAAACCATTTCTGTTTATTTCTCAATGCTTCCTCTCCTATTTCTGAATGTTTTGTCTCTCCCAATAGTTTCTTTTATCCTCCTTCCTCCTTCTATTTTGTTTCAGTTATACCTGCCTGCAGTTTTTTTTTTCTTCTACCTGCCAGCAAATCTTCTGCTATTCTGGCTGCAGCTCTTTCGTTATATATGTCTGCAGCTGTTTTGTTCTGCCTGCCTGCAGTTCTTTTGTTATATCTGCCTGCAGTTTTTTTTTTGTTCTACCTGCCTGCAGTTCTTTTGTTATCTTCTTTACATTTCCTGCAGTTTTATATCTGTCTGTAGTTCTTTTACAGCAGTGCCTGTATCGAGATGCTGCAAATGACAAGGTCAACCAATCAGAGATGACCAAGATTTTCTACATTTACTCTGATGTCCTTACACTGTGTCCATGACATAAATTGGTCAGGTTCAATATGTTCCTCATGGAATCTGCACAGAAGCCCAACTGTTAGATCTATTCGAAGAATGGGAAAATGAATGAACTTATTTTCAAAGAATGAAGAACTGGGAATTCACCCCATCCTACACTGTTGACTCTTGCACAACATGTGTTTGAAATGCATAGGTCCACTTACATGTAGATTTTTTTCAATAAATGTAATGTAACCATTTTTATTGAGATTTGTGACAATTTGAAACGGCAAAAAAAAACAAACCTACAGATGAACTACATAATCTAGAAATACTGAAAATAAAATTAAGAAATACTCTGCTGTAGAGTCAGAACCAAGCTGCCTCTCTGTATGCCGTAAAAATTTTACAACAATTCATTCATTCATTCACATGCTGGCTAGGTTACTCTATGGCAATCATTCTGATTACACTAGGCTAACACAAAACAATCACACCGCTTCTTTGTTATCAATGCATGAATAATTTTGTTATCAATGAATGAATCATTAAATCTGTAAATAAATGTGTATTTCTTTTCCACACTATCTTTTCATATTTAATGTCTAGCGTTAATAATACATGTAATATCTATGGTGTTTTGTATCACATAAAACAATACTGATGTAAGTACTGACAGACATCTCCATTCATCTTGTATAAACAGGTGATGTGAACTTATGGTATTGATAAATACAGTGCAGTACTGAACATGTCTTTTTCTCTTCCTTATAATTTTCTTAATAATATTTTCTCTTCTCTAGCTTACTTTATTGTAAGATGACAGTATATAACACATATAACATACAAAATATGTATTAATCAACTCCTTATGTTAACAGCAAGGCTTCCGTTCAATAGTAGGCTATTAGTAGTTAAGTTCTGGGAAGTCAAAATTTATGCGCATATTCAATCAGCACCTTAACCCTTGCACTGTTCACGAGTCAGCTGTACTTTGGTCTTCGTTAACTCTACCACAAGTACTCAACATTAGTCTGAGTACAAGTGGTTTGAGTTACGATCATTCTCTGTTTGTCTTTCCCTCATGTGCTTTGTGTTTACTCCCAAGGCTAACCATACAACACAAGCCCATTGTTTCCCCACTTGCTAAAAAATTTATACACACAAGCATAAGCAATATTTAAGATGATAAAACATTTATGTTCAATCTCATGCTCATACAATCAACAAATATATGGTAAACTACATATAATATAGATGTGAATGTACATATAACTCAATGCCTATTTTTGAGACTTTCACTGCAGTATTAGCTGCCAAAAACTAAGTTTCCCATTACAAAAAGACAATACAGAAACTATAGTTTTATTTCAGATCTCTTTGTGTCTTCATTTTTCTAAGTGTTTTGTAGTGTTATGCCATGGACATATGTCAGTCATGTGCTGAGAAGAAACAGTCAGAGAATCTCAAAATAGGCTATCAAGTGGAACACAACAGGCTGAAGAAAAAGAGGTCAACCATGTGAAACTCTAAAGAGGACACTGTTAAGAAAGGCCAGTTCAGTGGGCATAACATCCCTTGATGAGGTTGAAAAGCTTGCCAAAAACAGGAAGACTTGGTTTAACAGCACAGGAAGGATGTAAGATATGTTATACCACTGATGCATATAAGGGATATGGTGCTAGTACCCAAATTTAACCTGAATTCATACATAAAGTTATTATGATGAGTATCATGCTTGTTTATGTTTCCTTCCTTAGCTTCAGGAGACAGATGTCCATTTCTGCCGCTGAGGTGACTGGGACACCTCCAGCCAGAACTGAATCACCGATCTCCGGGTTGAGAGACAAGTGCATTAACTAGTTCACTCCTCTGACATCTTAGACAATGAGCAGATATGACATATCAGTGCATCATAATGAAGACCTGGGTGCTTGAGTGATGAAGCTGTCAGTGTCCTAGTCTGTCATGGCAAGGGTCAGTGGCTGAATCTGGCCAGAGGTGCCTATCACCAGCTACAGAAACAGGTACCTGGCTTCTTCTTGAGACTGAGAAGAAAAGGCAGCTAGGCATGGTGCTGACAACATTACCCTTTAGTGTGCCAAAAGGTCATGGAAAATATGGACAATAACACTATATCCCCAAGGTGCCTTCATGGCAGATTATGGCTATCTTTACTTATAATGAAAACATTTTTTTTTTCCAACATGCATTCAGAACTTCTCAATTTATCTTCTGACAACTTACCATGATTCTGGTATTTTGCTGGACAAGAAATTTGCATGATGATAACCTGCAAGTTAAAATGTGATACAGTTGTTGGAATATATGGAAAACCATACATTTTCATCTTATATCACAATAAATTGCTAGTGGTGGTTGGTGCGTGTTAAATGATAAAAATGCAAACAAGAAGTAACCCAACAAGATTCATTCATTCATTTGCATGTCCCTTGCGGAACTTTGCCTCCTTAACAGCTCTTCTGTAGGCATCTTGGTTCTGAGCTAGATGGCTTGCTGCTGATGCATCCATTTGCAGATCGTCAATGATGTCTTGCAGCCATCTTCGCCTTGGTCTTCCTCTCATTCTTTTTCCCATTACGTACCCTTCCAAGACGGTTTTCTCTAGATTATCATGACATTTAATGTGTCCAAAATATTTCAGTTTTCTGTCTTTAATCCTCTTTACTAGCCAGCCTTCTTCAATATTAAGTTCTTGTAGTATGGATATATACGTAGTATGGATATATATATATATGTAGTATGGATATATATATAGTATGGATATATACGTAGTATGGATATATATATATATAAATGCCTAAGGAAAATACTCGGCATCAAGTGGAATGAATTCAAGAACAACGCAGAGATAAGACAGATGACTGAACAACAACCAGTCTCATGGGTGATCAGGAAAAGGAGATGGACATACGTTGGTCACTTGATGAGAAGAAATGATCAGAGAATCCCAAAAGAAGCTATCAAGTGGAACACAACAGGCCGAAGAAAAAGAGGCAGACCGCGTGAAACTCTGAAGAGGACATTATTAAGAGAGGCCAAATTAACAGGCGTAAAATCCTTTGATGAGGTTGAAAGACTCGCCGAAGACAGGAAAAATTGGCGAACTGCTTTGCGAGCCCTGTGTGACGTTTAACGGCACGGGAAGGATATAAGATAAGAAGTATGGATATATTTGTTCTTTTTTTGTGTCCATGATATGTGAAGAACTCTTCTGTAGTATTTACATTCAAAGGCATTTACATGTTTCTCAGCTGTTTTGTTAAGTGTCCAGGTCTCACAGGCATATGTTGTGATGGGAAAGATGCATGCCCTTAAAAATCTTCTTTTTGTAGTTCTGTCTGTTCCTCTCCACAGATTCTATAGTTTTTTTACTTTCTGAAGAACGACAGATGTTCTCCTTTTAATTTCCCTCATTGTATCTCCATTATTAGTTAGCAGTGATCCATCATTCATTCATTTGCATGTCCCTTGCGGAACTTTGCCTCCCAAACAGCACTCCTGTAGGCCTCTCGGTTGTGAGCAAGATGGCCTGCTGCTGTTGCATCCATTTCCAGATCGTCAATGATGTCTTGCAGCCATCTTCGTCTTGGTCTTCCTCTTTTTCTTTTTCCCATTATGTATCCTTCCAATACGGTCTTCTCTAAATTATCATGACGTTTAATGTGTCCAAAATATTTCAGTTTTCTCTCTTTAATCCTCTTCACTAGCCAGCCTTCTTCAATATTAAGCTCTTGTAGTATAGATATATTTGTTCTTTTTTGTGTCCACGATATTTGGAGAACTCTTCTGTAGCATTTACATTCAAAGGCATTTATGTGTTTCTCAGCTGTTTTGTTAAGTGTCCAGGTCTCACAGGCATATGTTGCGATGGGAAAGATGGATGCCCTTAAAAATCTTATTTTTGTGGTTCTGTCTGCTCCTCTCCACAGATTCTTTATTTGTTTTACTTTCTGAAGAGCGATAGATGTCCTCCTTTTAATTTCCCTCATTGTATCTCCATTATTAGTTAGTAGCGATCCAAGATATTCAAAACTCTCCACTTCTTCCAGTTTTTCCTCATTGATACATATTTCAGTTGCCTTGTTTGTTTTGTCAGTTGTCATCAATTTAGTTTTCTTTGCATTAAGATAGAGGTTCTGCTCTTCGCTGTTCTTGCGGACTGACATAATTAGTTTTTCCATTCCTTTTTGTGTTGTGGACAGCAATACTGTGTCATCAGCATATCTATCTCTGGTATTTCATAACCTCCAATTGTTATGGCATCGTAATATTCTTTGTCTACATCTTCTCTAACATTCCTCATTATATTTTCAGTATACAAGTTAAATAAGTAAGGCGACAATATGCACCCCTGACGGACCCTTTGTTTTATGTCAAACCAAGTTGTTTCACCATTTATTCTTGCTGCTGCTTGTTGGTCTAGATACAGCAGTGATGTTAACTGTATCAAATGTGTTGGAAATCCCATTTTTTCCATTATTTCCCAATAAAATATGAAGAGGAAAATGGAATATGGATTTTGGATGAGCAAACAATAGATATTTTGGAGTCTCATAGCCAGCATAAATGCTTATGCTGTTATGAAACTTAGCCAAGCAGGTGATGTAGTAATGATTCTGGATGGACACCTATTGGCTGCCATGAAATGTATAAGTTCATGGGCACTATCATTTCCATGAGCATGCAACCTAAACCAAAACTCAGTGACTACTGGATCACTACAGGCCATCTGCAGTCACCATTTTTTAGGCAGATGTTTAATAGGGACAGGTTTCTGAAGATATACAGCACTATGCTGCATGTCGGTGAAGCTGATAGTGAAGGTAAAGCCAAAATTGAACCTTTTGTCAATCAGCTGGTCGCATCTTTTCAGGCAGCCTTTTACCCTTTCAAAGACATAAGTATTGATGAAATGGTAATTGGCTACAAGGGACGCTGGTGTCACAAGCAATATAACGCTAGCAAGCCAGCCAAATATAACATCAAGATGTTTGGCCTTTGTGACTCCATCATAGGTTATGTGTTCAACCTGGTGATATATTTTGGGAAGCAAACCTCCTATGACCCTGCCACTGCTGACAGTCCAAGTCATGCTGTGAAAGTTTTTCAGACACTTTTGCAGCCAGTGAAGGCTTCTCATTATATATTTGCAGACATGTATTATACCAGTCTTCCTCTGGTTGATTATCTGCTGTCAAAAGGTCACAATTACACTGGGACCTTGAATATCTGTCGTAAGGGCTTTCCTCCGCAGCTGAAAACTCAGACACTTGAAGAAAACAAGCCTGTTTACCATGTCAGAGATGATGGTAAGATTCTCTGTGTTTCCTGGACAAACAAAAAGTCAAAGAAGCCTGTTCATGTGGTTACAACACATGGAAAAACTGTCACTATTCCTCTTATCGAAGGACAACAAGAGGTCCAGAAACCAGAGATCATTCACACATATAACATGTGTATGAATGGATGTGACAGAGCTGACCAAAAGGTTTCATACTATGGCATGCATTCTAGAAAGACAATAAAGTGGTGGAAGAAAATATTCAACTGGATTTTGGAAATAACACAGGTGAATGCTCACACTTTATATCTGCTTTCAGAGAACCCTGGCAGGAGTAACAAACCCCTGGTCTTCTTCAAGAACCAGCTTATTGAAGGTTTGGTATCCTTGGCAGACAGCAGCTTCATTGCAGAAGTTAGTATGCCTGCTCCCAGGCAAACGGGAGCAGCAGCACATCCCCTTATCTCAGAACGCTACCAAGGTGCTCATCTGACTGACATGAAAGATGTCCGTAAATGGTGTTTATACTGATCGAGGGCAGACAAGAAAGTCTGCACCTATTACTACTGCACTACGTGCTCGGACGAACCTCATCTGTGTCCAAAGAATTGTTTCCGGGCATATCATACGTCACATCGAGCATGATACCACTGCATTCTAGCACAAATACTTCATTTGCCTGTGCTTTCTCCATTTACTGTCTGAGCCACCCTTGACATCTCTGTCTAACCTGACCATTTTTACTCTGTAGGTGACTGATTTCTTGACTGAAGACAGCAGAAGACTAGTGTTTTTGTACCTGTATTGTATATATTGAAGACATCAATATAGACGGCAAAGACCTGAGGATTGTAAAACATCTATACTGGCAGCAAGAAGCAGCAGTTCGAGTTGAAAATAGAATTGGAAAATACCAACCTATAAAACAAGAGGTGCGACAAGGATGTGTATTATCTCCAGACCTTTTTTCTCTGTACAGCGAGAATATTCTAAGAACAATCATCACAGAACCAGGCATAAAAATTGGAGGATACAATATTAACAACCTTCGGTATGCTGACGACACAGTACTGATAGCTGAGAACCAACAAGACCTGCAAAATCTCTTGGATAAAGTCGCCAAAGAAAGTGAACAGAAAGGCCTTACTTTGAACATCAAAAAGACAGAGACTATGGTTATATCTAAGAAACAGAATCCACCAGCATGCAGTATAAAATTAAACGGAACCATTCTAAAGCAGGTGCAGAAATTCAAATACCTTGGAGCAGTAATAACTTCAGATGGGAAATGCAAAACAGAAATTAGGAACAGAATAGGCCAAGCAAAGACTGCATTTCAGAGAATGAGAAACATATTAGCTAACACATCTTTATCAATGAATGTTAGAAAATGAGTCCTAAAATGCTATATTGAACCTATCTTGTTATATGGAAGTGAATCATGGACAATAGGCAAGTCTGCACAAAAATCATTGGATGCAGCAGAAATGTGGTTTATTAGAAGAATGTTGCGAATCCCCTGGACAGCAAAAATAACTAATGAAGAATGTATGAGAAGAGCTGGAGAGACAAAAAACCTTGTCAGAAAGATAAGAGAGAGACAACGTACTTTCATAGGACATGCAATGAGAAGAGGGAGCATTGAAAATATTATAACAACAGGAAAAATAGAAGGAAGAAGATCAAGAGGAAGACCAAGAGAAATGATACTGGACAGTCTGACGGGATGGTGTGAGAGGAGATCACCAACTGAACTGATGGCCTGTATGAAGGATCGGGTACTCTGGAGAAGCATAATAGCCAACGCCAGTCGGCACGGCACCTGATGATGATGATTGTATATATTGACAGCTAATTTAATTTTTTTTATACTTTTTTATCATGTAAATATATTGTGTACAGATCACATACTGATAGTTTTATACAACAGTGTGTTGTACAGTGTTCACGTGTTGTACGTATATTCTGTATATAATTTTTTTTTCATTTTTCATGCCATGTATATAATTTTTCACTAGCTCTGTAACGGCCCTTTTCAGGGCCATCCAAATTTTCAAGACTGGCAATTGCTCAGGAAAGAGGAGCCTTCACCTCAGCCAACAGCAGCTCTGTAACAGCCCTTTTCAGGGCCATCCAAATTTTCAAGACTGGCAATTGCTCAGGAAAGAGGAGCTTTCACCTCAGCCAACAGCAGCTCTGTAACTGCCCTTTTCAGGGCCATCCAAATTTTCACAATTGACAAGCACTAGGTGTGCGCAAAATGAGTTCACAATGTTTTCTGTTGTGTTTGTGTTTTTGTTTGTTTGTAGTTCTGCAAATTTTTCCACAGTTTTTACACTTCATGTGAGGAATTCCATTTATCTTCATATTGTGTTTTTCAATTGGATATTTACAGCTATAATGGTAAGAAGAAAACAATTGTATTTGTGTGTCATAATTCTTTTTTGGGCTGAAAAGAGATATAGTGTATATTAGATGTGATTCATTTGGATTTCACAACAGAATATGCCAAAGTTGGATTTATATTCAGTTGGAATATATTCAGATTGAGGGTAAGTTGAACATACTTTTTTTTATCTCAGTCCTAAATAATTTTTTTTTTTTTGCTCACAAACTTTTCAATATTTTCTCAACAGTTCTCTTTCTTTGACAAATAACTACATTTATGAAATCCTCATTCATTTCTACTTATTTTGATATATGATACATTTATGTTGAACCCTGAATTAGTTTGTTAAAATTAATTTTAGAGAGGGACCCAAAAATTATCGCAACACCCGCTCGATAATATAACGTCTGCCCGTACGACGGTAACGTCCGCCTGTATGCCGGTAACGCCCGCTTTTTTTTTTCCCGGGTGGAAAGAGTTAATCTGCAATTAATGAGCAATAGCATGGCCATATCTTCCTTGGCAATATGTATCATTAAGATCAGTTCATTCATTTATTTGCATGTCCCTTGCGGAACTTTGCTTCCCAAACAGCACTCCTGTAGGCCTCTCGGTTGTAAGCAAGATGGCCTGCTGCTGCTGCATCCATTTGCAGATCATCAACGATGTCTTGCAGCAATCTTCGTTTTGGTCTTCCTCTCTTTCTTTTTCCCATTATGTTTCCTTCCAATACAGTCTTCTCTAAATTATCATGACATTTAATGTGTCCAAAATATTTTTAACCTCCAATTGTTAAGGCATCGTAATATTCTTTGTCTACATCTTCTCTAACATTCCTCATTATATTTTCAGTATACAAGTTAAATAAGTAAGGCGACAATATGCACCCCTGATGGACCCCTTGTTTTATGTCAAACCAAGTTGTTGTTTCACCATTTATTCTTACTGCTGCTTGTTGGTCTAGATACAGCAGTAAGATCAGTAGTTTCTCATTTTTGGCTAAACAGCTGTAGGTAAACACAAAGTAGAGATGCAGGCCAATGGCTGAGAAATGAGATAAAGAGATGATAACAAAAGGTATTAGATAACAAACAACATGATCTCATGGCTCAAAATGGCCCCAGTTTGCTCCGAATGGATAACTATGGCCCAAACAAAAACCACCTAGATGGCACAGATAATAAAAATTAAAAAACAATATGGTGAGGGGTAAATGCAAGGCATGTAGAAAGGATGGACGAAAGTCATACCCCAGGTGAGTGGTATGTGTGAAGGACCAAAAGTGAGATGCAAGGATATCTGTGAGTTATCCATGACAGCTTTTTTTTTTCCTATCAACAACTAGGACTGGGAATAACTGGCAAAAGACTGAATCACAATGGCACGGTGTTATCTGAAGAGAAATACAGGCCAAGACTGAAAACAAAGGAAGCACTACGGAGGCTGAACCTTACTACACCATTAACTGATATTACCATGACTACTCATGCATATCTGATTTATTAGTAGAATCAATCATGCGAGAATCTGTTCAGCATAACGATACATGGCAAGTTCCACTAACAGTTAATGTTAATCTGCTTCAAAACCATCTACATTTTTTAAGTGCTACTATCATTACTAACTGTATGTTTGAAACAGATGCCTTACCAATTTTACTGATTCCCGTCAGCAGTACAACAATAGTAAATATCAGCGGGTCCCGAACTTCCTTGTAAGCAACAGCAACAACATGCAGGCTCCCACGATGGCCATGACTGCCTGCGTCTGTATGGTTACTAGTCGCATTATGTCCGTCGTGTCCATCTCCAGCGTGGCTTTCTGAGACTCCTCGCTGATCGCCAACCGCAGGTACAACCAGTAAAATAATGCTAAATAACAAATATTGCTGCGACATTGCTGAATCTTTCCCAAATGCTAATTGGCTGAAGAACCTTGGTCTCATTTCCTTAAAGCCTGACATTGATTGGTTTAACCTGCCTGCAAAGTTGAGCTACACACTGTGAGCTTCTATGCAATTACACGAACAGAACAAGGCTCTACGTCTTCCATAGCTGGCATTCTTGGCGCTAAACTCTCGTCCGAAAGAACAGATCCATTTAATATTTTATCAACGAAGTGCGAAATAAGCAGGATCTCATGAATTTTATATCCTCCCCTCGTAAAAGTTTTGTTTCCTTTGGACGGAAAAACACTTCCGGTGTTACCGACCGCCTTATAAAAAACTTTCACTGGAAAAAGTTAGTGAAACAGCCTTATATATATATCCTTTCTCTGCTAACAAGGGACGAAAACACTATCAATCTGACATTCAACAACCCCTAGCTGACATGCTAGCGTTAGTGCTGGCGAATCATAGCTAATCAAGAACTTGCCCCCACCTCTCCGCAAGAACCCCTAGTAACAGGCGTAGCCTGGCTAACGGGGCAGGAATCGCCATAGCCCCCATGGTGATGGAGTCTGCTAAAGAAGCACTGCGCACCCTCTGCTTTTTATTTGCACCCAGGGAATGAAAAAAAAGCCACCATAACCCCCTCCCACTTGGACACGATGGTATGCCTCAACATCTTCACCGCATCGGCTGCAAAGAACACTTGTTCGCGGTTCTAGGGAGAAAGAATAAGATAAGCTTCCCTTCTTCCAAGTGCTCTTCCCAGTTTTCTGTAAATGATGTGTTGTAACTTATAGATATGACACCTGCGTGGCTTTACTGTAAAATTAAATAATAAATAAATAAATGAAAACAAAACATAAATTTTGTACGAGCTAATCTTAGACATTTGTCTCAAAGGAAACAGAAATGCAAGAAAGAAAAAAAAAAAAGATTGTGCTCCTATCTACCGACCATTCTGACTGGAGAGAAAAAGCTCTTCTACACTTTCTCTATATTCTCGATCTAGGTCCAGTGCTGAGTGTTGTTTCATCGATATTTAGCACACAACTGTACAACATCGTAAACCAGTGTTTCCCAACTTTTTTTTTAGTCATGCCTCATCTCAACGCCTCAAAGATTTTGATTCCCACCCCAACCCACCGACCCCCCCCCCTAAAAAAAGTCAAAATTTCCACTCCACCCACCCACCCCCCTAACCCCGGGGTGTATGCCCACACGTTGGGAAACAATCTTTCCCGTGCCGTTAAACATGTGACATAGGGCTCGCAAGGTAATTCACCAATTTTTCCTGTCTTTGGAGAGTCTTTCAACTTAATCAAGGGATTTTATGCCTGTTAATTTGGCCTCTCTTAACAATGTCCTCTTCAGAGTTTCACGTGGTCTGCTTTTTTTTCTGTGGCCTGTTGTGTTCCACTTGATAGCTTGTTTTTGGGATTCTCTGATCGTTTTTTTCTCATCACGTGGCTAACATATGTCCATCTCCTTTTCCTGATCACCCATGAGACTGGTTGTTGTTCAGTCATCTGTCTTATCTCTGCATTGTTCTTGAATTCGTCCCATTTGATGCCGAGTATTTTCCTTAGCATTTGTTTTCAAAAGAGTCTAATTTCTTGTCTATTTCTTTAGTTGTTTTTCAGCTTTCGTATGCATAAATGAGGGTGGATATTACATTTGAATTGAATAGTCTTAACTTGGTTTTTGTGCTTACAACTTTTGAATGCCATATGTTCTCAAGATTCTTGAAGATCGATGCTGCTTTTGTAATTCTAATTCTAACTTCCTTTTCTGGTGTCACCATACTGGTCTATGTAGCTGCCAAGGTATGCAAATTGATTGACTTCTTCAATATCTGTCCCTTCTACGTGTATTTTTCCATTTTGATTCATGCGAATTTTCATTATTTTTGTTTTGTCCTTGTTAATTTAAAGTCCTATTTTGCTAGCCAGTGAAGACAGGCTATCTGTTTTTTCTTGCATGGAATTCATTGTTACTGATAAGAGTTTATGTCATCAGCAAAATCAAGATCTTCTAGTTGGGTCCCTTGTACTCAGTCAATACCTGTATTACCTGTGGAGCAGTTTTTCATTATGAAGTCTATTTTAATTCCAAAAAGCAAAGGAGACATTATACACTCTTGTTTCACACCTGTTTCAATCTGGAACCATTCACTCATCCCTTCTTCTGTTTTGACTGCACAAACATATCCATTGTAGAAGTCCTTAATGATGTTGACAATTTTAGATGGTATTCCATATAGACTTAAAATTCTCCACAATGAATCTCTGTGTATGTTATCAAATGCCTTTTTAAAGTCTATGAAGTTCAGTATTAATGTTTTCTGCGTTTCAATATGTTCTTCAAGTATTATTCTTAGAGTAAAGATCTGGTCGAGACAGCTTCTCCCTTTTCGAAATCCTGCTTGTTCTTCTCTCATTGCAGTATCCACTACATCTTTAAGTCTATTCAAAATGACCTTGCAAAATACTTTTGACACAACTGATATTAAGGTCACTTCTGGGAAACAATGCCGTAAACAAAATGACCTCAGCGATACTGACACGACTAGGTTTACACTTGAAAACAGCCTGATGTATGATTACAGAACTCTGGTACCATAAGAGTTTTTAAATTCCAGGTTTAACTTTACTTATACTTTCTTCCTTTTTCCCGTCTTTGCTTTCCAAGCCGACATTATTACAGTGAGCCCTTCCTGGCTAGTTCACTTTCTTTACCTGTTACCCTTCCATTTCTATGCTCCACACTTTAAATCCTTTTCACCTATTGCAGTTAATCAGTCTGTTCTACCCAAGTCTGTCTTGGTTGGGCTAACTTTTCATTCCTCCTTCCACTGTCTTCTTTGCTGCTAGCCAGTCAGGCGGTCTAACAGTTTTCATGCTTGTATTATACAAGGAAAGCAGACATTATTCCCCCTATACTCTCTTCTGCAACAGCATTCTCCATCATGTAAGTCTCTTTTTCTTTTTAAATGTTCTCTTTTCTTATTATTGTTTTATAACTTTCCTCTTCTCTGATATGCAGGGTAGCTTTTTTCCCCCTCTTCTTTCTATTCTGTTTTCATTCTGTATATACAATATGTCTTAATGACATGGAAAACGGAATTTTCACCTTACCGTACCTGCATATTAATTACATGAATAAAACAAAAGTCGGAACGTCTTAACGGTGTGTTTTCGTTAGCTTTTTCACACCTAATTTAATTTCCATGCTTTGCTAGAATAAATTTTGGTGAGAAATTTTCGTGGAAAGAAACTTGGAGAAAGTTACTCTATAACTGAAAAATATGGGTTGGGTTACAACAACCTACTTTTCATTTTATTAAGACTTTGCCTAATTATCGCTCTGAACATTAATTCACATAAGCGCGAAAGATCTACTAGCACTGTCAGTGTTGCTTTGGAGTCAGTCATTTGCATGTCCCTTGAGGAACTTTGTTTCCCTGACAGCTCTCCTGTAGGCCTCTCGGTTGTGAGCAAGATGCCCTGCTGCTGATGCATCCATTTGCGGATTATCAACGATGTCTTGCAGCCATCTTCGCCTTGGTCTTCCTCTCTTTCTTTTCCCCATTATGTACCATTCCAAGACGGTCTTCTCTAAATTCTTATGAGTTTAATGTGTCTAAAATATTTAACTCTTTCAATCCCTGAAGGCATTAAAACCGATAGAGTTAGAACTTTCTACCATACAGGAACAGGTTAATATTTCTGAAAGAAGACACTGTCCGATGTTGTAATCAGCGAGCCATGGCTGACATGCTTAGCGTCAGGGCTGGCGAACCATAGCTAACCAAGAACCTGTCCCATCTCTCCCCCTGGTAACCCCAGTAACAGATCTAGTCTGGCTAACGAGAGCTGGAATCGTCATAGTGGTGGAATCTGTTTAAAAAAAAGTATTGCACAGCCCCTGCTTTTTAGCTTCATTCAAGGACTGTTAAAAAAAATATATAGCCGCTGTAACCCACTCCCAAGCCGACACAATGCTGTGTCTCAACATCTTCACCGTAGCAAGCTGAAGATGTTGAGGAATGCAAGGAATATCAAGTCACGGTTCCATGAACACAGAGACAGGTTAAAGATTTCTGCAATTAAGTTTTTTTTTTTTTAAACGCACATCTAAATGTGTTAATTATAGATCGCAGGTATGATGGCCCTTGATAATAGTAAAATAATAATAATAAAATAACAGTAAACAAAGTATTTGAGCGTAAGACTATTTTCCAAGTTCTTATCAAAATCGCATTACATAGCAAGCTTAAAAGAAGGCCAGAAATCGCACAGACAGCGAGTATACAGCGGATTATAGTGTGTATCTCTTACTTGTGGGAAGATTTGTTAAGTCACTCGGAATGGTTTCCTAGTCGAAAACGGTTAAATTTTTTGAAAGATAGACATATCACACCTAGGGGTTACCTGTACCCTGGTCAATGCCATGACAGACCCCCGGGGGGATTATACGTCATATCTAAGACGCAGCTACAAAAAAAAAAAAAACGCGCGATGGCGTAAAAGGACGTATCAAAAGCCTGAACATTGTTTAGAAACACTGTCTCTATGTCTTGACTGAGCAAAGATTGTATTAGTAACCGAATGGGATCGTCTATATAGGAACTGTGACTGCGCCGGATCCTTGTTTCAAACATTTTTTTACGCCCGCGAAAGGACAAAAGAATCGAGATTTGGACAGAACTGCAAGTTCTTTTGGAAAAATTCTGATCCACTTCATAATGAACGACACACACAAACCAGAAAAAAAAAAAAACCCGCCCAGATAGAAAATGCGAATGCACAAACTATCGTTACACTCTGAGCCACAGAAATCTCCCTCCTCCTCCTCTTCTTCTTCCTCTTCTTCTTTCTCCTCCTCCTCTTCTTCTTCCTCCTCCTCTTACTCCTCCTCCTCTTCTTCCTCCTCCTCCTCTTCTTCTTCCTCCTCCTCCTCCACGAAAACAGTTGTTGTGCGATACGCTTCAACAACAAATTTACACCGACTTGACTCCTTACAATGAAGAAAGCTACACCAGGACAAAATGATAAATTAGCTGCCACTACTGCTCCTAGTAAACTTTCGTTCTCTCTGTCTGGATATGCTGGTAATACTGAACCGACCAGTCTAAATAACTTGATCTACTTAAGCACTTGACTGAATAAATAATGCAACAGTCAGAGAATCAATTACTTTTCCGTCTTCATATTCTTGTAAACTCATTAGTATCTCACTTTGGTGTGATTCAGACAAGTCTGAATCACACTTTTAGCTGTTAACTATTTATTGTTTCAATGTTGTGTACAGACATGCGGTATAGAACAATATTAAAATGTTTTTTTTAAATATGTAAAATGTAGATTAACGTGCAGTTAATTTGAGATTACAAATTTTAACCGTACGATTACATTTTTAAATCAAGCAACGGCCCTAATACAAGGCCACCGAGCCAGAGTACGGAGGCCAGCGTAAAACTTTATCTGTTTATCAATACTGATTAACCTTTTCCGTTTCCGTTTTCATCTACTACATTCTCTCTCTCTCTCTCCCTTCCCCCCCCTACCCCCCCCCCGGGATGCCTTATAGGCCTCCCCCCACCCCCTTTTTTAAACCAGTGTTCCCAATCTTTCATCTTTGATCATGCCCCCACATCAAAGCCTCAAAAATGTTGGCCCCCCGCCTCAGCATAATAGGCAACCAACAGTTCTGAAAAGCATTATATATTTGTATATATTCTAGTTGTCAACAAACAAATATCCATACTCACCCCCTCCCCCTCCTCCCGGTTGGGGTGTACGCCCCTCGTTGGGAAACACCGCTGTAGAGGAAGCCCATCGGATCCCGAAACAATGAACTGGATGGACTTACTCCCCCCCCCCTTTTTTTTTTCCACTGGGCCTGCGTAAACATATACACAGATAGAGCGAGAGAAACAGAAACAGAGATAGAGAGAGGGAGAGAGAGACAGAAACAGAGAGAGAGGCATAAACAGAGAGAGACAGAAACAGAGATAGAGACAGAAACAGAGAGAGAGAGAGAGGGAGAGATAGACAGAAACAGAGAGAGAGAAACAGAGAGAGACAGAAACAGAGAGAGAGACAGAAACAGAGAGAGAGAGACAGAAACAGAGAGAGAAAGGGAGAGAGACAGAAACAGAAAGAGAGACAGAAATAGAGAGAGAGGGGGAGAGAGACAGAAACAGAGAGAAACAGAAACAAACAGAGAGAGACAGGAACAGAGAGAGACAGAAACAGAGAGAGATGGAGAGAGGCAGAAACAGAGAGATATAGAAACAGAGAGAGAGAGAGATAGAAACAGAGAGAGAGAGAGACGGAAAGAGAGAGAGGGGGATAGAGGGAGAGAGAGACATATACAGAGAGACAGAAACAGAGAGAGACAGAAACAGAGAAAGAGAGGGAGACATAAACAGAGAAAGAGAAGGAGAAGGAGACAGAAACAGAGACAGAAACAGACAGAAAAGGACAGAAAGAGAGAGAGACAGAAACAGAGAAAGAGAGGGAGAGGAAGACAGAAACAGAGATAGAGAGAGAGAGAGGGAGGGAGACAGACAGACAGACAGATAGAGAAGAACTGTTGTTTTCTCGAAAGTAGTAGGTCCTTTCCCCACCATCGCCGACGCTTCTGCTCTTTAAGAATCTTGCCGGCACTACGTGTGTGTACATCTTACTGGGAACTTCCTTCTTACAGGGGGAGGTGGGGGGAGATGTGAAAGCACGTTATAGAGCTTGCCAACCGATGTGCCTAGAGGAGCCCGTATGTGTGAGGTAGAAGTTTAAGAGAACACTGGTGGAAAGAAGGGGGGGGGTGCCTTTTTTTTCATACTTGATGAAATTTCTTTATAGCACTAATAGCATCCCTTGACCTTATTGTTGCCTGCCTCAGTTTTGTTCCGAGCAAAGAGATGAATCGCTGACCTATGGACTTGTCTGCGTGCAATGGTGATATCCCTCTAACATTTTCAAAGGGCAAAGAACCGGGCCACATAGCGGGATCTATTATTATGTCCCTTCCATCGCTCCAGCTTTCGCAACACAAGCGCAAACAATCGGTCGGTTTAGTACAAACATAACATACACAGAACGGGAGTGAGAGAAGAACTAGCATGGGGCGCTGAATCGAAGAACGAGAGAAAGAAAAAACGGAGTCACTGGATGCAATATAGACCGAGTGGTTAGGGTTTTGTCCAGTCCGGGTTGATACACACACACATACACACATACACACACGCGCGCGCGCGCACGCCTCTGAGTAAATCTTCCGTACTTAACCCTTTCTTAATGCATAAATAAATTAGCAACAACGATGCAGCTTGCCGTCCCCGATTCTGGCACTAACTAGCTTCAGAACTAATAAACCTTTGCGCATGCGTCATATTTATTATTTTGAACTTCAGAGAATCGGACAAATGTGATGGCTGAGTGTACTGTGCAGGAATTTAAAATATGTTAGATAAGATGGACTCCATTAATTGGGTATATGTGAATAATAATTTGGGGGTTTCACCCCTTATTTTAATGAAATGTAACTGTCTGTGTTGTCCTTTGCAGTTTGCAATTTTTCTTCTTCCGAGTATCCGCGTCCCCCCCCCCCCCCCCCAAGTCTTTGAGTTTTTAGAAACTCACATCTTACATCTTAAATCCTTCCCGTGCCGATAAACATCAAATTGGGCTCGACTGGTAGTTTGCCAAGTTTTCCTGTTTTCTGCGAACTTTTCAACCTCATCAAGGGATGTTATTCCCACTAAACTGGCCTCTCATAACAATGTCCTCTTTAGAGTTTCACGTGGTCGACCTCTTCGGCCTGTTGTGTTCCACTTGATAGCTAACTGGGATTTTGGGATTCTCTAGCTAACTGGGATTTTGGGATTCTCTGACTGTTTCTTCTCAGCACGTGATCGATATATGTCCATTTTCTTTTTCTGATCACCCATGGAGACACGTTGTTGTTTGCTCATATGTCTTATCCCTACGTTGTTCTTGAATTCGTTCCACTTGATGCCGAGTATTTTCCTTAGGCATTTGTTTTCAAAAGAGACTAATTTCTTGTCTATTTCTTTAGTTGTTTTCCAACGTTCACATGCATAAATGAGGGTGGATATTACATTTGAATTGAATAATCTTAATTTGGTTTCTGTGCTTATAACTTTTGACTGCCATTTGTTCTCAAGATTCTTGAAGGTCAATGCTTCTTTTGCATTTCGAATTCTAACCCCCTTTCTGGTGTCACAAAGAAACACACAGATTACATTTTAAAAAATACCACATGCAGGCTGCTAATCTGTGTAAAAAAAAAAAACAAACGAAAAGTTACAAATTCAAGCAGTTATTATATAACAAATGAGGTCAGTGTCGAGATATTTATGTGTCATTTAAACATTGAGACGAAGACTTCATGAGAGTGTGAAAAAAAAAGAAGAATATATCTCTCTTCTCTTTAAATAATGTTCAGCAAGCAACTAAGATTATCTCTTCAATATATAAGGTAATGAAATATTTAACTGCACCTGAAAGCTCAGAAGAAAAAAATCACTAGCGCTGAACAGCAGTTAACAAGAATCAAAATAGTTGACTGGACTAATAAACGTGACAGGGAGGGATGAAAGCGAATTAAAACAATGTCACATGACGTAATCCATATTTAAGAAATGTGCTCTACTACTATCAAATGAATGAGTATGTGACATGGTACCAACAAGAAAAGAAAGTTATGTTCACTAAGAGCTTACATATTCCCAGCAGCAACATACGGATGTGAAACATGGACACTTAACAAATCACTAGAAAAGTCAATAACAACATTTGAAATGAAATGTTACAGAAGGACACTTAGAATATTGTGGATAGAACGAAAATCAAATAGAGAGATATTGATGGGATTAGGTGTCGCAGAAAACTGGCTCGTTAACACCATAAAAATGAGAAAGTTGAGATACTTCGGCCACATCAAGAGACACAACAGCGTGGAGAGGTTGATAGTAGAAGGCATGGTGCCCGGCAGAAGAGAAAAGGGACGACCTCGGTGCAGGTGGACTCAGGACATCACGGACAGTCTGAATGTGTCACCGTGACCGGCTGGTCATCTTGCGCGAGACCGCATTGCATTCAGGGAGGCTGTGAGAGGGACAACCTTCTGGAAAGGTCATGTCACATGAATGAATACTGTCACATTCAAATGCTGACACTATGAGTCTTCTCCCCCCCCCCCCCTCCTAGCACCATTAATCTGGTCAAATCTAAACTGAGGAATAAAATGAGCCCAGAACTTCTTCCTGCTATTTTAGTGCTAAAATTCAGAGTATGAAAACATGGAATATGCTGATGGTGTTATGAGTTCCCCCCTCAAAGTTATAAAAGATATGGGAATAATGGTTGCACTTCAAAGTATCTGTAGGGAATGAAGCTTCTGGATCTTTTTATCAACGAGATCCCTCATATACCAATGATGATGATTATGATATTCCCCTTTTGTGTAACGTGATCAAGTAGTTACTATTATTAACACATAAGTATTACTTTTAATTAAAACTACCCTTTAATTTTCAGTAATTCCTAGATTTAAAAAAAAATACATTTTAAAAATTTAGATAATTTAGATATACCTTGGAGCACTTTTACATATTTTTGAGAAAAATGTTGGCAACATTGTGTCCAGTTCCGCATTAATCACCATCCAGGCCCTAAGCTAAACTTAAAATAGGGAACCGCCTCGTGAATTCCAGGTTTTACTATATGTTCATGATTCGTTAATTCGAAGTTTTACTGTACGTTCATGATTCGTTAATTCGAGGTTTTACTGTACATTCATGATTCGTTAATTCGAGGTTTTACTGTACGTTCATGATTCTCCCCAACCATTGTTCTGCTGCTATAGTTTTAATGTCTCGACCTTCAAATAAAAATCTATCACCATGATAATTTAGAGAAGACAGTGTTGGTACTGGGTAAAGCTGGGGCGACCATCCCCAACCCAGCGCGTCACAGGTGGCGGATGGTGAAAGTCCTCCAGATATGGAGGATCCTTGTGAATAAGGAGTTGTCCAAATAAGCAGGCGCAGACCAACTGGCGGTAGACTCAGAGAGCGAGGTGGGGTAGTAGGTGGCTCTACTACTCCTATAAAGTGCCTCAGGTGCTCAGTGAAAGGAATACCAGGCGGGTCAGAGGCGCCTTAAAACCTCTCGCTCCTTGCGGGTAGGACAGGGAGTCCAAGGGCTAGCGGAGAGTCCGTACACAAACCGACAGAAGGCAACGGGAAACCACTGTTGTAGTTCCCAAGAGTAGTTATGCTTGAAAAACAAGGGGTGCGACAAGGATGTGTACTATCTCCAGACCTTTTTTCTCTGTATAGCGAGAATATTCTAAGAACAATCATTACAGAACCAGGCATAAACATTGGAGGATACAATATTAACAACCTTCAATATGCTGACGACACAGTACTGATAGCTGAGAACCAACAAGACCTGCAAAATCTCTTGGATAAAGTCACCAAAAGAAAGTGAACAGAAAGGCCTTACTTTGAACATCAAAAAGACAGAGACTATGGTTATATCTAAGAAACAGAATCCACCAGCATGCAGTATTAAATTAAACGGAACTATTCTAAAGCAGGTGCAGAAATTCAAATACCTTGGAGCAGTAATAACTTCAGATGGGAAATGCAGAACAGAAATTAGGAACAGAATAGGCCAAGCAAAGACTGCATTTCAGAGAATAAGAAACATATTAGCTAACACATCTTTATCAATGAATGTTAGAAAACGAGTCCTAAAATGCTATATTGAACCTATCTTGTTATATGGAAGCGAATCATGGACAATAGGCAAGTCTGCACAAAAATCATTGGAAGCAGCAGAAATGTGGTTTATTAGAAGAATGTTGCGAATCCCCTGGACAGCAAAAAACTAATGAAAGATGTATGAGAAGAGCTGGAGAGACAAAAAAACTTGTCAAAAAGATAAGAGAGAGACAATGTACTTTCATAGGACATGCAATGAGAAGAAGGGGCATTGAAAATATTATAACAACAGGAAAAATAGAAGGAAGAAGATCAAGAGGAAGACCAAGAGAAATGATACTGGACAGTCTGACGGGATGGTGTGAGAGGAGATCACCAACTGAACTGATGGCCTGCATGAAGGATCGGGTACTCTGGAGAAGCATAATAGCCAACGCCAGTCGGCACGGCACCTGATGATGATGATGAGTGTTGGTACACAGTGAGAAAATGAAGAGAGGAAGACTAAGGCGAAGCTGGCTGCAAGACATCGTTGATAATCTGCGAATGGACGCATCAGCAGCAAGGTATCTTGCTTACAACCGAGATGCCTACATGAAAGCTGTTAGGAAGGCAACGCTCCGCAAAGGACATACAAATGATTGACTGACTTTTAGACTCGGTTTTACTTGTATTCGGAACTGTTTTGGTTTGTCGTTACCCTGCTCCAAGTGGATGCTAACTAGGTACGCTTTTACCGGAAGAATCGAAAGAACCGGTTACTACCGAGCTCTACTAGACAGTCCTTTGACCTGCTAGAGTCCTCTGTTCTGCCTTTCTCCCAAGGCTAAAGAGCTTGTGTTCTAAAAAAGGTTCAAGGCTAAACCTACCTGTTCATCTCTCTAATCTAACGTGTGGCTGGTTCTAGATACAAGCATACCTCGCTTTACTGTGTTCCGCAGGTCGTGCTAGTGCATTTTTCATGTTATTCACGTTTATGTTTTTTTTTTTCAGAATATGCTCCCCCCCCCCCCCCCCCCCATATTGATTTGTAGCGGTACCATCGCAACAAACGAGTCTAGCGATGCCATTTTGGTTACTTCTGTGTCTCCGAGTGACAGTTTGCAATTCTCGCAATATTTTGAACTTTTAAAATATTATATCGAAAGTCAGTCATTTGCGTGTCCCTTGTGAAACATTGACTTTCTAAGAGCTCTCCTGTAGGCCTTTCGGTTGTAAGCAAGATGTCCTGCTGCTGATGCATCCATTTGCAGATTATCAATGATGCCTTGCGGCCATCTTCGCCTTGGTCTTCCTCTCTTTCTTTTTCTTTCTTTTTTTTCCAAGACGGTCTTCTCTAGACTATCATGACGTTTAATGTGTCCAAAATATTAAAGTTTTCTTTACTTAATCCTCTTTACTAGCCAGCTTTCTTCAATATTAAGTTCTTGTAATATATATATATATATATATATATATATATATATATTGCGTCCATGATATTTGAAGAACTCTTCTGTAGCATTTACATTCAAGTGCATTTGTGTGTTTCTCCGCTGTTTTGTTAAGTGTCCAGGTCTCATATGCATATGTTGCGATGGGAAAGATATCTCGAAAGTGGATCTGTTAACCGTATAGTGACCCTTCTTAAACGTATAAGTAAAAGAATGAGTCGAACTTCTCCAGACTTAAATCTAAAGCTAGAAACGATTCAGTTTAGTGCGAGGATACTGAGATAGGCAGAGTTACACCTCTTGAGTCATTTTGCCAAGCTTCGCAGCAGAAAGAAATTTTTAATAAGCGCTTACACCAGTGACAAAAGTAGATAGCGGTGTATGGTTTTGTTTTACAAACAAACAAACAAACAAATAGAAAGAGTGAGGAAAGTGGGCAGAATCAAGAATGGGAGAAAGCAAGATGAGCACCTACAAATGGAAAACACACAACAGTCCAATATTTTGACAAAAGCCTTTCAATGGAAAAAGCTACTGAAATGCAACAACGAACCAGATCCAATACACCAACTACAAAGACATCAGCAAACCATCCTCTTCCGCCTAAGGACAGGCCACTGCAGACTACTGACCCACTTAAAATGTCTCACACAGACGAGTGTCCATGTGGCAGTGGTGTCCAGATTCCAGAACATATCCTTCAAGAGTGCCTAAACCACGCAGACCTGAGGCATGGCCAGAGAAAACAAGTCTGGGGCTCCTATGAGGATCTGGAGAGGACTGCGGGCTTTGCCATGTCGACAGGGATCAGGATCTGATGTGACCAACAACCTCGAACGCAGAAGAAGACAAAATCCCAAAAAATGTCATTTTGTGTCCTTTCTTACTAAGAGGATACTCAAAGCTAAGTCTGAATTTTCACGTTTTTGTCTGTTGTGTTGTTTCTGTATGTGATCCTTGAAAAATGCGTTTGCCGAAATATTCGATTGTTGAATGTACTCATCTTGCTTTCTGCCATTCTTGTTGCTGTCCATTTCCCTCTCTTTCTATCTTTTTCTAAAACTGAACCACGCACCTGTCTACTTCTATTAATAGAACCAGTTTTACCGCAGTCGTCATTTCTCTTACCTCTCAACGCACACCCATGATATGAGTGTTAAGAAGACATTTTTTTTTAAACGATAAAGTGCTTTTAGTTTTCCTGTGTTGGCCATGGCTGGGGCATATACTCCGATAGTCTGGTAATTCGTTACCAAAAAAGAAAAAAAAAATCTAGCGCTGAAATGGACACCGCAGGGAAACAGGAGTAAAGGTAGACCAAAGGAGGCATGGAGAACAACAACAGAGAGGATGTTGAGTAATAGAGGGCACACTAGGGCAAAGAGCAGGGGTAAAGAGGCGAAAAACAGGCGTTTGTGGGAAAACCTTGCGGAAGCCCCATGTGGCTTGGGGATCTAAAGGTCTAGAGCATGCCTGAGTGTGTGTGTGTGTGAGAGAGAGAGAGAGCTCCTGTGCACTTAACAGACCACAGTATAAACATGATTTTAAGCTTTTATATGCACTGATGACAACAACAATAACAAAAATACACCAACTACACAGACATCAGCAAACCTTCCTCTTCCGCCTAAGGACAGGCCACTGCAGACTACTGACCCACCTAGATCCACTTAAAATGTCTCACACAGACGAGTGTCCATGTGGCAGTCCATTGCTGTAGTCTGGAACAGAGCCGGCAACATCTCCCAGGTACGCCTGCATTGTACACGGTATAAACATGAATGTGAATATGTCAATCAAGCATTCTGCATTTTCTGGACAAGTGACTGAAAGTTTACAAATGTCAAGTTTTGTGGTCAAGTGATACACACAAGACATTTTTGTTCAAGATATACTTTAAACTCACATCATTGCCAGCGGTTCTGCCACGCGTCTAGCTCGCCTGGAAGTACTGAACAGGGATCTCCTTCAAAGTACTCGTCATAGGAGATTGCACGTCATTAACAATCCCAAAATGGTGGCCCTTCAAGCTTGATTTGAGCCTGTGAAACAAAAAGAAGTCAGCCGGGGCCAAGTCCAGGCTGCTGGGAGGTCAGACAACGTTGCTACTGTTTGTTTCGTCAGAAACTCTCTCACTAGCGGCGACGCATGGCTCGGCGCAGTGTCGTGGTGAAGAACTCAGGCGTTGGCGATCTCTGGGCGGACCCGCGCGCGACTCTGTTCTTCAGCCGTTTAAGCACTTCCACGTAAAATGCTGCGTTGACCATTTGTCCAGGTGGTACGAACTCCTTATGGACAACACCTTTAGAGTTAAAAAAAAAAGACAATGAGCACCGATTTCATCTTCGATTTGCTCATTCAAACCTTTTTTGGTCGAGGAGACTCGGTAGTGTGTCATTCAGAGCTGTCTTTCCGTTGAACATCCTGTGCCACCGAAACACATGTGCTTTCTGTATCATAGCAAGCGTCTCGGTTGCGGACTTTTTCAAGTTTAACACAAAACTTTATCGCGTATCGCTGTTCGACACGCACTTTGTAAAAGCTCAGAGTCAAATGACAAGATATCAACCCTTTACCTAACATCCCCCACTAACCTTCAGGCCCGGAGAATCCGCCCCTCGGCCCAGCTTATTGGCTGACTAAAGTAAGTCTCATTATTTGCCGGACACACCTTGTACATAGAACAGGCTTCAAATCACACAGAAAAATTTGATCATAAATGTCCCACAGGGTTTATTAGTAAACTACTGATTAAGCAATTGTCAGAAACAGCAAAACAAGGATGATTTAAAAAAAAAAAAAGAAATCATGACAATGGTACAGATGTATAAACACACATTAAAATGGGCAAAAATATTTGGGAGAAGAACATTGTAAAATTGCACTGTAAAAACTGTTTGTGTACAGCAAATGTAAAACATTTTTTTTACTAACATTAGTAAATGGGTTTCATATTAAAACTGCATGTCTGTTGCGTTCATAACAAAAGTTGCCTGTCTGTTGCATTCACGTCAAATGTCACCTGTCTGTTGCGTTCATAACAAAAGTTGCCTGTCTATTGCATTCATGTCAAATGTTACCTGTCTGTTGCATTCATAACAAAAGTTGCCTGTCTGTTGCATTCATGTCAAATGTTACCTGTCTGTTGCATTCATAACAAAAGTTGCCTGTCTGTTGCATTCATGTCAAGGTTACCTGTCTGTTGCATTCATAAAGCTGCATTGTCATAAAACTGTCTTCTTGTCTCATTAATATCAAAGCTATTTGCCTGAAGCACTCATACTGAATCTACCAGTTTGTTTTATTCATATCAAAATTGTATGTTTCTTTCAACTATATATATCTCTTGAAAAGAAGCAAGGCATAGTCACTCCAAGTATTTCTCTTCAAAAGGAACATGGTGCAGTTACCGCAACTTCTCTCCAAAAGAGCAGGATGTACTCATTGCAACTATTTCTCATAAAAACAGTTGAGTGCACTCACTGCAACTGTTTCTCTTTAAAAAAGAGCAGGGTACTGTCACAGCAACTATTTCTCTTCAGTTACTGTCACTGATAAAATCAACACCGTTGCCACGAAAATCAGGAACAGTCACCAAAGTGTTGCTCACCCGTGACTAAACCATGCTCACCATTTTTCTGCACATGATGCACACATTTGTCACATCTCAGTTTCGAAATTGCATGCATCTACAACCATCAGCTGACTCTCTGCACCTACGATGAATTTCTCATAAATAAGAAAACCACCCAGTGAGAAATCTAAAAAGGCTGAACAAAGATCACTCAAACATTGCAATTAACCAGCGTAGTACAGTGACACACTTCAGTGAACTTTAAATTCAATGTTCAACAGATATAACACAAAGTGACAAAACAAACAACGTAGTTACATGGTGCAGGAAGGTATAGACGAGAGAGAGCGAGATGGGAAAAAAGAAATACTCAGTGGCATATCTTGCTGAAAGATGTACAGAAAGGGTTAACACAAGAACTAGTAACCATTCTAAATAAAGTAATTTCTTCCTGCATTTAATCAATATTATTTGTTTTTTTTTGTTTTTGTTTTTACATCTGCTCATGTGAGAAAAATTTGAGGAAGGTCTTTGTTTATGAAATATTTGGTGAAAGAAGAAAGGATTAATGACAGACAACTGTAGAAGAAAGATAACTCTTCAAACCAACATTAGATCACTTCCTTCAATCTTTCACTGTGGCTTAAATTAAAAACTCTGAAATTACCGAAACATCATCATCAAAAGGGGTACAAAAGTCCGCTAAAAAAAAAATCTGCATTAAAAATTTTAAAATTTCTTTTCGTGGGAAAGATATTCACTCTGAAACTGGAATTGGGCTTTTTTAATTAATCTCCCCTGACACGCACTGTCTATCACTGCTTGCATACAAGGTGGCACCAAAACCAAAATGAATAGCTACAAAGTAATAGTCATAATAACTACACTAAAAACTGTGCAAACAGACTTGATAGTCTACATCACAGATAAACAAAAGTGAACACAGTCCAGCAATGAGATAAGAGAGTTTTTTTTCCCACCCCCACTTTTTAAAAATGACACTGGTTCCTTAAGAGAAAAATGTTCCTGTGATTAAAGAACTTCAAAATGATCACGTGCTTTCCTGTGATACACATTAGGACTACAGGAATAATACAGACTGAAAGCAGGCTTGTGGTTTTACAGGTGAAAGCTTACAACAAGAAAACTTTAAGCTGATAACACTGAATGTATGCTACAAAAAAAAAAAAAAACTGGAGGATGCTGACAACTTTCTCATACCAAGATGGCTGTTGTTGATGCTACCAAAGGGAAGGACATGTTAACTCCTGAACCAGCCTAGCATACTATCTTCGTTCAAATGTATGTTTTAAGCTACTACTCCTTGACAAATGAAATATTCAAAAGCTAGCATGCAACAGGTTCAGCACAATTGTAAAGGCAGCAGGCCATGAGACTAGAAAATATATCCCACAAGTCATCAGTCCATACCTCAACAAATGGAGGAAATATGCAAAGCCACCCCTTGTGAGAGATTTTTCACCATCTAGTTTCCAGCAGGTTATGAGAATTTTGATGTTTTCAGTTTATTTTGCAGAAACTTCTGGACTCTCATCCAGCTACTTTCTCTTCATCTTTCCAGCCTATTAGCCACTCATATTAACGCATATCAAAGTAATCTATGCACATCTTCTCCTCATGATGAGCACATAAAAAGCTACTACCCAGTTACTGCGGACATGGACACAATAAAGATTCTGGAGACAAAACACAGTAGTGACAACACACGTTCTGTTATGCAGTCAGTTGGAAAAAAGCATTTAAAAGCTCTACATAAATACAAAGTAAATGCACTGCCTGTCTAAGGTACGGAACATTCCATGATTGATGAGCCTACAGGTGAAGAGATTCTACAGCGGAGTTTCTCAGTGAATATTTTTCTTGACACATATACCTGTACTCTTTTAAATAGCTTTGATGTTTTAAAAAAAAAAAAAACTGGAAAATTAAGCACAGCTGCTGTAGGATCTGTTTTAACATTCCACTATTCTATTCTTGGCAGCCAGTGTCATAGTGAAGATCTTGAACTGGATGAGCACTGGACTAAACATGAGCTACATTCAGGCTTTAGTGTAACAAAAATTACAATTAGTTTGTTATAAGACTGCTCACTTTCATCTCCAAATGAAAATTATTTTTTTTTGAGAAGGGGAAAAAAAAAGAACATGAGAAATTGGTCTCCCTTACTTCCATGTTCTAACTTTTTTAGCACCATTATAAAACATATGACACAAGACAGCAGATAAAAGGCAAACCAAACCTTCACAGAATTCCCCCAGGTTTTACCTTTCTTTCACCCTACTACAAATTGCGACAACCCCTCCAACTGGACCTTAAAAACACAAGAGAATAAGACTGTTTTTTTAAAAAAGATATATAATAATCGAAAACTGACTGGTATTAAAAACTTAAAAATCTTCACTCTTGAATATACTGTAGGCTCAATAAATATTCAAGTATATGCTGCCAGTGACCACAAAATAACCTGAACAAAGCAATAAATATCACAATATTTACAGTGGAAACCTCTATTCCAGTTACAAACTACAATTCTCTGAAACTCATATATATACTTACTTGAAACCTCTCTGCAGAACCTGCCAGGAAGTTAATATTCTGAGTAAACTGAGGTCCTGAAGTACAAGCATGTGGAAACATGAAAATACTGAATTCTGTCTCAAAGTAAAAGGGTTGCAATTATTTAGTATGCCAAACACTGGTTACTGAGTCAGCATACTGAAACCACCCCCCCCCCCCAAAAAAAAAACAAAAACAGAAGAAGTTAGTGACTTAGAAACTTGTTAATAACTGGACAATTTTATTATGAATAATTCTGGAATGTGTGACTTTCTAATGGTACATTTTACTATACTAGAAGATGCATGGGTTAGGTCATGCTGTATAGCAAACTTAACAAGCAAAGTGAGCCAAACTGGCCTTTCAAACATTTTTTTTTTAAATCAGAAAACTTATGAAATAATTTTCTTCACTTTTGCTCACGTACACAGTTTCTGTTACTTCAAAAACTGACAGTTGCAACCTCTTGGCTGACAGTCGCCACAAAGCTTATATAAGTGTAGACAGGGCTTAAACTAAACTTTTTTCTCATTCTCTCACTGAGATATATATGCTACTGCTACATTTTCTTAACCATGAAAAATTCTGTAAGTCAATTTGTGGTACGTGATTGTGTCAGAGCGGTTTTAGACTGGATTCTTAGAGTGTAAGTGAAATGAGTGTATTTGTCAAGACCTTCCTCCCATGAAGACTCTACCAAAAGTACTTATCAGAGCACAAAGATGAGAAATGGAGAGAGACAGAGAGAGACAGAGAGAGAGAGAGACAGAGAGAGAGAGAGACAGGAAGAGAGAGAGAGACAGAGAGAGAGAGACAGAGAGAGAGAGAGAGACAGAGAGAGAGAGACAGAGAGAGAGAGAGACAGAGAGAGAGAGAGAGACAGAGAGAGAGAGAACAGAGAGAGAGAGAGACAGAGAGAGAGAGAGAGAGAGAGACAGAGAGAGAGAGAGAGAGAGACAGAGAGAGAGAGAGAGAGACAGAGAGAGAGAGAGAGAGAGAGAGAGAGAGAGAGAGAGAGAGAGAGAAAGACTATATACTGAAAGGTAAAAAAAAAAAAAATCAATACATAGTAAAGGTTCATACTATCAAAATTTTCTACATGCAATACAGAATAAAACAAAAATACTATGATCTACTGGCTGCATATAATGGGATAATTACAAAGCAAAAATCATGGACTGTCATCTATTTCCTCCCAACAACTGAAAGGTACATGAGGAAGGAAACAAGACTATCTATGATGTTTTGTAATTAAGAAATAATACTATTATTGAACTCAAAATGTCTTACAAAACTGAAATTCAGACATTTTTCTATGGACTAAACTGATACAAAACATGAGTAATAATCTTCCAACACCTTTCCATTGCAAAATTACTCAAAATCCTTTAACAACAGGAGTTCACTGTTAGATCAACAGTCAGTCAGTCAGTTGCATGTCCCTTGCAGAACGCTGCCTCCTGTAAGCCTCTCGGTTGTAAGCAAGATGTCCTGCTGCTGATGTATCGATTTGCAGATTATCAATGATGTCTTGCAGCCATCTTTCCCTTGGTCTTCCTCTCTTTTTCCCATTATGTACCCTTCCAAGACAGTCTTCTCTAGATTATCATGACATTTAATGTGTCCAAAATATTAAAGTTTTCTGTCTTTAATCCTCTTTATTAGCCAGTCTTATCCAATGTTAAGTTCTTGTAGTATGGATATATTTGTTCTTTTTTGTGTCCATGATATCTGAAGAACTCTTCTGTAGCATTTACATTCAAAGGCATTAATATGTTTCTCAGCTGTTCAGGTCTCACAGGCATATGTTGCGATGGGAAAGATGCAAGCCCTTAAAAATCTTATTTCTGTAGTTCTGTTTGTTCATCTCCACAGATTCTTTAGTTTTACTTTCTTAAGACCGATAGATATCCTCCTTTTAATTTCCTTCATTGTATCTCCATTATTAGTAATGATCCAAGATATTAAAAACTCTCCACTTCTTCCAGTTTTTCCTCACTGATACATATATCAGCTGCCTTGTTTGTTTTGTCAGTTGTCATCAATTTAGTTTTCTTTGCATTAAGATAGAGGTTTTGATCTTCACTCTTCTTACGGACTGATATAATTAGTTTTTTCATTCTCGTTTGTGTTGTGAACAGTAATACTGTTTCATCAGCATATCTAATCTCTGGTATTTCATAACCTCCAATTATTATGGCACCGTAATATTCTCTGTCTACATCTTCTCCAACTCTCTCTCTCTGAACCTTAAGTGCCCAGGGCACATGGGGCTTCCACAAGGGTTTTCCACAAATGCCTGTCCTTTGCCTTTTTTTTTCTGCTCTTGCCCAGGTGAGCCCTCTATTGCTCAACATCCTCTCTGTTGTTTTTCTCCACGTCTCTTTTGGTCTACCCTTACTTCTATTTCCCTGTGGTGTCCGTCTTAGTGCTATTTTTGGTAGTGAGATGTCAGTCATTCGGAGCACATGTCCCAACCATCGCCAGCGTCTTTTCTCAATAATTGCTGTCAGTGGCTTCACCTGCATTTCTGCCAACAAGATGTTATTTCTTATGGTGTTTGGGCAAAATATTTTTCTAATTCTTCGTAAACATTTAGTCTGGAAGGAATTCAAGTTATTTTCTACAGTTTTGGTGATTTTCCAGCATTCACTTCCACAGAGTAGCACACTTAGAACATTACTCTTAAATATCCTGATTTTTTTATTTACGCTTAGTTTTTTTTAGATTTCCATATAGTCTGCAGCATTGCAAAAGCCTGGTTTGCTCTAGTAAGTCTGCTGTTGATGTCCCCTGTGCTGTCTCCATTTTCTACTACTCTACTGCCAAAATATACAAATTCACTGACCTCCTCCACTAACCTGCTATCTACTCTGAGTACATTTCTGTTGTTCACATTTTGCTTCATTAACTCTGTCTTTCCTACGTTGATCTTTAGTCCTATGTTGTTTGCATTCTGAGTTAGCTTGCTTATTTTATCTTGTTGCATATCTTTGTGGCTGCTTTATAGCAGACGAATGTCGTTCACAAAGTCAAGGTCCTCCAGCACTATGTCAAGGGTCCATTGTAATCCTTTACATTTGTCTGATGTTGCCTCCTTCATTAACCACTCTACTGCCAAGATAAATAATGTTGGTAATAGTACACATCTCTGCTTCACACCTGTTTGTACCCTAAAGCTGCTGGAGGTATGTTCTCCACAGATCACTCTGCACTGAAAACCCTTGTATAGGCCTTTGATTACATTCACTGTCTTATGGGAGAGGCCATGCTATCTTATGATTTTCCACAGTACATCTCTGTTGACACTGTCAAAGGCTTTCTCAAAATCTATAAACAATGCATATGTTGTGCTATGCCATTCATTTGCCTGTTCTAATATTTGTCTACAAACATGTGGTTTATGCATGATCTTCCTTTCCTAAATCCTGCCTGCTCTTTCCGAAGTTTTCCCTCAAGTGCTGGTAAAATTCTGTTGATGATTATTCTGCAAAATACTTTACTGGTGAGTGGCAGTAGTGTTATGCCTCTCCAGTTCCCGCAATCTCTGAGGTCACCCTTCTTTGGTAGTTTTACTATAAGGCCAGTTTTCCACTCCTCTGGAGCTTTTTCTAGATCTCATATTTGTTGTAATATCCAGCAGAGTTGTTTTGGTGTTTCTGTTTCTTCTGCTTTCAACATCTCAGCAGTCACTTCATCTTCACCTGGTGCCCTGTCTAATTTTAGCTTCTTTATTGCCTCCTTTACTTTACTTATTGTTATTGGTCCTGTATAGATATTTAGTTCTGTTTTTGCTTCAGGTATGTCTATTGTTTGTGCTGCTTGTGTTCTGTTTAGTAGGGTGTTAAAGTGTTCCCTCCATCTTTCAATTTTTTCTCTTTCTCCACTGACCAGTTGTCCCTTATGTGTCCTTATTGCACTCGCAAATCTTGTGCTGAAGTTAACTGTCATCTGCTTTGTGATTCTGTATATAGTTTTCATGTCATTTGCATATGCTGCTCTCTCTGCTGCTTCTGCTAAGTTGTCATAGTATTGACGTTTATCTTGATGGCATGATTCCTTCACTTCTTTGTCTGTTTGTGCATAATTACTTAAAACTCGTTCTTTTAGCCGTTGTGATTTGGTGTTCAGTAATTTTTTCTTGATTTCTTTTCTCTGCTCTATCTTTTTCCATGTGGTCTTGCGTATCCAATCCTCTTTTCTCCGTTTCCGATATCCCAGCATCTCTTTTGCTGTTTTATTGAACTCTAGTATAGATATTTCTGCTTCGTCTTGTAGGACACTGAAGCAGTTCTTAAGTACTACTGAGAATTCGTTCCTTGTTTGCTGGTCTTCAGTTTTCTTGTATCAATCTTCTCTAACATTCCTCATTATATTTTCAGTATACAAGTTAAATAAGTAAGGCGACAGTATGCACCTCTGGTGGACCCCTTGTCAAGCCAAGTTGTTGTTTCACCATTTATTCTTACTGCTACTGTTGGTCTAGATACAGCAGTGATATTAAATGTATCAAATGTGTTGCAAATATAATTTTTTCCATTATTTCCCAAAGTTTCTGGTGTTCTACACAATCAAATGCCTTTGAATAGTCTATAAAAGATAAATACAGACTCACATCAAACTCTCTGCACTGCTCTATTATTAATCTTATACTGAATATATGATCTCTTGTTCCTCTTCTTTGTCTAAAACCAGGTTGGACCATACTGACTTTTATTTTCTTATGAAGTCCACCCATTATGATTTTTTAACAGAATTTTACTGGCATGACCAATCAGGGCAACAGTTCTGTTAGATCAACAGATACATGATAACTATGTTATGGAATGAAGAACTCCAGCCAGATGGTAAACACTCCTCAACAGTTCATTAAGTGCCAGGACAAATTAGTACAGTGAATCAATCCGATTACCACGACAGAAGACAGCAATTTTATCCATCTGTCACCATAGTTACTTCCTGACTGTAATTCTATCTCAAGTGGCAACACCCACTGTGCAGTGCTCATGAACTGACAGATTATGGGGCTAAAAGCTGGACTCCCTATGACTCTGGCTTCTCAAGTGGAAACAAACAACATTAAAATTCTGAAATGAAAGGTGACTTCACGAAGGCAAAGGTTTACACCAAAGTCTAAATAATTCACAAATACAAAAAAAAAAACAAAAAACTGTCATGAATAATGGAAATAACAGCACTGGGAGTGACTGTACAGCAAAACATCTTCTGTGGCAGTAGCAGCTCATGCCAAATTCAGAGTCCCGTCATCTGAGTAAATTTTGCAGTTCTTTCTAGATTCTGCTGACAGCTTCGTAACTTACAATTCTCTCTCTCTCTCTCTAGATCTTTAAGTGCTCAAGGCACACGGGGCTTTCACAAGAGTCTTCTCACAAACATCTCTCCTTCACCTTACAGAAAAATATCCTTTGATATAAGTTACGCATAACTTTGGCCATATTTTATAAGCTGCACAGATTAGATTCTCTTGACGTACAAGTTCTGTCTTTACCACTAAACCCTATTTGTTTCCAAATGAGAAATAACTATCACTACACGAAAAGGAACATTAGAAGATGTAGACCTGGAAATCCTTAGTTCAAAATGCAGATTTTTAGCTGCTTTGCATGTATCATAAATGTCTTGCACATTCATCGAAACAAGGCTGACCATTCTTGACAAATTCCACACACACACAGAAAAAAGTTTCTCATGAACAAAGAGAAGCTCAAACTGCTAAAAATAGTGCTGAAATATGATAAGCAACAGACAAGAGGAGAAGCCAATGTATGAGAAAAAATACCCCAAAAAATGATGACCTGCCTTAACGAAAACAAAAGACGAGGATAAATTAAACATTATAATGCACCAGGGAGTTGGAGCTCAAACATTTGTACCAGTACTTAGATAAGTCTGCTTAATGTCACAACAGTGACATCTGTAAAATGTTAAAATCAGTCATCATCATCATCATCATAATACTCTGAACAGGTCCAGAGCTGCTCCAATTTCCTTCCCCATCTCTGCATTTCCTTCACCATGCAAAGAATGACACCAGCACTATGTCAAATCATTATTCTTGTGCTCTTTGTATGTCAGTCACCACATCATACACATTTTAATATGCGATTCTTAAACCATCCGTGCCAGCACAGGAATCTAAATAAGAAAAAAAAAAAGCTTAAGAATGCTGACCACTAGCACAGGCATGCCCTAATCTTAATAAGGAACTTAACGAAATACAAGCTGTCAAGAATATCTGAGAAGGGAATAGAAATGCACGTCACAGTATACTTCTACTTACATATGTCACAGTAAGTCTTTACATTACAAAAATGGACAACACCGTAAATGTTTACTTCCATCAAAGAAACAGATGTAACTGGAAAATCTTTTCTTGTATCAGAGAACTGAATATTACAGTGAATATGTACTTACATCAAGGAAGCAGATGTCACAGTAAATATTTACCTATAGCAAGAAAAGTAAACCTTTACTTACACCAAGGAAAAGAAATCACATAAAAAATACCACTTACATCAAAGAAATAGATGCCACAGTAAATCTGTACTTACATCAAAAGAAAGTAGGGTCACAGTAAATCCTTACTTACACCAAAGAATTGTAGACCACTGTAAATCTTCACTTACACAGAATAAAGCAGTGTTACAGTAAATATTCATCCATATACCAAGAATAAGTAAACCTTTACTTACATGAATAAATCACTACAAAATACCACTTACTTACATCGAATAAAACCACAAAATTATCAAACAGATAAATAAGTAAAGAGAAACTCATAAGGCAAGATTAAGCTGGTTGTTTTATAAGGCTACTAACTTCACTGTCTTAGGCAGAATGTGAGTCCTATCTAACCAATAACACCCCCCTCCCCTGCTTCCTGGAGTGAGCTAGGAATGCAGTACAGCATAATGAGAAACTCTGCATGTATCTGAATCAGTCTCAGACGGTAATTTCTTCCAACCTTCCTGGAACCGTGAGCTGGCGTTCTTTGCAACTGATGTGCCGAAGATGTTGAGGCACAGCATCGCGCTGGCTTGAGAGTGGGTTATGGCTGCTTATTTGTTGTCAATCCCTGGGTGCAGTTCATCTTTAGAAGACTGCATTGCCAAGGGGACTATGGCGATCCCTGCCCAGACTAGACCTCTGATGACTTCCATAAACTACTCCTTTCCAACCAATGCAGTCACCCCAAACAAAAAGAGCACATAAGGTCACAAAAATGTGATATAAATGCAGCAAAATGGCAGCGTTTAACAATTTGGTGACATGTTGGGGTGAGGGAAGAAAAATAACATTTATTAACACCAATTATGTAATATTTATATATATATATACCACAGTACAATACAATAGTCGAGTAAGAAATATGTAACGATACACCAAAAATATTTAACAAATATATAACACATCAAATGTTTCTTTACCACCCTCAGAGTTCATACCCAGTTCCCGCCCCAGCCTCCGTCATTTAAATGCACTGTAGGCTCATATACTTTTGATATAAGCTCCTGAAAATCAGGAGAAAGGTTTCGGCATGGAATCATTTTACACAGAGGTGCAAAATTGTGAGAATCGCCAGGAAAACATTCTTTTAACCTAACAGTCTGGTTCTACTTAAGAAATCGGACACATCACATGCAGGCCCATTATGCAAATTTAAGCAATGATTATTAGTCAAGTGGTGTATCCTTTTCCGAAGCACCCAACTGCATCACAGTGATAAAATGTGATAAATGTGTGGCCAGAAAAAAAAAGAAAGAAAAGAGTGATGGAATTTTTGTCACTCGGCATTTGATTCTATGACTGCTGATGGACATACATGTAAAATGTTAAAGTGCTTTAAATAATCAAGCTTCGAGCCACTTGAAACTAACAATCAGGGCCGATGTAGTCTGGCCACAAGTATTATTGAAACAAGAAACAGTAGGTCACTTGTGAAAACTGTGATGCCCGCAGACATCAGCCACCACTAGTGCATCATGATGCTGTCTGTGGGGAGCTTGTCCATGATGTTGTTCACATCCACTATCTTATGGATCCAGTTGTAGATTCGCCTCAGTGCATCATTAATTCTGTCCACACAATTCTTCCACACTAACCTCTCCAGCCTGGGGTTGTCCACAACACTAGGTGGGTACTTCATGACAAGGTAGTGGATAGCGGCCATTTTGGCAGGATCCAGCGCCTTATTTTTATTCTCCATCTTCTTCCCGTTTATATAAAACACACCTGATACATTACGGTCATATACTTCACCTAGAGTAAAGATTCTGAACACAAGCTCCTTTGCCAGGCGCTCACGGCGACCCTGACATGCGGACTCTGCCTCCTTTAGAACTGTAGAACAGATGCTGATCTCTGATGTCCCAATACTGCGAACGAGGGGTTTGCGAGTTGAAGACATCGCAGAGATTATTTGATCAGAGCTCATATTCTTCTGGAAATCCTCCACTAGGATGTCCCAGAACCTTGGGTCTAGAATGACTGTCTTTGGATTTGCTGATGTGTTGGAGAACCTGGCGTTAGGCTCCTTGCTGCTGCCTGGACCCAGCTCAAACTTCTGGTTCTCATTGCCTTCATCGTACACCGTGACAGCAATACCACTCTGACTATCTACAATGGGCACATTGATGTCTGATGTTGGAACTGTGGCACTGACTTGGCTGCCCATGCTCCCCAAGACCACTGGAATAAGATCTTGCTCTGCCGGCAGCTCCTGGACGGTGCTGGATGCCGTCTCCGGAGTCTCGCTTGGGCTGGATGCCTCCATCATGCCCTGACCCTGCACCATGGATACTGTGCCCACAGGAATGAAGAGATCAGAATCACTGCGTTTCAGTTCATCAGTGGCTGAGTAGTCAGATATGGTGAGGTAGTTGGACAAAGCTGCCTTCAGGCTTGCTTTGGTAACTGTGGCATTTGCTGGTGGCGTTGGAGTCTGAGTGGGCGTGGAACTTCCCGGGACAATGGGTTTGGGTTTGTTCTTGTTGATCTTTGGTTGTACTGCAACTGACATGGCCACAGAATGTGGAAAAAAGTGATTCTCAATTCTTTCTACTCTCTTATTCATCTCCATAAGAACATTCTGGGACTCCTTGAGCATGCTCATTGTCTTGTCCATTTTAGCAGCCAGCTGGAGAAAAGCCTGTGGGGTAACTGTTGCTGTGGATGCCTGGATCTGAGGGAAAAGTGAGTTGACTGGAGGCAGAACAAGGGAGACTTGAGGGATCTGTGCTCCACCAGCCTGTATGGGTATGCCCTGGGCAATCATTTGCTGTGCAGCCTGGGGGGCTGGCTGAATCTGCCTGGCGGCCTGAATCTGATGCCTTTGTTGACCGTCTGCTGTTGTGATAACGACACTCTCCCCCCCTGCCGTCGTGGCTATCTGTCCATCCTGGGTCAGCAGGACATTCTGGCCTAGAGCCTGCTGTAGATTCTGCTGCGTGAGCACTATGTTAGGTCCCAGCTCATCCCCCTCAGTCTTAACTATAAAATTGCCAGACAATGCCTGTTGACCAGGAGCGGCTATAACAATATTCTGACCATGCTGGGCGCCATGGGAGTGGATCACATAGTTCTGTCCAGTCTGCTGGGCATGTGGAGAAGCAATAATCATATTCTGACCACCAGCAAGGGAGAATGTGACCACCTGACCTCCTTGCTGTTGGACAACTGAATCAGCACTAACTTGGGCTGCATAAGCTTCAGCATAATTCTGAACCTGCTGCGGGGTAATCTGCCCCTGGGCAACCACCTGCTGACCGCTAACATCAATAGTCTGAGTCTGCTGCTGATTGTTTGGGTTGGCTGTCACATCCTGGCCCTGGTTGGAGCTAACGACTGTAACGTTCATGTTCCCGGCAACCTGTGCCGGTATGGTCTGGGGAAATGTGTTAGTGCTGGACACAACCTGACTAAACACAGGAGCTGATGATATCTGCTGAGCATGACTGTAAGCCTGAGCTATCATCTGGCTTGTACTGAACACAGGTTGGGCCTGAGAAAATGTATTTCCTTCCTGACTATAGCCAACCATGTTAGGATTCATCAGCAGGTCAGCTAGTGGCTTGGCTTCATTAAACTCTCCACTGTTGAACTCATTCCCATAAAACTCTGTACTCTTCGGCTCCGTAAGTAAATCCAACGATTCCCTGATCTCATCAGACAGCTGGTAGTACTGCTGAATGTGCTGCTGGGGCTGTTGTGCCCCCTGAGCAGTTGGCACTCCAGGCTGACTTGCTGGTGTAGCACTGCTTGATGTAGTTGTAGCTGCTGCTTGCGTGGAATCAGCTGAAGTGTTGTTCACAACTGCCGATGTTGTCGTACCCTGAAGAGGAAAAAAAAAACAGAAATTACAATCACTTCTGGTCAAAGACCACAAAGAAAAATAACTTGATGCACAATGGTTTCTACTCCAAGTCTGTGTGTCTGCATGGTACCTATGGTGTAAAGTGGCTTTAATGGAACACCAACCAATTCATTCGATGATAAGCTGAAATGTTCCACAAACTTCTGTTCAATGCTAATGTTAGGTGAATATTAACTTCTCCTTAATAAGTTGATAATCATGCTTACAGTGAAACTGGGAACATCCTCCATTTCCTGATTCTAACATCTGGGGTAACTGTCTACAAAATCAAGAGAGGATGCCATTATAGTAAACTTTCGTTATCTAAACATCGTCTTGTGCCATCTCCACACTGAAAGGCTGCTGCAAATGACACAAGCTGCTCTCATGGCGCACATAGCCATTCAGTAGTCTATTCATCTTTAACTATGTTTTCCCCTTGATCTATTCCCCTCAAACATGAGATTTAAACCCGGTCTCTTTGCTCAGTAAACTAATGTCCTACGCACTGAGCTTCATAGATTCCCAGAAATGACTAAAACTTAGATTTTAAACTTAAGAAAACCTGACAGCAACATTCCTGATTTGTTAAGAATCACAAGAAAAGCATTAAGTCACCAACAACACAAAAACACACCCAACTTTTTAAAAATCAAATCCGCATTAAGATTAATGAATCTTCTGAGTAAGAAAGAAAAAAAAAAAACTGCCATGCCACTGAAGCACCTAATGAACATGGCATTAGCATCCACATTTTCCTTGACCTCTCGGAACAACAGAAGATAATGGGGTAAGCATCGTGTCTGACTACTTTTTATTTCCACCCCAGAAGGAGCCAGATACTCATTTCTACAACTGGGTAACTGGTGAGTATGTTTTGTATGTGCAGTGATGGTGGAGGCGAACTCAGTCTGGGAGCTTCATTCAAACCAATGGCCTTGCCATGAGAGATGAGCACAATAACCACTTCACTAAAATATAAATGTGTCAGACAATTCAAATGTCTCATACTGTACACAGAGGTGCATGTTCAGGCACTATCTCCCCATGTTAATGTTTACCATATGTTGGAGAGAAGATGAGCTTTCAACATTAAGGTACCAGTATGTCTAGTGAATAAAGCAGCCTTGTGAATATAGTGGCCTCAAGGGGCATTTATTCCTTTCGGATGTTGAATTTTGTGATCAAGGAAGACTGATGGATTAAATATAAAACAGAATACTCAGGCTCTGACACAGATTTGAATTAGGGCTTGGAAACAAGCAGATATGAACAGCATATGAAAGTCAAAACAAAGAAAATGAACAGCACTGGAAATTCAAAAATTTCCATAGAAGAAACTGGAAATTGATCAGCACCGGGGAAAAGTCCATGTGGAACAATGAGATACACCTATAACTTGAAAATCAAAAGGAAACATGAAAATATGATTAGCACTGTAAAGTCCATAAGCAACACAGTAAAAGGATTAGTAGAAAGGAAAATCCACATGGAATATAAGTTTCAGCACAGGAAGATCCTTGAGAAACATGAAAATATGAAAAAAACTGGAAAATTCTATGGAAAATATGGAGATACAAGGATTTATGACAAATGCATGAATATAATGAATGGAACCTAAATGCACTGAAAGTGCACATGCCATTTTTCTCCACCCACACCCCACCCCACCCCTTTCCCAAAACCCATAGATATTTTCTGTTATTAAAATAAAGGCAACAAAGAAATTACTATCATTATTATCATTTCATATAATTAACTAACACTGTCTGCTTTATTAATATTTACGTTTATAATTCTGAAAATGTAAGGTGCTGAAAAATTGCCTACACATTAGACAGATTTTCAGCACTTTGAATTTTCAGTATTATCAATGTAAATATTCATAGATTACACTTTATTTTTCTTTGTCTTGTTGTGTGCTTGTGTCGTGTACTTGTGCTATCTCCCTGTAACTGCGAGCTGGCATGCTGTGGAGGTGTTTGGGATACAGCATCATGTCAGTGTAGGAGCGGGTTATGGCAGCAATTTTTTCAGTCTAGGTGTACAGCTAAAAAGCAGGGGGGTTTGCAATGCTTCTTTAGCAGACTCCACCACCACGGGGACTATGGTGATCCCTGCCCCATTAGCCAGACTAGGCCTGTTACTAGGGGTGCCAACGGAGAGGTGGGACAGGGTCTTGGTCAGCAATGGTTGGCTAACCCTGATGCTAGCATATCAGCTATGGGTTACTGATTGCATATTCGGACAGCATCTTCACCCCTTATTTTTCTTTATATATTATAACATAAGTATACATTAAAAAAGGAAGTGAGCATTCTGCAATGTTAACCACGCAGATTAGAAACACTCAGAGCATAAACAGCAAACACCTATAGGATAAACAACCTGAAAACATTTGGTTGCACAAGAGTTTAAAGCATAAACAGTCCACAGATACTTTAAAAGTGCAAAACAGCTTAGAAACATTCAAAGCATAAACAGCATCTAGAAATACCTACAGGATAAACAGATTGAAAATATCTGATGCACACACAGCCAAAACAGCAAACATAATCATAACGAGCAATAAAACAACAAAAAAAAAAGGCAATAAATTAAAGTTACAACAAAATGATAACACTAACAATCTAATAGAAGCAAATAAATGACCACTTTAAACAAGTTTTTAAAAATTTTTCAATAACTATAATCATATGGAATTGTTTCATAATTGGGAATCCATAATGTAATCTATGTAAACACTCAAAATAAGCATTAACTTATTCCACAGAAAACATGGTATGTGTGTGATACATAATAAAAAATGCTTTTGAGTGTTGTATGATAGTTTACAAATTAAACAATTCAGTAGATAGTCTAAGAATTAAACAATTTAGTAATTAACAGTTAATAATTCAGTAATCAATAGTTAATAATTCAGTAATCAAACTACTCTTATGAAATCTGAGACAGGACCCAAATACAGCAAAGTGTTAAGATGAAAGAAAACAGAATTAGAACAAAAAACTTTAGACAAAGCAGTGAAAGAAAATGAGCAAAAGAATGACCAAGACTAGAAACCCAGATTCTGGAAAGATGAGCAAACATCTAGCCATAAAGGGACACTGCAAAATGCCTCCTGCTGAAATAGTTGCTATGCTACCTGATTAGCAACCAGAGTTAACCAAGAACTATGCCACCAACACACCTAGGGAGCTAAAGTTGGTCAAAACTCCCTAAATCCTCACAGTGTTTCATGCAGAAAGCTACCTACCACTGCAGAACGAAACCAACATATGAGGATATGTGCTTATCATGGCACTTGAGCCTGGTTCTTAGGTCCTAACTCCTTGGTAACATGAACCTCTAAAGAAAATGCCTCATCCAACCTGGCAATTTTATTCCAAGACTATCGCCGAATCAACTCAAAACTTGTTGATCGGACTTAAGAATGACAGCAGCTTCTTCAAGAAGAACTGGCAGGAGATAGAACTGTCACTTGTCCACAGGCCACAATAAGCACAATTTTATGTTTGTTCACATACAACTCCTGCATAATGGAACATGATACTAGAAAGAACAACTTAACTCAAAACACTTACCTGTTAACCTACACGGCACATAAAATAATTACTCAAGGTTTTACGTCACATAAAAATTATTACATTACAGATGTAAAGGAAAAGGAATCCCTCCCCTCTTAGAAATGAAAAAAAAAAAAAACAAAAACATCCAAGACCAAAACACACATTGGCAAATCAATTCTTTCTGCAAAGCATTAACAATAATGCAAAAATTACTAACCTTCTTCTTCTTTTGTTTTTTTGTGTGCATGTCCATGAGAGACTCAGGACGTTTAGATTTCTGAAATTGAACGACACCTAACTTTAGACAACACTTAAACACACAACAACGGAACAAAAATTTTCTATGCTTGGGATTACAAACACACACACACACACACACACAAAAAACAAAAACAAATGGTTTTACAACATTGAGTAAAGCAGTGCAGTGAAGCTCATAAAGTGGAAAACAAATCCAAAATACACAGAATAGTGAAAGGTTAAAAGTGACAAAAGCCAAAGAAAAAAAAAAATTGGGTGGTTTTTTTTTTTTTGGGGGGGTGGGGGGTGGGTGGTGGTGCGTGTGTGTGTGTGACAATTCCAAATTTTTGTAAAGGGCTGGGGGTGGGGAAAGAAGACAGCTCCAAAAATGTAAAATTAAAAAAAAAGTGGGGTGGGGGAACGCGTGCAATGAAGTATAGTACATTTTATCTTGCATACTGCTAAGATGTGTTTCATGCTGCCTTTTCATTTGAGCAGCAGCTTCCAAATTTTAAGACTGTGAATTCATGAAACCAGTGATAATATGGCTCCCCTACACTGGGTATTACATGAAACTTCTAACATTTCTAACATTTCACATAACCGATACTTGCTACCAAGATCCTCCCATGTGACTCTTGCCAGGTTTGGAAACCACTGCACTGAAGTCATTCTTCAATTTTAAAAAAAAAAGTTCTATAGAAAAATTTCAAAATAAACTTTTAAGTCAGACTTTTCAAAACACTCTAATGGAACATGACATGAACAACACTATGATTCATTCATTCATTCATTTGCATATCCCTTGTGGAACTTTGCCTCCCAAACAGCACTCATGTAGGCCTCTTGGTTGTGAGCAAGATGCCCTGCTGCTGATGCATCCATTTGCAGATCATCAACGATGTCTTGCAGCCATCTTCGCCTTGGTCTTCTTCTTCTTCTTCTTCGTTCGCACTGTCTGTCTATATCTGCAGTCCTGTCTCTTGGATAAATTTCACTGTTTTTTGTAACTCATGTATGGAACCGTAGAGCTTATCTTCTTTAGTGGTTTCACTGGGCCAGTAGTTATTTCTCAGTGTCTCGTAGTTGATGCAGTTCTGGAGGATATGTTCCACAGTTTGGGGCACCTGGGCACATGTACATAGATTAGTAGTACCAACCTTAAACTTTGTATACATATGACTTCGGAGTCGGCTGTGTCCTGTTCGGAGACGGAAGATGGTGACTTGTTCCTTTCTGTTTAGCATGTGATAGTCATCATGTGGTGGTGTTTGTGGCTTCCTGTAGGTTTTTATCATGCTTTTCTTCTGATTATAGGTGACTGGTATGTCTGGTTGCTCCATTTCAGTGCCCTCTTTGGCCAGATGGTCAGCTTTCTCATTGCCTGGTATCCCACAGTGGGAGGGAATCCATTGCAAAGTGACTCCATGTTGTAAGCCAATTTTTGACAAGGCATCCTTAAGGTCTGGTAGTTTGTTGCACTGAAGAGCTTCCAGTACTGATCTTGCATCTGTGAGAATTACTACAGGACATGTATCAATTCTGGAGTCTGATAGTTTTTCAACTGCAGCAATAATTGCCCTAACTTCTGCATCAAAGTTGTTGCAGTATTTACCAGTGGGTATGGAAATCTTGTCAATGGTGTTGTTTGGATATTCAATATATGCTCCTGCCCCACCATTTTTTATGGCATTATGTGCAGATCCATCTGTATACACACGTATCCAGGTGTCACATGGATATTTGTCATCTAGAACACTAAGTGTGGCTACTGATCTTACAAGACTGCTCTGCATCTCACCATTCTGCACACCTTTCACTTCAGTCTGAATAGTTATTTGTGCATAATCTGCTTCTTTCCATGGTGTATGCTCTGGTACAGATGATAATGGAGTGACTACAGTTGGAAGGTCAGGTATCAGCTTATGCATACGCTTGGCCTGATGAATGAAGCTGCTTCTTTTAAGCCGTCCTAATGCCAAGTTATTGAATCTCTCCTTCAGGGGATGGCTTACAGAGCTAAGGAATTTTTCTCCCATGGTCATGACCTTTGTGTCTCTACGTTCCTTTAGCGCTTGAACACCAACTATTTTCTGCATTTCTACTATTGGTGTGGACCTCATGGCACCTGTGATAATCCGTAGTGACTGATTTTGAACCTTGTCTAGATTATGCAGCGTAGTGTTTGATGCTGTGCACCAAGATGTTGAGCCATATTCTAAATGTGGTAGAATACTTTGCTGATATACGTTCTTGAGGATTCTTTCACTAGCTCCCCATGTAGTCCCACTCAATTTTCTTAATATGGCTAGTTTTCTTCTGGCTTTTGCTTCTGCACTGTTGATGTGTTGCTTCCAAGTCAGTTTTGAGTCAAGAGTCACTCCTAAGTAAGTGGGTTGGTTGTCCATCCTTAAGGGTATTTCATTTACAAAGATCTTACCTGCTTTCTGTTTAGATGAGAGGGTGAACAGAGTGGTACTTGATTTCTCTGTGTTGATACTTACACACCATTTGTTTGTCCATGATGTCAAGATGTCTGCTGCTCTTTGGAGTCTCTGTGTAGCAACTGTCGCATATTCATCTGTACACCACATGACCAGATCATCTGCATACAGTGCTGCTTTGATTCCATAGGGAAGTTCCTTGACCAGGTCATTAATGAATACAAGGAATAGTGTAGGCGAAAGGACTCCTCCTTGTGGTACACCGTGTCGCAGAAGTACTTTCTGGCTTTTGTGTCCATCCATTACTATTCGCCTTGGTCTTTCTCTCTTTCTTTTTCCCATTATGTACCCTTCCAAGACGGTCTTCCCTAGATTATCATGACATTTAATGTGTCCAAAATATTCCAGTTTTCTCTCTTAATACTCTTTACTAGCCAGCCTTCTTCAATATTAAGTTCTTGTAGTATGGATATATTTGTTCTTTTTTGTGTCCATGATATTTGAAGAACTCTTCTGTAGCATTTACATTGAAAGGCATTTATGCATTTCTCAGCTGTTTTGTTAAGTGTCCAGGTCTCACAGGCATATGTTGCGATGGGAAAGATGCATGCCCTTAAAAATCTTATTTTTGTGGTTCTGTCTGCTCCTCTCCACAGATTCTTTAGTTGTTTTACTTTCTGAAGAGCGACAGATGTCCTCCTTTTAATTTCCCTCATTGTAATGTAAGACGGGCCTGCGTGCCCAATTCTTTACCCTTGAAAAATAAAGATTATTCATTCATTGTATCTCCATTATTAGTTAGTAGTGATCCAAGATATTCAAAACTCTCCACTTCTTCCAGTTTTTCCCCATTGATACATATTTCAGCTGCCTTGTTTGTTTTGTCAGTTGTCATTAATTTAGTTTTCTGTGCATTAAGACAGAGGTTTTGCTTTTTGCTGTTCTTATGGACTGACATGATTTGTTGTTCCATTCCTTTTTGTGGTGTAGACAGTAATACTGTGTCATCAGCATATCTAATCTCTGGTATTTCATAACCTCCGATTGTTATGGCATCGTAATATTCTTTGTCTACATCTTCTCTAACATTCCTCATTATATTTTCAGTATACAATTTAAATAAGTAAGGTGACAATATGCATCCCTGATGGACCCCTTGTTTTATGTCAAACCAACTTGTTGTTTCACCATTTATTCTTACTGCTGCTTGTCGGTCTAGATACAGCAGTGATGTTAATTGTATTGAATGTGTTGGAAATCCCATTTTTTTTCATTATTTCCCAAAGTTTCTGGTGTTGAACACAATCAAATGCCTTTGAGTAGTCTATAAAGGCTAAATATAGATTCACATTAAATTCTCTGCATTTCTCTATTATTAATCTTATATTGAATATATGATCTCTTGATCCTCTTGCTTGCCTGAAACCAGCTTGTACCATATTGATTTCTTCTTCTATTTACTTTCGAAGTCTACCCATTATAATTTTTAACAGAATTTTACTGGCATGACTAATCAGGGAAACAGTTCTGTAGTTTGTGCATAATTTCAGGTTATCCTTTTTTGGCAGTGGTATGAACACAGTTCTTTTCCACTCTTTTGGCCAAATACCAGAATGCCATATCTTTTTACACAGTGCATGATAGATTGTTGCACATTCCTTTCCTCCTGCTTTAATAAGTTCAGCTGTTATCTCATCGCATCCTGGTGATTTACCATTTTTCAGATTCTTTACTGCCCATAAAACTTCTATTGTCAGTTTGGGTTCTTTCTCCTCCAATAATAATTCACACTGTAGATTTCTGCTTTCACAGTTGGTTGTTTCATACACTTCTCTGCAATATTCCTTCCATCTTTCTAGAATTTCCTCTGTCTCTGTCTCGGTATTCCCCATCTCATCACAAATTACATTTAGCTTAGGTGTGACATTTCTCATCAGTGTCTTCATTTCTTTAAACATTTCACTATCTCTTCCACACTTGTGATGTTCTTCTATTCTTTCACAACAATCTTGTATGTATTGTTTTTTGTCCTTTCTTATGTTTCTTTGTACTTTTTTTGTCAAAGATTTATATTTCTCTTTGTTGTTGTTTGTCACTTTCTCTTTCATGTTCATTTCTCTACGTTGTTTTATCAGTTCTAGTGTGCTTAATTATGATTGTATATTAGATATCAGTTCTAGTGTGCCTAATTATTAGTGTCTAATTATGATTAGTATTAAAAACTACCCAATGACTAGTTTGTTAGTCTCTTTAGGCAAAAGATAATAAGGGAAAACTGAACAGAAACTTCTGTAAACCCAAAACCCTAAGCTTTAATGTCCAACCTTCATTAGTCAATGACCAACAGTTCCTAGTTTCAAAGAAACCAGAACAAGCTCATAATTCTAGCAATGAACAATGTACTCTTACAGTTTCCAGTTATACAAATGCATTATGGACTGGGCCATTAGAAAGAATGGAAAAGAAAAGATAAATGAAAATTATATATGCACAAGAGATGAGGAAAACAAGACCAAGGGGAAGACCAAGACAGAAATGGAAAGACAACATAGAAGAGGATATAAAAGAAATTGGTGTCACCAACTGGAGAGAGAAGATTAGGAATAGAGTGGAACAGAGGCAAACTTTATCTGCAGCAATGAGCCTTAATGGCTCGGAAAGCTGAAGAAGAATAATTATTGGTGTGAAAATGTGGCGATACTTCCTTTCCATTTTTCTGTCAGCATAAGAACAGCTCCCTGCATTACTGGTTTGAAAGTAAAATAATTTTCATTCTTCTTCTGCGGATGTCCTCAAAAAGGGGACTGACTACACTGTGTTGTTGCCTGCGGTTGAGCCCAGCTTCATCTCTGCAGACTTTTTGGACCAGGCTTGCCTTCCCATTCTGATCCACATTCACTCGCTCAGTCTATTTTCCAGGGAGCACAACTGTGATGCAGCTTAAAGTTTCCATTAGCTTTGGTTTTGCTAAACCTGACACCATTAGTTGGCTATGAGTTACTGTCTGCTATGTCATTCAGCCCGAGTACCATGTCTTGGAGCACAACCACCTTCTTCTCCAGGTCACAGAGAACAAAAGGCACTTTTCTTTCAGCTCCTTCTCAGATATCGAGTCATAGGGTGGTGCTGTAAATGATCTATAGCAAGTTTGTTCTTGTAAGCTGTTGATCACTCTTACCACCTGAATTCAATCAAACACTGCTGGCTTGGCCTATCATATATGCTGCTGAAACTCTCTTTGCATGAAAACCATTCCCTGCCTTGGTAATTAAATGTCAGTAACAGTATTTGTGGGGTACTGTCAGATTTGCCAGTTACAGCTAGCATAACAACTGGTTAACACAGATGACCAAGACCCTGTTAGTACCCCCAGTAACAGGTCTACCGTGGCTAATGGGGCAGCATAGTCCCCATGCCGGTGAGGTCTACTAGAGAAGTATAGCACAACCCCCTGGCTTTCAGCTTCACTAAGGAACTAGAAAAAATAGCCACTGTGACCTGCTCCCACTCCAACATCATGCTGTGCTTCTACATCTATACCAGCTTGCAGTACTAGGGGGACAGAAGAAGAAGAAGTACAGTACTTTTACATCACTTATGTCTGATAGTAACCTTACAGTTGAAGAAAAAGAAAATGTAACCAAAAAAAAAATGTAATGTAGTGAATATTTAGTGAAATATAAAATAAAGCGTTGCATTATACCAGATAGAGGAAATGTTAATGGCATAAAATATGTGAGAAGCTAAGTAAGTAGATCAGTCAACAGTGACCTGTCTTCCAACCCAAGAGATTACAAGTTTATTAAATGTGCTGTGAAACAGCTTGGCGGAAGGTAAAATCTGACATTTCTGATTGTTTGGAACCTTGGGTACAAAAGTTTTAATTTTACTTTTCCTTTCCATTAATGAATGTGCAGCTCTTCTTATTAGTTCTAGATTCCTACTATAATTTTTTGCTTAAAATCCATTTCTACAGAACAAAGACCAGTCAAAGAATGAACTGTTGCATTCCACAGTCATCATCAATGACACACAATGCAGTGAATAAGCAAAGCACAGTTATACAACATGCCTCAGATTTTGCTATGTGGCTGAGCAACACACACATACATAAATGAAAAAAAAAAAAAAAAAATGGCAGAAGAGATTTCAAGCGGTACCGTCATACACTTCTTCTGTGCTTTACTCACATTGTAATCCTCCACACGTTGGTGAAGATGTTCATCTCTGGACGAGGCCACTTTGTCATCATCTCGCTTGCGTTTCTTCCCCTTGGAGTTGTCCTGAAATGAGGATTGGAATTTGGAATGACTGCTGGAGAGATACATCTGCTTGTGACCCCTTGCCTTTCAAGTTCTGACATATCCACTGGATTATCAGTATACAGTGCAATAATTTTCTGTTTTCTTATCTCTGTGTCAAGTCCTGGTCAGCTCAAGTAAAATGACCCATTTTCTTCTCCTATAATTTTTCTACAGGTTACATCTAGTTCTCATAGGATTGCTATATATACAATCATTTGCAAAAGTTTAAGACCACCTGTTGTTTTTATGAGACTTCAGCCAAATGCGTCACCTTCCCCACATTGCACAACTACATGTTGATGTTGCTTCATATTATATTAGCAGCTAATAATACTATTAGACAGTAGAGGAAAGTGTTTAGGCATTAGTCTGCTTCTGGCTTTTATGTGGAGAGGTTCTGTATATATTTTATGTGTAGTTAAAAATGGGCAAAAAAAAAACAAACCATCATTAAGTGTAAGTCAGAGAACAGCGAGTGACTTTATGTCATGAAGGATAATCTGATAAGCTGAAAGGTGAAGTTTGCAAAACTGCTGCTCATAACGCGATTATGAAATACTGGGATACTGGAGATTTTGGCAACCAAAGAGAAGTGGATGTTCCAGGAAAACAACCCCACATGATGATAATGCCATATGGTGAGTTGTGTTCTCTAAGGAGTTTGTGCAGGAAAATCAGGGCCCTTCTACAACCACCAGGGATAGTATTAATATCAGTACTGTTTTCCCACATCTCAGAAAAGAATTGGATTAAAATTATATAAACCTCCAACAACAAAAAAAAAAATAAAACAACTTTGGGATTAAAAAGACGAGCTTACTAAGCATCACCAATCAGTGACTGCTGAGGATTAGAGTGAAGTTTTGTTTTCTGACGAATCACATGTTCGATGACCAAAAAGTAAAAGGTTTCATGACAAATAAATCATTAACACCATGAGACTTCCTCAGTCAGATGCTACTGGACGCAATGCCAAAATCCGGTAATGCTTCATTTCACTTTTTTGCCAAAGAGAACTACAATGGCTAGTCCTTGTTTTGTACAGATGTTAAAAGACAATCTGGTAACTCATATGACAGCGCACAGAAACTGAATTTTCAGGCATAGTGGCACCCCATGCCATAGGCTGTGAAGGACTACCTGACGAGGAGAAAAATTACTGTACTTGACTGGTTGGGTATCAGTCCCCACCTCAGCACCATAGAGAATTTGTGGACCCTCTTAAAGAATATGGTTTCAGAAAAAACAGCCATCAAATTCCCAAGCTTTGATTGAAGCAAAGAAGTATGTTTGGTGTAATGACATTTCACATGACCACTGCAAATCCCTAACTGACAGTATGCCATATCATATTCTATCTGTAATGAAAAACAAAGGTGGCCATACCAAGTACAGATGTCAGTGGCTTTTTTTTTTCAATTGAAAACAGTGTAAATATTCATCCAGTGTCATTTTTTTCAAATATCTTCAGAATTGGATTACTTGTTTCTGTACAACTGTGAAACTTCAAGAAAATGACAGGTTGTCTTAAATTTTTGCAAATGACTATCCACACAAGTGCATGTTCCATCACCCAGCCAACTTTACCCCCTCCCCCCCCCCCTGAAAAAATGAATACAAGCACAGAGAGAGACAAGGACAGAGAGAACAGACAAAAAAGAGAGAGAGAGACAGACAGGGACAGAGAGAGACAGACAGAAAAAGAGAGAGAGAGAGACAAAAGAGACGGACAGACAAAAAAAGAGAGAGAGAGATATAAGAGAGACAGGGACAGAGAGAGACAGCCAAAAAGAGACAGAGACAGCCAAAAAAAGAGAGAGAGTGATAGACAAAAAAAGAGAGAGACGAGAGAGACAGAGACAGAGAGAGACAGAAAAAGAGAGACAAGGCAGGCGGACAGAGAGAGACAGAAAAAGAGAGAGAGACAGGGACAGAGAGATAGAAAAAAAGAGAGAGACAAGAGAGACAGGGACAGAGAGAGACAGAAAAAGAGAGACAAGATAGACGGACAGAGAGAGACAGAAAAAGAGAGAGAGACAAGAGAGACAGGGACAGAGAGATAGAAAAAAAGAGAGACAAGAGAGACAGGGACAGAAAAAGAGAGAGAGAGAGACAAGAGAGACAGAAAGAGACAGAGAGAGAAAGAAAAAGAGAAACAAGAGAGACAGGGACAGCGAGAGATAGAAAAAAGGAGAGACAAGAGAGACAGGGACAGAGAGAGACAGAGACAAGAGAGACAGGGGCACAGAGAGAGAGAGACAGGAGAGGCAGGGACAGAGAAAGACAGAGAGAGACAGAAAGAAAGAGAGACAGACAGACAGACAGAAAGAGAGAGAGCATGAGACAAGAGAGACAGACAGAAAGACAGAGAAAGAGAAAAAGAAAAGGAGAGAAATAGGCACACAAAAAAAAAATAAAGTTAAAAAATGTAAATCTAGACCACAAAATCTAAACATCTGAGAGAATACTTTTTAATCACACTTTTAGACTATCTGAGGCTGGTTCACATTTAACTACTGCCCACTACAAAAGATTTATGAATAGAACAGCTAAATTACCTTTACTGTATGTTTATCTTTCATTCTTTTTGAACGCCTGTCAAACTCTTCTGTCACATGAACATCTTCTCCATCTTGGTTCCCACCACCCTAATTTACAAAAAAAAAAAAAAAAGCTATAAATAAGACTATAAAGGGTCACATACAAATAACACCCAAATATCGGAAAATAGGCACATTTCTGTGCCCACAATTCTGATATTTTTGTAGTGGTTCTGGAACTCTTGTTTACCTCCCTGGAAACAGAGATCTTCAACCATACAGTTCCACCAACGCCACTCAAAACAGCTTCCAACTCTCAATGTGCCTAATTTTCTGCTGCTCAACTTCAACTCATTCATTAATGGTACATTTCCAGTGACTCTTGATTCTAACACAGGGATGACCATTAGATAAGTCAAGAAGCTGCAGAATTATTTACTCTTCTCCGACAATACACGCGCATTTCTAAATGAGAATTTTCCGTCTGGGTTGTGTGGTAGAGGACTGATTCCGTGTCTGTCTTGGTCACTTGATCTCACTCCCTTGGACTTTTTTTTTCCTCTATGATAGACCAAGACAAGTCTACAGTCAGAAAGTAAACACATTACAAGAACTGAACAAGGAACTTGTGAGACGGCTGAACTTTATGTATGCTACATCACGATGTGTAATATAATACTTTTTTAAAAATCTGAAAATGTGTGGAATAATATGTGAGAATCAACTTCACTGTAAATTTTTTTTAAGGTTCAAAATATGGTTTTTAAAATAACTCCTTTTTCGGGAAAGACAAAAGACAGTGCCTAGCATCCATCATTAATATCTAACACTCACCCTCATCAGAATTATCAGAAAACACAAATGACCTAGATAACAAACTAATAATTTAGGTATAAGTATATATAAAACCAAATATATAAATATAAACAAAGCCACTGTACTAAAGCTGTGATAATGAAATGTTAAAACTATTTAAAACAAAATGAGAAACAGCTTTATTAATTAATGAGACAGAAAAAGATCATGATTGCAGTAAAACTGGTTCTAATAATACAGGTAGACAGAGGTGTATGTTACAGTTTTACAAAGCAACAGAGGGAGTGAGAAAAGTGAGAAAAAACACAATAAAAAACATACAACATCCAATATTTCGGCGTGAGCCTTTTTCAGGGGATTACGTTCAAAAACAAACACAACATAAAATAAAAGAAGAAAAATGAAAATGAAAAACTTTTGTTTTGTGGCATCCCTCCTTGTACACAATACAACAGAATGCACCCTAAAGACAAGGCTGGGAGTCTGCAAAGGAAAACAAATTGAACCAATCGGATGTTAGCGGCTGTGAAAGAGAGAGAATGATATGGGTTGGGAGTGGGAGTGATGTAGGAGAGAGAGATCAGGAGGCAATAAATACCTCTAAGCCACTAGAGAAAAATGTGGGGTGGGTGGGGGTGGTGGAAAGCTGGGAGATAACGTGAAATTGATGAATGAAAAAACTGCATCGAAATGCGTGGGGCTATGACAAGAAGTAGAGTATAAATAGCAGAAAATAGGTGGAAATCTAAAGAAGTTTAAAGGAAGCTAAATATATTGTTAATTTTAGCTGGGTGGAGACAGCTGGCCTGCAAAATAAACTGCTGTTCTAGAGCCTTCCGAGATCATACATCAGAAGAACAGGAGTCGATTGCGCTAACAGAGATGCCAAGTTTTTCCCTGTCGTTTCTTTGGCAAAATGAATGTGCTGTATTGTCAAGGGGCACACTAAACTCCTCTTGGATCCTGACACTCAGATTGCACAACTTTCTGTTCGACTTCACCAAGTCGCACATGATAATTATCTCATCTATTGCCTGGTCCATGAACAGACAATTCTCCTTGCAACTTTCTACTCTCAAAAGGCAGAAACTTTCTGCTATCCATCCCACTCCAGCCTTTCCCCAATCCACAACTATCTGGGCTCCCACTAAGGTTGTCTGCGTTCCTCCTGATATTCCACCATTGGCTGATGAATTGTCTGTCTTGGGTAAAGGTTTACAGTTTGTTCCCCTCTGTCCATCTGTTGACCAGTTCTCACTCCAGAACGTCCCATTTCCACTGTAGACTACGTTTGAAATTCCATTTCCAAGATGCGGCCCAACCTTCATCATCCCAATCTGCTTCTGATGATGACCCTTTCTCTCACTTCTCAAAACAACCATCCAACTGGACAGCATCTGCAGGAGTGTTTCATTCACTAGACCTCTACATTGATCATATACCCTTCACGAAATCTACAAGCTTCGCCTTCCCCATATACAACACTCTAAGCTGACTCCATGGGAGCATCACGCACTTTCACAACTCCAGCACAGATGAGACATCGTGATCAAGAGTGCAGACAAGGGCGGGCCACTGTTTGATGGAAGAAAGATTTATACATCCAAGCGCCCATGAACCAGCTGAGCAACACAACATTCTTTGCCTCTCACCCTCAAGATCCGACTCTGGCCAGCAATCACCAGGTTCAATACACGATCAACGAATTCATCCACAAGACTGGTCTTTCTCCCTCTGCTACTCATCTACACATTCTGACAGCTGTTTAGGGAAGCCATCCTTTTATCTACTTCTCAAGATACACAAACCAGGCAACCCAGGAAGGCCCATAGTTTCAGCTTGTTCCTGCCCTACAGAACAAATCTCTGACTTTCTGAACAGTATCTTTCAACCTCTTGTTACTAGTCTGCCTACTTATCTGAAGGACATGAATCATGCTCTCGCTGCTCTTGAGACCCTTACACTCCTGCCTGGTCACACTTATTGCATCTTCATTCTTGATGTAGTGTCCTTGTACACATCCATACCTCATGATCAGGGACTTCAGGCTGTCGAGTTCTTCCTGAACAAAAGACACCATCCCTCTATTCCTGCGTCTACTATTCTGTGCCTTACACAACTTATTCATAAACTCAACTCGTTTGAATTCAATGGCCTGTACTTCACCCAGATTAGCAGTGTGGCCATGAGTATCAAAATGGGCCCCAGCTACGCATGTCTGATCATGGGTCATTTCGAACACAAGGTTCTGGAATCCTATAGAGGTCCTTTTCTAGCTTTCTATAAATGCTATATAGGTGATGGGTCACATTTATGCCAGAGGAAGACCTTGACAACTTCATTAGTTTCATTAAGAAGTTCAATCCTGTCATTTCTTTCACCTCCCATGCCTCTACAACTTCTGCTAACTTTCTCGACACTGCCATCACTATCAGTCCTACCGGACTTACCACTTCTATCCACTATAAACCTACAGACTCTCACAGCTATCTTTTATACTCTTTCTCCCACCCCAGGTTGTGTAAGGACTCTATTCCCTTCTCTCAGTTTCTTAGGTTGCAACATTTGTGTACTGAGGATGGCAATTTCTATGATCAAGCTCACAGGATATTAGATTTCGTCCGCCAACGCAGTTATCCAGAACATGTTATCACATCATCTTGGAACCACATCAGTCATATATTCCAACAACAGCCCTCACTCCTAAACCGCCCTGTAACTCGGACAGAGGCAAACTGGTACTCACGCACCAACCCCATAGTTTGGCAGTTAAGAACATCCTGTTTCACCATCTCCATCTCCTCCAGACTGAGCCTGATACACGTGAACTCTTTGGGGAGCCCCCACTGGTGGCCTATGGATGGGACAACAAGCATTAGTTCAAAGTCACTTTAAGACGAAGGGACTCTTTTTATGGTACCAGACATTGCAGATGTTGTAGATGCAGCACTTGCCCATTTGTTATTGAGGCTAGCCAGATCTCCTTCCTTAAGTCCACTTTATCAATTCAGTAGGGCTTCACCTGCATTTCACGCAATGTCATTTATGCCATTATGTGCAAATGTTGTGATAGGAAGCATAACAGGGGAGACTGGTTTACACCTGAGACCGTTTTCATCAACATCTTAAAGATATTTCCAAGAGGGCATGGACCCCTGTGGCAAAACACTTTTGACGAAGAAACCACAGGGGAAAATGTGACATCTCTGTTAGTGCAATCCGCTTTTGTTCTTCTGATGTATGATCTTGGAAGGAGAACAGCGCCTTATTTTCCAGGCCGGCTGTCTCCATCCAGCCGGAATTAACAATATATTTAACTTCCTTTAAACTTCTTTAGATTTCCACCTATTTTCTGCTATTTATACTCTACTTTTTTTGTCTTAGCCCCACGCATTTCACTGCAGTTTTGTATTCATCAGTTTCAGGTTATCTCCCAGCTTCACTTCACTCCACACCCTCCCCCAATCTTCTTCTCTAGCGGCCTAGAGGTATTTATTGCCTCATAATCTGTCTCCTGTGCCCTGCCCCCCCAACCCATATCATTCTCTCACTGCCGCCAACACTCGATTGGTTCAAGTTGTTTTCCTTTCCAGTCTCCCAGCCTTGTCTTTAGGGTGCATTCTGTTGTATTGTGTACAAGGAGCAATGCAAGAAAGCTAAGTTTTTCATTTTCAGTTTTCTTCTTTTATTTTATGTTGTGTTTGTTTTTGTATGTAATCCTTGGGCTCACAATGAAATATTGGATGTTGTATGTTTTTCATTATTTGTGTTTTTTCTTACTTTTCCCACTCCTATTGCTTTGTAAAACTGTACTATACACCTCTATCTACATGTATTAATTAACGAGTACAATTATGAAATTTCAGTTTAGAAAAAAATGTCTCATGGGTGATAAGAAAAAAGATGGACATATGTTGGTCATGTGATGAGAAGAAACAATCAGGATCCCCGAACAAGCTATCAAGTGGAACACAACAGGCCGAAGAAAAAGAGGTTGACTACATGAAACTCTAAAGAGGACATTGTTAAGAGAGGCCAGTTCAGTGGGCATAACATCCCTTGATGAGACTGAAACTCACCGACGACATGAAATCTTGGCGAACTACCATGTGGGCCCTATGTGACGTTTAGTAGCACAGCAAGGATATAAGTACTTTTAACATTCTGATAACAAACTAGCAAATGACCTTTCAGAAACTATTTTTACTGACAAAAAACATTTCTAACCTGGCTTTCATCTTCATCATCATCATCTTGGTCATCTTGAATTGAATATTCCGGGGACATTTCAGACTCCATTTTAACTGTCAGCTCTCCTTCATCACTCAAATCATCGCTGTCAGTGGATTTCTGCATTACGAGGAGAGCAACTGACACTAGTGTTGTATTTTATGAAAGGGTGTTCTTCAGCGCTGTGGCTCACTGGCTCAGCAGCTAAATTCCTGAAATAGCAACATTTATTCAAACTGAATGACACACTCAAAGATGCAAGCTTCACTTATTTAGGCCTTAAACCCCAAAAAACCAAATCAAATAAAGGCCTTAAGTGGCCCATTTGTTGAGGCATCTACTTTCTAAAGTAAATGACTAGGTTCAATTCCACAGTGCGTTTTTTTTTTTAAATCCAAGGAGTGAAAAAGAATATGAAGGCCACAAGAAAAATGTCTCAGTGGTCTGAATAAGTGGAATGGAAAATAAAAGCATCTGAACTGATCAGAAACATGAAGGATAACGTAAGATGAAAAAGTATGACCACCAATGGCACAGTACAAATTGAATAATGAATGAACTGTTCCTTTAGCAGCATCATGTCCTTGTCTATCTCTCGAAACCAAGGTAATAATGCATAATGAACAAATCTATGCATAAAAACTGAGTAGCAGTCTACTAATGCTTCTACTAACAAAAGAGTAAAAATAAATTAGTAAAATATGAGGGGGAAAAACCGAAATAAAAAACAACATAATTAAACTGGTATCTGATGGTTTGATGAAAACTCTTAAAGTTTAATGTGCATAAGTTAAGAATATAGAAATATGAATGGGCACTATCAGCTGCATGATGCTGATGGATATACTGGGGGTTGGAAGGAGGGGGGAGGGGTGTTTCTTTCAAATCTATTGCCTTAAGTGTTTGATTTTTTGTTAAAAAATGACAAAGGATCTATGGTTTGAAACCATAATCATTGATTTACCTTGACGTAAGCGGTATGTTACAAGTAAGATGACTGGCTTAGAGAGAAAGATAAACCAATCAAAGCAGTGCTATTATGTTCTTAGAGATAATTACACAGTCCAACAAAAAAATATTTTTTCTTGATGCCTTGGTTTTTTGGCCTGTTTCTGGGGTTATTTGGGGCACTGATTCAGAAAATTGCACTGGACAGACTGCATCAATTCTAGCTTCTTAGATATCTTTGAATTTATAAAATTTTAGTCCACTTTTTCAAAAATCTCTTCTGTAGAATTAGGATATCTTAACAAGCTGTCTTATGTGAATGGGAAATTTATGTATTTACCCAGATTTTTGTTTGTTTTACAACTATTTGTCTACTTCCTTTCCTATAATGCACACCTGGCATAAAAATGTATAGCTCAAATGACAAAATTGCTTTTGTTCTGTTTTATTCTATAATTATATGCAAAAAATTAATTTAGTAAATCATGGTTTTCGTAGACTATGTAAATTTGTATTTCAAAGATTGCTCAACCTGTTCTGTTTAAAACAGTTGTGTGGTATAATAGTTATGATTGTATTAGGAGATGTGTGTATATTCCCACTCATATCATTTCATTTTTGCAAACTGAACACTGTAGAGGTTATGGCTACTTCAAGATGGATCTCCTTGAATCATCCTGGCATATTTTGCTATACCTGTGGGGAGTACACACTGAAAGCAAGTAGGAAACCTATTTCTGGGTTTGTAAAAAGAGCAAATGTAGGTTATTTTGATGTCAAGCTTGGAAAGTAAGGTAAGACATGAGGTCCTCATATTGTATGCAAAACTTGTATGAAGCATTTGCGTCAGTGGACAAATGGAAAGAGAAGCTGCCTGAAATCTGGAGTACCAATGATGTAAAGGGAGCTGAAAAAACTATTTCGATGACTGTTTTTTATGTACTGTTAACATCACAGGGATCAACTGAAATAATCATGACAAGTGGTCTTACCCTGATCTACCTTCAGTCAGAAGACCAGGAGACTTGGATCTTGTACCAATTCCACCTTTCCCTGAATTACCAAAGGATAAGTCTTGCATGTCTGATATCACACAAGATAAAGAAAGTGGGGGGAGGGGGGGGGGCGCGGCGGCGGGGCCCAGTGACAGTGAATTCCAAACAACTTCACATAGTGATTGCTTTGATCAGAATGAATTGAGTGATCTGATCAGGGACTTAAATCTTTCCAAGGAGTCTTATGAATTGCTTCTCTCCAGACTAAAGGAAAAGAATGTACTTCATCCTGGAATGAAAATTACATTTTATCGAAAGAGAGAAAAGGCTCTGCTGCTATTCTTTACCGAAGACAACAATTTAGTACTCAGTAACGACATCGGAAACATAGTGAAGAAAACTGGTCTTTCAGAAAATAACCCAAGTGAGTGGCAGGCATCTTTTCATCGACAGTTCAAAACGTAGTCTGAAATGTGTTCTCTTAAATAATGGCAACAAATATGGTTACATTCCAGTCATTCCACCAATATATAAGAAGAGTACAAAGCCATCTCTTTAGTCTTGGAAAAGATAAAGTATCAAGAACATCAATGGGTGATTTGTGTAGACCTGAAGATGGTTAATTTTCTTCTTGGTCAACAAAGTGGCTACACAAAGTAATCCTTGGTCTTTTTTAAATGCCTTTGCAACAGTAGAGCCAAACATGAACATTGGCCAAGAAAACATTGGGCTCTGTGGGAATACATGGTGGTTGGAGGACAAAATGTAATCAATGAACCTAGTCCTAGTACGAGACAGAATCATACTACCACCACTACATGCAAAGCTAGGTCTGATGAAACAATTTGTAAAGGGTTTGAATAAAGACAGTCCGTGCATTGAATACATAGTGCGTAAGTTACTAGGACTGGACTTACTATGGAAAAACTGAAGGCATGAATTTTCGATGGTCCACATATCAGACAACTTATAAATGACCCACATTTCATACCTTCAACGAATCGAATCATGTGCCTGGTCTTCATTTGTTCTAGTTGTGAAAAGCTTTCTTGGCAACAAGAAGGCAGATAACTACACACAATTAGTAGAGGATATGCTTTTTCATTTCAGCAGGCTTGGCTGTAACATGAGTGTAAAAATTCATTATCTGCACAGTCACTTAGATCGCTTTACAGAGAACCTTGGTGACTTATGTGATGAGCAAGGTGAAAGATTTCACCAAGACATAAAAAAACAATGGAAGCCAGAAGCGAAGGAAGATGGGATGCACACATGATGGCGGACTAATGTTGGAATCTTATGCAGGATTGTCCTGACAGATCCCAATCTCAGAAGTCTTTTAAATGGAGCTTCTTGTGTGTCGAATGAGTGGAAAGTTTGTATCATAAACATGTGCTTTTGGTATAAAATAAGTAGATTTCATGTAATACGCTTTTCTTTTGTGGCCTGGTTAGCTAAGTGGTTTGGCGCTCAGTTTATTAATCTGGCGGTACCGGTTTCAGTCCCAGAAGTGGGATTTTTTTCTGGTACACAGTGAAAAAGACCCTGGGATTCACCCAGCCTCTAAAAATGGGTACCAGAGAAAACTAGGAAGGTAAAGTGGCCAGGCATGATACTGACCACATCACACTTTCATGTGCCGAAGGTCATGTAAAATATGAGCCTAACACTGTATTCCCCAATATGCCTTAATGGCACAGAAATGGGAATTTTACCTTTATCTTTGTACACTTTCCTTTTAATTTTTAATATGCTTTCTTCATGCTTAAAAGATGTTAATTTAAACACAACATTAAAATATTCTGATTTGTTATGGTCAAGCAGAATGAAGAGTGGTACACCGCATGTGTTCTGTATCTAAAAAACTAGAGATGATAGGGGAAAATTTGTGCCATTTTTGGAATCAGCAGGTGTACCCAGAAACAGGTCTAACATTTGAGGCACCAAAATGTGCGTTGGCCATGAACTGTTAGTACATCCAGTTCAGCTGCAAGAAATAAATGCCTTTGAATGTAAATGCTAAAATGTTGGGTAATGAAGAAGATAACAGACAAAACTTAAATATTTTGGACACATTAAAAAAAGATCGTAGCAACTGCACATGAATTTAAGTCGAAGTTCTGATGATATTTACGGTCACGAATTTAAACTGGGTCACATGCGGTAGTGAATTTAGAGAAGACAGTCTTGGAAGGGTACACAATAGGAACAGAAAGAGAGGAAGACCAAAGCGAAGACGGCTGCGAGACACTGCTGATGATCTGTGAATGGATGCATCAGAAGCAGGGCATCCTGCTTACAAACCAAGAGCCCTAGAATGCAGCTGTTAGGAAGGCAAAGTTCTGCAAGGGACATGCAAATGATTGACTGATTGATTGAGGAAGTGGCGGAGGGTGTCTGAGCACCTATGGACATGTCTGGAGTGCAATGATGATATAAACCATAGAAATATCTTCTAAAGAATATAATTTTTCAAAATAATCAGTTACCTTAAGGAAGACCTTGGGTTCAGCTGCTTTACTATGCTCTAAGATTTTTTTTTTCAGTTACAACACCTACTTGCTTACGTGAAATAAAATGCACTAAACAGATGGATTTCCAATTTTATATTCGATGCTGCATTCCAATCTAAGTTCCTGTCCAACATTTCCAATGTATTCTTGTCCTATGGCATTTGCATGTCATAGGGGGGGTATGGAGTGTTAGAGCCTTCAAATTTCTAAGCCACTATGGCATTTTGAAGTAAGGATGCCACCACCTGTCCATGCCTTTGGTCTGCTCGTTTTTTTTTTTAGGCTGGGTTGATCTTACTTCTGGTCAGTCTGAAAGAGTTCCACCAGGGTGGAAAATGCAAAATCAAATCTGGTACCTTCTGATCAGCAGGCGAGTGCACAAACTACTACCCCAGTCTATTTCTGTGATAGGAGATGACAGATTTCTACCTTTATTTCTATGGTTGTCACTTCCACTGTTAAGAATAATAATAATAATCATACAGTAATTATGTTCATATGCATCTGCTTGGAAGTATTAGTGCTTCCATACTTCTAAAAGGGATGACGACTGCAGTAAAACTGGTTCTAATAATAAAGGTAGATAGAGGAGTATGGTGCAGTTTTACAAAGTGGCACAGGAGAAAGGTGAGAAAAAAAGAATAGAAAGAATGAGAGCAAGATGAGAACGTATAAATGAAAAAACATACAACATACGATATTTCTGCATGAGCCTTTTTTGAGGATTACATACATAAACAAGACAAAAAAAAGTATAACTAAGCGAAAAACTTATCTTAATGTGGCATCCTCTGGAAGTTGGAAATACAAAGAAATATGTGTCCACTAGATGAGGCATAGAGACCACGTGCAGCCACACAAAGGATAAGTCGATAGAGCCAATTGTAAAGAAGAGGTGGAGAGAGGGAGGAAAACAGGTGGGGGAAGGGCAATAGAAACATGATAGCCGCTAGAAGAGAAGGTGTCGGGGGGTGGGGGAGGAGCGGAGAGATAAAGAATGAAGGACATAAACACTTGCAGGGAGAAAATGTGAAACTGGTGAATAGGACAAGACCCTATAAACACCTATAGATCACCAGAGAAGAGAAGGTGGCAATAGGGAGGGGGAGCTAGGAGAAAGAAACAAGAAAGTAGAGTATAAATTTAAAAAAAGGGGGGGGGGGGTGGTGGGAAACTAAAGAAGTTAAAGGAAGCTGAAGACATTGTTAATTCCAGCTTGGTGGAGACAGCCAGCCTGGAAAATAAGGTGCTGTTCTAGGACCCTCTGAGATTGTACATCAGCAGAACAAGAGTGGATCGCACTAACAGAAATGTTCTGCTTTATCCTGTGGTTGCTAAGGCAAAAATTATCTCTCCGCTTCCCCTTCTCTCCCCCCTTCTCCTCTAGCAGCTATCATGTTTCTACTGCCCTTCCCCCACCTGTTTTCCTCCCTCTCTCCATCTCTTCTTTACAATTGGCTCTATCGACTTATCCTTTGTGTGGCCCTGCATAGTCTTTATGCCTCATCTAGTGGACACGCATTTCTCTGTTTCCTACTTCTGGAGGATGCTACATTAAGATAAGTTTTTCATTTAGTTATATGTTTTTGTCTCATTTGTGTATGTAATCCTCAAAAAAGCCTCAAACCGAAATACCGTATGTTGTATGTTTTTCATTAATACATTCTCATCTCGCTCTCATACTTTCTATTCATTTTTTGTCACTTTACTCACTCCCTCTGCCACCTTGTAAAACTGCACCATACATCTCTATCTACCTTTCATACTTCTAAATCACAGCACTGTGAGATAAGCAAAATGTATAACTAGGAAAAAAGTAGGAACAGCTTTATTTCTACTTTTTTCCTAGTTTATACATTTTGGTATCACAGCTTTACTGCAGTGCTTCGAGTATAGTTGTATACTTATACACTAATTATTGTGTGAGATAAGCAGGATAGCACCTGTCCTTGATGTCTTTACTTTCCCTGAGATGAAACAGAGGTAGACTGATTGTGCTTGCAAGAAATAGTTACCTGGTGCATCGGGAGTGAAGGTGCTGTCCAATTTGATGGGTAGCAATCCATAGCTGACACTTCTGTGCCAGGGCAAGTGAATCTTTAGCTGATCAAGACCCTATTCAATTTTTCTGTCAGTATCTCTAGTACCAGGTCTAGTGCTTGTGGGACAGGCATCACTATAGTTCTCATGGTAGTGGAATCCGGTAAAGAAGTACTGCACAATCCCCCTGCACTAGTCTCTCATGGGAAAGGTCGGGGGTTTCAATCCGGCCGGAGGCACCCCAGTCACCCAGCTGTAGAAATGGATACCCGACTTCTTCTGGAGTTGGGGAAGGCAAGGCGGCCAGGTGTGATACTGACCATATCACCCTCTAGTGTGCTGACAGGTCAAGGAAAATATGGGCACCAACACCATATCCCTATGTGTCTTTACGGCATGACAGGATTACCTTTACCTTTTATTTTTTTTTTAACCTGCTTCTTTATCCTCTCAAGACTGAAAAAATGGCTGCTGCAACCCACTCCAAATTCAACATGGTGTGTCTTACCTCCTTCACCACATCATCTACAAAGAACATTGTGGTTGCAGTTCCATAAAGACAGAGCAACAACTTGGTACATTGAACAGGAACTGCCCTAGATCCAGTTGTCTCTGTCTCTATTACTAGGACAGGTGCCTGTACCCCTTTGAAGAGACTAATGATTTAAAGGCTCTACAAGGTCCCTATAATTAGATCATCATCCTTGTACTCTGAACTAAGACTAAAAGTGCTCTCAGCTCCTCTTAATGACGTTCAACCGATGGTCCACACAGCAGACGACAGTCTGCTAAGATGATTGCTCCTTGGGTCTACCAACGGGCAAAACACGTTGTTTGCTATTTCAAGGACATGGCGCACCGATTATAGAGTGTATAAATATGCAGTTCTAAGAAGATTAAAGATCTATGAAGTGGGAAATCTTTACCACACTCACACAGAACATTTCTGGATATACCGCCGCGAACCATTCACTTCTTGATGGACGCTGTTGTGTTAGGATTTTTACCTATCTAACGGTGTTGAAGCAAATACACTACCGCATGTGACCCAGTTTAAATTCGTGACCGTAAATATCACCAGAACTTCGACTTAAATTCATGTGCAGTTCCTACGATCTTTTTTTCTATGCAACAGCGATTTACAGTCTTGTAAGTTACAGATATTCAAGATCTTCCGGCATGGAATTCATCGAAAGAGTCGCTAGAGACAGCCCCGACGCGGTAACTGCGCGCAAAGCTGTGGACGTTCAGACACTTACCTGGGAGTTTAGCTTGTCCATACTGATGTCCCCATTTCGTAATGAGTGTCAAAGTTTGAATTATGCTTCCAAATGTCTTCTTTCAAAACTATTACCTCAAGCGTTTGATGTGTTTTTTGTTAAAAAATGACAAAGGACCTATGGTCTGAAACCGCCATCTTTGATTTACTTTGACGTAGGCGGTATGTTACAAGTAAGATGATTGGCTTCGAGAGAAAGATAAACCAATCAAAGTAGAGCTATCATGTTCTTAGAGATAATTATCTTCATGAACCGTTAGTACATCCGGCTCAGCCGCGAGAAACCAAGCTGTTAAGGTCCGTTCTTTTTGTTACATCGTTTGTATTATGCCAAAGGCAAAAGGTGGCGCAGGTGCCAGTGGAGGCAGTAAGAGTGGAAAAGGCAAAGGTGCAGAAGGAGGGGATGGAGAAGGAAAAGCATCGAAAGGAGGCACCGCTGTAAAGGTATTTGGGTATTCTGAAGCTAGTTACGAATGCCATTCAGGCAAATCCAAAGTTCCTCCCAAAATATATCCACCAGTGTATAGCGGTTTTTGATACCAGTTCTCTGTTCATTTACAATTCTTTCTGCGCCTTTAACACGACCTTTGTATTTGGCGGCACCTTATTTCACCCCCGACTCTTTCGTCCTAGTTGAAACGTTGCGCTATCTGCTTTTTTTTTTTTTGTGGCCTATGTTATCGACCTCCGTGAGAATATTAGTAAAGTCTTTCTAGTCTTTTTATTTGTCCAACTGGTGATGTTCTCAGATATGGTTGCCCAGTTACAAAGCGCCTGTAAATGGCTGGGAACCACTAATACATGTGTTTTTATTCACTTTGTCCAGGCAGAACAGGCTTAGATATTATCTGTACAATAAATTCAAGATAGGATCAACTGACGAACGTGCATGTAGCACCAGTAAGATGACACCAGACCATATACTATACTGCAGGAGTGCCCAATATATGATCAACAGAGAAGGCAAATATGGCCAACAACCACACCAGTCCAAAACAAGACGAATGTGCATGTAGCACCAGTAAGATGACAGCAGACCACATACTGCAGGAGTACCCAATATATGATCAACAGAGAAGGCAAATATGGCCAACAACCACACCAGTCTAAAACAAACTGTATGGGGATGTCCATGCCCTTCAGATGACCACCAACTGCTTCAAAAGTCTACAAGTTGACATCGGAAACTGCAAAGAAGAAGAAGTAGTCCAGTGATTACAAATGAAAACAACAGCATTAGCAGGTCCTGATTTTCCTTTTATTCCAATATGTACATTATAAGACATGACAATGACTATTACATGTCACTACAGTGATATGCCTCATGGTAGGCTGCAGTTGTTGTGTGATACTTCTCCTGACTCAGGAATAGATTCCCAGGACCATTGCTCCACAGGAGTTTCTGGACTGCTCACCTCTTCCTACCAAACTACAGATCTTGTCCTTTTGTGATAAGATTTAGTTTGTTCCATTGTTTATTGTATTACATTTACAGCCAGAATGAAACATTGATTCCCAGTTGTTTCATGTTACTGACTGAACTTCATAGTTGACCAACTATTGCATTAGCTATAATTCCTAGTGTTTTATATGCTAGAGTTGGTCAGTGAGCTGAAAGATGAGAGGGAAAAAGACAGTTTGGTGTTAATAATGAAAATAGATGGGTATATTGTTCAGTTTTACAAAAAGATAGAGTGAGGAGAGTGCCAGACTTTCTTACTAGGAGGAGGTCAAATATTTTTAATCCATTATTTGTGCTTTTATCTGTTGTGTTTGTGTATGTGGTCCTTGAAGAAGGCTTTTGCCAAGTTATTGGATTGTTGTGTGTCCTTTATTTATATGTATTCATCTTGCTTTCTGCCATTCATGATTCTGCCCACTTTCGTCATTCTTTCTAGCTTTTTTGTAAAACTGAACCATACACCCATCTGTTTTCATTACCAGGACCAGTTGTACCGCATTTGCCATTTCCTTCAGTGTTAATAGAATGTTTCAACTACAAAGCCCTTATTGATTTTGATCATGTTTCAAGTTCTAGGTCATGCTAAATCAGGAGTTGTGTTGCCAGGATGAAGTCCATGGTTTCCTTTGGGATTTGATGGCAGCTCAGTAGCTCCTATTCCAAGCCCAAATTCTATGACCAAGTTTGATTTGTGTAGGTCTTCTCTCAGATTTTATGTTCTGGAGTCAGTACACCACCCCTGCTTAGGCACTCACTTGTTATTTATTGAAAAATGATGCAATTTTTAGATGTGTAGCAGCTAAGATAATAGTCCTTCACTCTGTTGCTGCTTCATAAGTATTTCAGAATTCTGATTTGAACCTCTGATCATTGCAGATCAGGTGACTGCCACTGAAGAACTCATTTGTCAAGTTCCTAAAACGGGCTTGCCTTTAAGGACTCTCTACAACATGTTTTTCCTTTTTTCTAGGTCCGTCACATTTTGTGCGAGAAACAGTCGAAAGCACTAGAAGCCCTGGAAAAGCTCAAGAGTGGAGTGAAGTTCAATGAGGTGGCAGCTCAATACAGTGAGGACAAAGCCAGGCAGGGTGTGAGTACTCATTCTTTTGTGGTTAGACACAGATTTGTGAAGGTGTAATGTCTGGACTTTATGAACAGATAATTGACATTTAATTAATGTTTCTGTGTGGAGATATGATGAGGGAAGGGGGAAATTCATTTCTTAAGTGATCTCCATTTCTCTCAGTGGTCCTTTATGATACAACTTACCGTGAAACCTAAAATTATTTAGGTAGTAATGGAACATTTTATGTTGTCTCTTCTTCTTTGTTCGCTTCTACCACCAAGACCGCCCTGTGATCCTACTGAATTTACACTTGTGGTCCTCGATAGGTCCTGTGGTTCCCCCGTGTGGTCTCCAAAAGGATCCCCGAGAAGACCACAGGAGGTTCAGAATATCGCAGGGCTTGAGCCTGTATTCTTATTTTATGTTGTTTTTCCTTAACAAATTATTTTGATGGTTTTTGTGCACTAAGCACACCAGTGAAAACGTGACAGAGCACTCGTATGACATGGAATATCATAGATCCTGATTGTAAGTGGTTAAGTTTTTCTTCAAATAAAGTCCTTGTTTGCTTGTAATAACAGGGTGACCTGGGTTGGATGACACGTGGCAGCATGGTAGGACCTTTCCAGGATGCGGCATTCGCTCTTCCAAACAGTACAACAGATAAGCCAGTCTACACGGACCCTCCAGTCAAGACAAAATTTGGCTATCACATCATTATGGTCGAGGGGAAGAAATAGCTGAGGATTTGACTGTTGCGATTTTTATTTTATTGTTTAGTGTGCATGGTCTGAATAGATGTTTTTTTCATTACACAGTGTCTTTGATTTTGTTATTTTCTTGGATGCTGTGATTATGCTGAATTATAATAAATAATAATAAAATAAATAGTCTTATTTCATTCATCCTGAAAAGGGTAGTTGTTGCACTAATATACAGTTTACAACTAATTTATGATATTTACTCATTTCAGTCCAGTGCTTCTGTCTTCAGTATGGCTTATTTTTGTAATAGGACTGGGTTTACCTTCTCATTTATCACTCGTCCAGACTTGTCTGTTTCCAGGAGGTACCACTGAAAGGTAGAACAGAATCTTGGTCATCTGTAGGAAGCCAGTGTTGATGCTAGCCTGTGGTTCACTGGCCACCATCTTATTTGGCATGAGTACTGTGTCTCTGTGACAGCATGGCGCACACCCCCCCCCCCCCCCCATTCATTTAATCCATTTTTTTTTTCTTTGTCAAAGATTTTTTTTTAAAATAGATAAACTAGTTTTATCGTTCTAATTCAACATTATAATCCATAAAAAAAAATGATGGGAGAAGGAATAAAATTTGTTCTATTCAAATAAATGATCACAACTAAATTTTACAATCCTTCAAGAATGTTAGCAGTTCTTTAAATTTTCTGTGCAACTACAAAACATGATATATGAGTGATTATTAGTACTGAAAATCTTATGACTTGTTTGTGATCTCTACTCACTATATTTAACACCTGTAATTTAAGCTTAGGGCAGTGAAGCAAGACATTTTACACACGTACATACGCTCCTCTTTGACACGGTCCGTGAGGTTCCAGTCCAGCAAATTTAGAAAACTATGATATTAAGTACCAACATTAAATCTGTTTTTTTTAAAAAAATCATTCATTTTCCACACAAATACTATATTAAATTATTGATAATAAATTTCAGTAGCAATTGTTATATAAGGTGGAAAGCTAGTTTCCAAGTGAAGTATTGCAAATAACTGAATTGGCAGATACATCAGTTGCTGTACATTTGGGGATGTAGTAAGGATGATACTGGAATATCTATGGATTATCCACAGTTGCAAAGATGATGGATTTGAAGTGATGATTCCAGTGGAGGTTTTCATTTTAGACAATTTGATTGGAAGGGCAGTGAGTGCATGGTTTTATTTTGTTGGTGACTAGGGCATATTTCTTCAAGGCTATGCATTACATTAGTGTCCTCAGTTTACAGTTAAAAGTATGTGCTTGTTTTTCCTCAGTTCTCTCGAGCAGTCCCTTTTTTTTTCCATGAGATTGAGTTGCAGTATGAGGCCCTATTTTTTTTTTTTAACTTCATAAATCATCATTCCTGTGTGTAATTTAGTCTTATGTAATTTAGTCTTATATTCTTCATCTTCAAACATATTTTGTCCTCAACACAGTCTACAGTGCCCATATGGTAAAACTGGGCCAACCAAAGGATGTGATTAGGTAAGAGTCAGTCCCATGTCTGCAAACGGAGGTTGACAGAGAGATAGCATCACTGTAAATTTGCCCAGTCCCATCCTGTTATACACACATGTTGTTTGTATCCATGAATGCTGTTGGTTAAAACTGGTGTAAGATTTATCTGGACAGGTAAGATTTATCTGGACAGGTAAGATTTATCTGGACAGGTAAGATTTATCTGGACAGGTAAGATTTATCTGGACAGGTAAGATTTATCTGGACAGGAGGGGTGTATGCTTCAATTTAAAAAACAAAAAAAAAAAGCATAGAACCAGGAAGGAAAGCAGGCATGAAAGGTATTAGTAAAAAATAAGATGAGCAAGTAGAATTGAGAAAAAAAACCCAGTAATAATACAATATTTTGGCAATATAACTTTGTCAAGGACAATAGAAGTGACATAATGCTTTAACTTAGCTATCAGAGAGCCACCTAGTAAGAAGGTTGGCACAAAATGGCACTTACCATATTTTTTTTTTCCACATATCCTCTACTCCTGCCATTTGTCCTTTCATTTCCCTTTTTTTGTATTCTTATAAAAACTGAACCATACACTTCTGCTTCTCTAATATCAGTTTTGCTACTGTTGTCATTACACTTATCTGGACTGAACAAACTCAGTTTCTACTGTAAGTCAAAACCACTATGAGTGTGAAATCTTTATTCAAGAAATCTTGCATATGCAGTCACTGAATACACACAATTAAGTCTTCTTAATATGACCTAGAAATAAACAGATTTTTAAAGCTGTGCTGAAAGATGTAAAGATTTTTAAAAATATAAAAACCATCAGCTGTAAAGTTTTGGCCTAAAAGCCATTTGGTGGGAATGTTGGAATAGAGGCTATCAGCATCCATTCTTTTCCTTACCTACACCTTGCAAAATTATATTGCATTACTTCCCCTTGACTAATAGGCCAGGGTTACTATGTATTCTTGTCATTGCGACTGCACATGTCTGGTGACCTAGTGTACATAATCACTCTCATTCCTTAACTGGTGAAATACTACAGAGCCTGCTGCAAGAAGTAAAGCACCCTCTCTCTCTCCCTCTGAACCTTAAGTGCCCAGGGCACATGGGGCTTCCACAAGGGTTTTCCATAAATGCCTGTCCTTCGCCTTTTTTCTGCTATTGCCCAGGTGAGCCCTCTATTGCTCAACATCCTTTCTGTTCTTCTTTTCCATGTCTCTTTTGGTCTACCCTTACTTCTGTTCCCCTGTGGTGTCCATCTTAGTGCTATTTTTGGTAGTGAGTTGGGAAAATACCCCGTGTGGTACGCGGGATCTGCAAAGAATAGGACCACTGTACCCTACCACGCATAATCGTAAAAGGCGACTAAGGAGGGTTCGGCATAGGGCCAGCACCTCTATCTGGTAAAAAACTATCAGACTGCTACAGAAACAGAAGCAAGGGAAAAAACAAATGCAGGTGGAAGGAGAAATGCTTATCAGGAAAGGACCCACTACCTATCAAATTTAGGACCATTATCATGCCATCAGCTGCAAGAAAGTTGCAGAAACTGTGAGATCAAAACTAAAAAAAAAAAAACGCTTTGCTCAGCAACGTCCTGTAGTAGAAGTGCCAAGAATTCACCATGATTCCCAAAACTATAAGACAACCCTTCAGACCACTGGTACCTCCTACTTCACAGACTGGAGCAATGCCAGAATCACTGACTTTTCTTTTTCATTCAATAGAGCCTCAGAATACAGTCTTTTAGAACTATTTTAAAACTATTCAATATGGCCTCAAAATACAGTCTTTTAGAACTTTATTTTAAAACTATTCAATATGGCCTCAAAATACAGTCTTTTAGAACTTTATTTTAAAACTATTCAATATGGCCTCAAAATACAGTCTTTTAGAACTTTATTTTAAAACTTCAATATGGCCTCAAAATACAGTCTTTTAGAACTTTATTTTAAAACTATTCAATATGGCCTCAAAATACAGTCTTTTAGAACTTTATTTTAAAACTATTCAATATGGCCTCAAAATACAGTCTTTTAGAACTTTATTTTAAAACTATTCAATATGGCCACAAAATACAGTCTTTTAGAACTTTATTTTAAAACTATTCAATATGGCCACAAAATACAGGCTTATAGAATTTTATTTCAAAACTCTCCATCTTATTCAGTCCTCCAACAGCATAAAACTTTCAGTCAAAGATGAGCAAGTATATTTGTGTGCTCAGCTGTGGACAAATATACATAATCTTACATCAGTCAAAGTTGTTTTGCACCAATGGCATGGGCAGATGGGGGAAAGATGAAAGTTTCAGGTATTGTTTCACATAATATACATGTATAAGCTGCATTAAATATATTTTTTCATGTAAATATATTTAAATCACATATAAAATCATAAATGACAAATCACCTATGAATGATCTCCAATATATTCTGGCTGTTTAAAAAACCACGCATATCTAGACAACCATAAAATTCACATATTTTTAAAAAAAAATTACATTCAAAAGGACCTTGTATTGCACTTATAAGTTCAACCCTAGCCACAAAACTGTCCTCACCATCTGGTCCATAATGAATGGTCTCTTACAGAGTTACACTACAGGAGCAGAGATATGTATGCTAACTCTTATTATCAGAATCAGTTAAAAAGAGCTGGCCAAGCCCTTACCTACTCTCAGGAGGTGCTCCAATAAGCATTCTGTTGTTTCATTTCTTATGTGCTTGGTTTTACATACTCAGCTACCCAGATGAGGAAACAGGTCAGTTTCATGAATCTCATTGTCAGCAGTTCTTCATGTGTGGGTCCAGCAGTTTCTATTCACGCTCTTTTCCTGGGGAAGGTGGGGCAGATTCAGGCTCTTGGGTCTCTGAAGAGAGTGCGGGTTTGCAGAATGTGTTCTGGATTCTGGAACACCATTTTGGCATTCACAGAACTGGATTAGAACTGCTTGCAGTCTGTTGCTTCATTTAAGCCAGGCCACTGGCAGAGGGATCATGTTTCCAGTAGTTGGTGGAGCCTACAAAGAATCCACCATCTTCTTAATCCCACATCAAGACTTAATGAAACACAGTTGCTGCTCACTACCAAATCAGACTTGATGACCTGGTTAGCTGAGTGGTTGGGTACTCAGTTTACTAATCTGGTGGTACTGGGTTCAAGTCCCAGCAGCTGGGATTTTTTTTTACTGGTATCACCACACCAAAAAGACCCTGGGGTCCACCCAGCCTCTAAAAATGGGTACCACAGAAATCTGGAAAGGTAAATGCAACCAAGCATGATACTGACCACATCAGACTTTCATGCGCCGAAGGTCGTGGAAACACAGGCCTAACACCATATCCTCAATATGCCCTAATGGCATGGAAATGGGAATTTTTACCTTTTTTACCAATCAGACTCGGTGTCTGCATTTCAAATTCATCACAACACTTAATGCAAAGATCTCTGCCAAAGGCAGATCAAACAAAAACAGTATATTATGGTGCTGATACCATGACAAGCTGCAGTCCTGTACAGTCACCCAGTTTTCTTTTGTTCATCATTCACAGCCACATGATACAAATCATGACATTTGTAAATGTGAAACTGCAAAATCATGTTTACAATCAGTGTCAGAATACTGCATTTAAGGTGGTGTAAAAATTTAGCAATTGTTTCTTATACATCATTTTGGGTTCAGACATCTTGAATGCAACTAAAAACTATTTGCTTACCTATAAAGCATTAGCCCTTTGCTAATCATAATTAAAAATTTGAAGATGTTTTAAAACTTAGTTTCTCCACACCTTAATTTGGTAGCTGGGTTTGGGGAAGGTAGGAGACCAATTAAAGAGTAGCTTGCAAATCAGCTATAGCCTATTTCTTTACGTTTATTTGTTGCCAAGGTAGGAAGCAGATTGTAGATTTAAACATATCCTTTTATATTTTTATTTGTGGTCAGATAGGAGGTTATCGTGAATCAAGTACAACCCTTCTGCATCTTTATTTCTGGCCTAGGCAGAGAGTAGCCTGTGAATCTGATACAGTCAAACCAGCTGAAAAATAACCACATGATGATAGTTGTGTCTGATAATGGTGAAAACCAGTCTACAAGGCAAGGCACCCATATCTACACTCTCAGTGTATTTATAGAAAGGTGGTGTTCACAAAAGAAAATCCCATTAACACATATATAGGCACAAATTCACAAAAGGCAAATGGAAGAATTATTAAAATCACACATCAGTAGTAGGAATTCTGTAGAATTTATGAACCATGGGTTATATATATTTTCTCACAAACAAATTTTTAAAATGCCTTTATTAGGGTAATGCCATTTTGATTGTAAACAGTCATTAAAAATTTGATTGACATGAAGTGACACAGCATACAACATAATATTAAAAACTATGAACCAACAGATATACATGTAACTAAAGCCATATCAGAAAACAATATATTTATCATATATGTACGATTAGAGTGTAGTGACAGCTTGGTATCATAAATTAGTAGATATACGAATGACTTAATGGACATGACTGCTACCATGAAAATTCTAGTTACAACTATACAATGACTTTTTAAAAAATAGTAGATACTGTACTTTTCCCCCCTTTTTTAGCTTCCAAGTTTTTAAAATTTTCACTGAAGCCATTTAAAGTATATAAAAAATATATAAAAAAACTAAATACTTTTGTGAATAACAATTTTGAACATAATATAGAAAAATACTATTGAAAAATGAGGAGTTATTGAATTATATTTCTTACAGACTATATCCAGTCTCTTGTTTTCCATAACTGAGTGTCATTTGAGAGCATTTGTGACCATGATTTTGTCTTATCATTTGTATGATATATAAGTACGTCATAGGATTGGTTTAGAAAGTTGGAAGAGACTATTTAGTGCAAAACCACAAGAGGTGCTATACAGAGAAAGTATCAACCACAAGAGGTGCTATACTGACAAAATAAGTCCTGACAGCCACAGATGACACTATACTGGCATTCAACTAACACTCAAGATATTATTTAAAAAAGGAAATACTAATGGCCAAAAGAGACACTATATAAAGTACAAGCAAGGCACTACTTTGCAAACACTTTACTACAAAAATGTTTTATAACAAACACTTTAATCACCATAAAATAGTGAGATCAGTTTGATGAGTATTTGAATTCATACCAGGGAAAAATGACATATTACCAGCCTATTTAAATGAAGACTGCTTACAAATACTGTAATTTTAAATATCTAACTACAATAAGTTCTATACATGAACTAACAAACAAAAACAACAACAAAAAGGCAATATAACTTATCCAGGAGACAGAACTACAGATACAGAGTATAAACACATACAAAGAAGAACTACGGTATGAACACTGCTGATTTACATAATTAAAAATATCACTTATGTCAGGCAGTTATTAATCGGAATTGATGTGTGAATTTGTCCATGAACAACTTTATTATTATTTTTATTGTGCCTGATAACATTTACAATCATGCTTCTCCATCTTGTGTGGTCCTTGGTGTTTCTCATTCATAGATTTGTGAAGCATGATTTGACAAAGGAGTGATGGTACAGCAGTGGATTCCCTTTGGCTTTCGCTCAGTTTGCATATAAGACTGCTCAACCAAATTTGAACTTAAGGGCCTGATGCAATATTAATCTGAAGTTTATGAACAAACTCACCGCCCAGCCTGTTTAAGGTGTATGTAGTGTATGTTGAAACTGTTCAACCAAATCTTCATTCACAGGGTTATCAAATTTGTTTATTAATTTAAAACATGCTTAAGTAGTATTTTCCATGAATAAACTATGGTTCACAAATCATTGCTATGAAATGTGTTACATATTTTTTTATAGGAAACTTCAGAGAATTCCAGATTAAAGTATAAGGAAAGTGTTGCTAAGAGTTAACATGAAAGCAGAATAAATTATGAGTTATATAACTGAAAATAGCATACTAAATGTTACCCTCAAATTTTTTTTTGTTACAAACACAAGAATAAACCTGACAACCTATCTTTCATACAGATGAACTGAAAAAAAAAACAAAAAAAGACATGATTTTAACAGGCCTATGTAAAGACATTATATCTTCCACACAGGTATAATTAACGTGTAAATTAAAACATAGAAATACCTTTGGTTATCATGCTCTCTATCTTTTTTCTTTTCCTTCTAAAGGCATATTTAACACAGATACAAATCAGAAACCTCTCTAAAATGGAGCTTGACACAGACAACATACTCTTATACATCACGGTCACAGTCAGACTTCTGATGACAGCATTTCAGCTTTCGATTAAAAAAAAAAATTAGCAACAAGAGGAAACTAGAATGTTCTACCAGAGATGTCACAGTACAAACAATGCCTTGGAAAATTTACATAGGGCTTGCATGGTAGTTCGTCAATTTTCCTATTTTTGGTGAGGTTTTCACACTGATCAAGGAATTTTATGCCTACTAATTTGATATCTCTTAACAATGTCCTCTTTAGAGTTTCATGTGGTCGACTTCTTTTTCTTTGGCCTTTTGTGTTCCACTTGATAGCTTGTTTTGGGATTCTCTGACTGTTTCTTCTCATCACGTGACCGATATATGTCCATTTCCTTTTTCTGATCACCCATAAGACAGATTGTTGTTCATTCATCTGCCTTATCTTTGCATTGTTCTTGAACTCGTTCCACATTACATCGAGTATTTTCCTCAGGCATTTGTTTGAAAAGAATCTAATTTGTTGTCTATTTCTTTAGTTCTTTCCCAGCTATCGCATGCATAAATGAAATTATACAACTATGAAAAAATCACATAGGATTGAAATTATTTTCTTAATCATCTCAAGTATGATCAATAGAAATCTATAAATTGCAGATGAAATGACCTACATTTTGAAACAATCATAAAATACAAAAGATATTTTATCCTACAAAATTCAGCCTATAACTTCTAATTAATATAATTTTTAGAAAAAAATTTTTTTCCTACAGAGCATGATCTGTTTTATTCAATTTGTTATTTACATCAAAGGAAACCACTTGATCTTATAAACTAATATTAAAAAGACCAACAGAACAATATGCAGTTTTTTTCTCACAAAACTGACAGCATTTACTTTTGTTTTCAGAAATATACACAAAATAATTATGAACATATAATATGTATAGCAATTAGGTGCTTTCAGTAAGCTAACTCCATACATTGCACATACGATAAGACATTATATTCATGCTTACCTACCTACACCTGGGGTTATAGATATACGTTCCTGCGGGCCATTTACACTTTGCATAATGGTATCTTTGATGGGATGATAACATTTATAATACAGCTTAAGGAAAGCAGGATTTTATCACAATAAGAAGTATCCTGTCAAAAGTATGAAACTCTTTTGCTTCTTCTATAAAATCTAAAAGTGATCATACGCAAAAAAAAAAAAAAAGTGATAGAAAAAATAAAAGTTTTTTTTTAAGTGAAAATTAGAAATACTCAGTTTTTAAAAATAATGGCTTTAAAAATTCACTTTTGATTAAATAAGGTCATGAACAAATATTTTGTTAAATAAATAGTCGAAACCCCAGGGATAAATGAAACATTATTCAGTACTGACAGAGTTATGTGTCCTGAAATACTGGGGTTTTTTTTCAAAGTAACATCAGAGAATGTAATGATTTTGATGAAATAATATAACGAAACCTAGTCATTTTGCAGAAAGTGTGAGGAGAACCTAAATTTTGCACTAGAAACATATACACTACACTTTCAGTCTTCTCCTCTGTACAGTTCATTGATCTTCACACGTTTTCATAGCCAGTTTTGCGGGCCCTCTTGCGTCCAATGAGATAAGCTATTAGCACAATGATCACTAGACCAGCCAAAGCAGCACCTACAGCAATTGGGACAATGCTGCTTGTTTCTTCATCCTCATCACACTCTTTTGCTGAATGGCAATAAAAACAAGAGAAGCATCAATAGTGTGGAGTGGAGCTAAACAGACAAGTGAAGATATACTTGATAAATCAGTGAGTAAAAAAAGAATGAAATAATATGTGCAAAGTGAAGTTACTGTAATTTTATACACTATATGAAATGCAAAAATGAGAAACAAGATTAACTTTCACCTCAAACTCCCAGAAAATGAAGTATTTTACAACTGCAGTTTTGTTATCACTGTTGTTCTTTTTTGTGAAGGAATAGTGTGGCTGATTCTTCTGTTCCATGAGGGTGATAGTGATGATGTGGAGGTGAGATGGCTGTTTGCATAGTGAGTTGTCCTCCTGTGGGTAAGTGACTGCCTGTCCTACCAGAGTTCATGGTTTGAGTCATGGCCATTCTCGTTAGTGTTTTTCCTTCTCTTAAATTTAAAGTGCTTTATATTATTCAAAGGCTAACCATATACACTATGATTTCTCACTTCATATAGCAGGTGATGGTTGGTGACAGATTGTTGTAGCTTTCCTCATTTTCTGAGGCATATAATAGATAAAGCTGATGTCCTCTCATTTAGCTCCAATGTCTGGCATCTCAGAGAGGAAGACCAAGGTGAAGATGGCTGCAAGACATCACTGATAATCTGCAAATGGATGTGTCGGCAGCAGGGCATCTCGCTTACAACTGAGAGGCCTATAGGAGAGCTGTTAGGGAGGCAAAGTTCTGCAAGGGACATGCAAATCTTCTGTTTCTTCTTCGTTCGCTTCTACCATCAAGATCGCCTCGTGATTCTAATGAATTTACTCCTGTGGTTCTCACGATAGTCTCATTTAGAATGGAGGCTCAGAGCATCGTGGGGGTTGGGCCTATACTCTTGGTGGGTCACAGAAACAGCATTGCGTGACACTGTGGTTTTCATTGCACCAGTTTAGTCTAGAGTTGGACTTCCTCACCGGAATACCTCGACGTGGTTTAGATATGAATATATCCCCACCAGGTGAAAGGTGGTTGCCCATCCAGCCTAGAGTTGGACTTTCTCACTGAAAAACCTCGATGTGTTTTGGATATCAGTATATCCCTGCCAGGAGAGAGGTGGTTGCCCACCCAGTCCAGAGTTGGACTTTCTCACCAGAAAACCTCAATGTGATTTGGATATGAATATATCCCTGTCAGGTGAGATGTGGTTGTTTATCTAGACTGCACTGGGCCAGTGTCTCTGACTTCAGCATTTTGTGCTCGTGGCCGCTACCCTTCCTGGTGGTGACCAGGATGGAGCTTTTGTCCAGGAAGAAGAATCCTCATCACTAGTGAGTTTCACCCCTGGGTTAAGCCAGTTTAGGCACATTATCCCAGTATGAGTGTATATAGGACATGGCCGGCCTCTAGAGCAGAGGTGCTGTGGTATGAGTAGCCCTCACCGTGAGCCTACTGGCCATACCGATTAAACTTCACTTTATCCTTTCCATCACCTTTTCCACAGCGGCACCGCGCAGCAACCCTAACATATTTTTCTTCATTGGCCGGGAGGAATTTCATCCCATGTGTGGCAGCTGAAGAACCTCGCCTGCAGAGTCTTAGTTTAACCCCTGGGTTAAGCCAGTTTAGGCATTTGAGCCAGTATGTGCATATATAGGATGTGGCTGGCCTCTACAGCAGAGGTGCCATGATATAAGTAGCCATGACCATGAGACTACTGGCTACTTCACTTAATCCTTTCCATCACCTTTTCCACGACGGTGTTGCGTGGCAACCATAATCGCATTTTTCTTCATTGGCCAGGAAGAGTTTCACCCCATTCACAGCAGCTGAAGAATCTTGCCAGTGGTGAGCAGGAGCTCTCCTTCTCCTAGACTAACCAAGACTAACGAGTCTCATCTACCCGAAAGCATCTGGTTTTCAGGCACCAGATATTCACCTTTCGCCCCTTCTCCTGTCAGTTTAAACAGTTCTACAATGAAAAGGCTAGGAGCTGGACTTGGACTGTCAGAGTCTATTAAAGATGCACGCCATGAAGGCATTTAATTGGAGTGGAGAGCGTATCCCTCAACCCACTTCCGGCTATTACAGTCCTTAGAACCGGACATACTCCACTCTCCTGACGGACCATATTTATTCCTACCTCATCTATCAAGTTTGCTGTGGCTAAGTTTGCTTCTAACCAGGACTTCAAGAAAATGAATTGACCACATCTGTCATCACAGCATAATTTTAACTAAATGACCAGAACAGATTGTATAGCAAAGATATAGTTAAGCAGCCTGACTTTTGGAAAGTTAAAATACACTAAATTACATAGACATATAAGTACTGCATTATGGCATTAGCCATATAATGAGTTATGTATATCATACGTACTAGGGCTACCAGAGTTGAAGTCAATATCTCCATTATCATTGAAAGCCCTATACTTGAAGTCTGTGGTAAACAGTGTCACCTGTGAATGTAAGAAGAATAATCGTAATGTCATAAAAATATGACACTCATGACATTTTCTCTGATCCAGCCCTATTAGCATACAAGAGTGAGCCAAATATTAAGGACATCCTCATCCACAGCCACTTGAGGCGTAACCTTACATATGTTGGCACTAGAAAATGTAACTGCCCTCACTGTGTTACCTGCACTGTAGTTTGGGAAATGAAAACAATCACCTTTCTTAAAACTATTTTCAGTCTTCATGAGGGATTCACATGTGAGTTCCATAATGTAATATATGTCATCGTATGCAAAAGATGCAGGATGTTTATATTGGTTAAACTGGCCTCAAACAATGTCATGCAGATGACACAAGCCGCCTGGTGCTTGAGAACCGCTACATTCAGGACTGTGGGATGCTGGAACCACATGGTTTAAACTCATTATTCAGCTACACATAACATTCTCCTCTTCCACTATCATAATCCCTCTCCACTAAGCTCTATTCTCACTTGTTGCACATAATTCAGAACCTACATACGTCATTGTTTTACAACCCCTCTACCACAACCACAATCATTTTTTTCACCTTCTCCTAACTAGATTACCATTCTCTCACTCTCTCTCCTCTTTCTCCATTCACTACCATCATCTACTATCAAACATCACGTCTCTGTTTAAACATTCTCTATACTCCACCATGCACATTTCAGAACGAATGCATTTTCAACATAGCAACGGGTGCATTTCTAATCATGTATTGGAAACACTCATTCGAGTTTCAACTTATGTTCTTCCAAGACTGAACTAAGTGTTCATTCATTTCATTTATTTATTATTTCTTTAACATAGGATTCATGTGAATCTATACCTTGTCTCCTCTCTCTGTTTCTTCATCCTGTTTGTGTTTGTATGATTAAGGCTATAATGCCAAAACATCACAGCTTTGTGGTTGTTAAAGTAATAAAGCTGTTCCTACTTTTTTTTTAAATTTATACATTTTGTCATAAAATTCTGGCTGGTAATAATATTACAAATTGATGAGTGGTAATGTTGATTAATGCAGTGAGGAAAAATTTAGCACAAACGTAAAAAAAACCCATTTCTCTTTCACCCACTTCTCTAGAAATGTAAAACCAGACACAGACATTTATTAATGTTTTACATAACCACTTTGTGTGTAAACATAATTATGCCATAATGTAATAGTACTCTGTCCTACAATGTAAAACAGCTTGTCATAATAAGCCTATAAGTCAGGTATATATGAAACCATTCATCATGAGTGACTATGTAGTGAAATGGCTAGCACACTTATGTGGCATGATGAAGATTGGTGGTTTGATCTCAGCTGAATATTCTCAGTTCAAACTGGTTGTAAAAATGAGAACTTAGACCCTCCTAGAGCTGGAGGGGACAAAGACAGTCAAGCACAATACTGATCACATCGCCTTCTAGCGTGCCAAAAGGTAAAGGAAAATATGTTACTAACATGATATCCCATATATGCCCACATGGCATAACACTGTGATAAGTTTATGATTATAATTCTCCATTCTGTATGGTGCTTAGTACTTTCACTCAGTCCTGTTGTCTTTATTTTCCTATGCTATTTTGTCAGGCCATACAACAAACAGAGCCTGTTCATCTGTCAGACACATCCGCTGGATATCAATCACACGCATATTAAACTTTCTGAACCCAAGAACCCTACTTCCATGAAGTCTACAAAGATAAACTGTAACAAATTAGTGCTGGAAACAAATCAGCCACATGCTCCAAAAAAAGATCCCCAGTGCTAGTACTAGAAAAGTCATGCATCTTTATTTTTGAAGGGTGCAGAATTGGCTGTGCAAACCTGACAGACATTCTGTCCTTCATCACTCATCTTCCACTCTTACGGTGCAATCAGTTTAGTTCAAGTATACAAAGGAATGAAAGTGGAAGAACGGTCAGACCTGACAGAACTGCAAAGATGGACAGCATGTAACACCACTCTGGCACAAAATAAAGGCTGTCTGCAGATCATGAGAAATGGAGGAATTTACTCTTGCCCTATAAAACACTACACAGGGTACAAAATGGCCACTGCTTCATCAATCAGATTTCAAGGGCATAGGTGAAGGATAAATCCTCAAAGAGCCTGGATGTGCAGCAAACCCCCTAAGATCAAACGGCTCTTCCTCTTCTTTGTTCGCACCCATAAGGCACTGGCAGCCTTTTGGCCCAACACATCCGCTTTCTGCTCAAAGTATTTTTTGGGACTGGCTGTGTCTTCCCATTGTGAATACCTGGCCAGACCAATGTCTGTTTCCAGGGGTACCAAACCAGTCAGCTATAGGCCACTGATCACTGTCTCATTCAGTCTAAGTACTGCATCCTTACCTCCCAAGCAGTAATTCTATTCTGATTGATGATCAAAGGTCACATTATTTTAAAACAAGCATAATAGTTTATTACTCACTTCTGACAGCTTTATAACCTTAAAAACTTATTCTGTAGATCCATTTTAGGTAAATAAGGCAAATATGTTCATCTTGCTGTATAAAGATTTGGATTTAATAGGTTAACACTAACTGGGCCAAATTGCAGAAGCAGATTAAATTGTTTAATTGCCAAAATCACATAAGCACAGCTCATGACTTCTGTGTAACTGGCTATAAGATGTTTTCCACAAGATTTTTCTCTAACCTGATTAATGTCCAAAGTTATATTTGCTTTGCAGGAGTAGTAGCCACCGGCTGAAGTTTGCAAGTAGTCATTGCTCCCATACGGGGCTTTACTTCTTACATCTGAATAGACAACAGAAACATTAGATTAAGCAGTTTTTTTTACAATGACCAACCATAGAAAATATAAATTAAAACAGAAAATTTAAAGAAATATGATACGCAAAGTTTTCAGTATTCTGCTGAATATGAATATTTCATTTTCTTGGTTACTGAATACAAATCTGAATACAAACAATATTTCCATTGCAATTCAGACATCTTACATTCTTCCTGTGCTGTTAAACACACACAGGGCTAGCATGGTAGTTTGCCATGTTTTCCTCTTTTCAGTGAGCTTTTCACCCTCATCAAGGGATGTTATGCTCACTAAACTGGTCTCTCTTAACAATGTCCTCTTTAGAGCTTCACGTGGTCGACCTCTTTTTCTTCAGCCTGTTGTGTTCCACTTAATAGCTTGTTTTGGGATTCTCTGATTGTTTCTTCTCATCACATCATCAACGTATGACCATCTTCTTTTTCTGATCACCCATGAGACAGGTTGTTGTTTGCTCGTCTGTCTTATCTCTGCATTGTTCTTGAATTCGTTCCACTTTATACTGAGTATTTCCTTAGGCATTTGTTTTCAAAAGAGTCTTATTGTAATTCAGTACAGGTATCAAAGCAATGCTATATTTATTATTAAAATCTGACATTAAATTAAAGTTGTTATTATTACAGTCATGCAGAGCTTAGGAAGGTTTTAAAGTTATATGTAAAGGTTGTTACATGCTATACATAAGAAGGTTGTATAAATGTGATATATAAGAAGGTAAAAATGCTGTCTCCTAACTGCAGATTAATAGTTCACAATTGCATTTCTGGTTAGATATAATTCAGTTGAAATATCAGTTTGGTGCAAGATACCTAGCTATTTTTTTTAACTTGTTCATGTTTAAAAAATATACGGAAAATAAACTGACTAAAAATAATGATAGTAAAAAAGATGGGATGATGTTGCAAAGCTAGGCTTTGCAGTAAGTTCCATTTTGACAAGGACCATCCATCCATTTCCTTGATCTGCAATCAGCTAACTCAGTGGTTCCCAGTTAACAAAGGTCCACGGGCCCCCCCCCCCAGTGTTTCAAAATCCAGGCCACAGAGCCCCATACTTTCAAAAAGTTTCATATCAGTATGGTATCTATGTGCTTTAAATGCACAAGAATTTGTTTCAGAAAATTTAGATAACCTTTAATGAGTAAACACCACACTACACTAAAAGACAGTACAGACTTGGTGAATTTTCAAAATGACAGTAATATGGTTATGAAAACACGGACGGCAATTAACATTCCTACTTGTTCTGACAAATGAACAGAATATGAAATGTGTGACAGCTAACCAACCTAAATATAGTGGGAAAAATCATGCCTCTTTTTATTATGAACAATCACTTCTATATCATGAAAAAAATTCTTTCCTTCGCACAGGATTTGCTGAAACATCAGCTGTTAAACATTTCACAGTTTAAAAAAAAGGATTTTGAGTTTTTGTCATGGATTACCAATTTGGAACCACTGAGCTAAGCAAATGCTACCCAGTATGCCCAGTGGTGCTTTGAAGGGCAGCAATTCTGACAGCAACTTTGCTCTCCACCTCTCATGGTCTGCATCCAGCCTTGGTATTGTGCCCCATCTGTACTGTATGCTACTCATTTATGCTTCTACAGTTCTCTGACAGGTAGCCTTTTGACAAGGACCATCCTACCTTAAATGTCTGCCCAATGTAAAATGATCTGTTTCTAGGAAATAATTATTCTTCCTCCTCTGCATTAAGGTTCATATGTTCAGCTATCCAGACAAGGAGATGGGTCACCTCCATGAACCCCACTGTCAACAGGAGTTACTCATGTGTGTCCTACAGTCTTCCATCCACACCCTTTTCCTGGGGCCAGGTCTGGACTCTTGACCTCTGTGGGGAGTGCAGGTTCACAGGATATGTTCTGGGGACCATTCTGGTATGACAGGGTAAAGTCTGACCAGCCATCACTGTGTAGATGGCCTTGTAGTCTGCAGTGTCCTGTTTGAAGCTTGAAAACTGCAGCTTGTTGTGCTCTGTTTTAGTTTTAGAATGGGGAAATAAGAACACTGCATATGGTCTTGGTCAGAAATAGTTTATCAGCTCAAACCCTGGAACAGACATCGTTACTGCATGAGTTGGGAGAAAGTTAAAACTCAGTTTTCTATTATTTCTTCCTCTTCTTCTTTGCTCACCCTCAGGAGGTAGTTACTTTGTGTTATCACTATCCATCTTGTAGCCTGGCACTTGCCTCTTTTCAACTGCACATACTTTTAGGACCAGGCTTGCCTTTTCATTTTGATTCCTATTCACTCGGCCTGACTTTTTCCAAAGGCATTCCTGAGATATACAACAGGTCTTGCTCAAGTCTGGTTCACCAAACCTGATACAAGCTGTCACCTATGGCTCTTTCAGCTTGGTTTGAGAACTGTATCTTCACCCTCTATCTGAAAAATAAATGTGCTTAAATCATGTTTTTTTAACAGAAACCAAGAATCACAGCTGTGGCCTTAAAACATGGAAATAAAGATATTAATGAATCCACCAGCATGCAGTATTAAATTAAACGGAACCATTCTAAAGCGGTTGCAGAAATTCAAATACCTTGGAGCAGTAATAACTTCAGATGGGAAATGCAGAACAGAAATTAGGAACAGAATAGGCCAAGCAAAGACTGCATTTCAGAGAATGAGAAACATATTAGCTAACACATCTTTATCAATGAATGTTAGAAAACGAGTCCTAAAATGCTATATTGAACCTATCTTGTTATATGGAAGTGAATCATGGACAATAGGCAAGTCTGCACAAAAATCATTGGAAGCATCAGAAATGTGGTTTATTAGAAGAATGTTGCGAATCCCCTGGACAGCAAAAATAACTAATGAAGAATGTATGAGAAGAGCTGGAGAGACAAAAGACCTTGTCAAAAAGATAAGAGAGAGACAATGTACTTTCATAGGGCATGCAATGAGAAGAGGGGGCATTGAAAATATTATAACAACAGGAAAAATAGAAGGAAGAAGATCAAGAGGAAGACCAAGAGAAATGATACTGGACAGTCTGACGGGATGGTGTGAGAGGAGATCACCAACTGAACTGATGGCCTGCATGAAGGATCGTGTACTCTGGAGAAGCATAATAGCCAACGCCAGTTGGCACGGCACCTGATGATGATGATGATGAATGACCTATCATAACCTGCCTTTGGGTTATGATAGGGAAAATAAATACTTACTTGGAGTAGATGAGTTTGGGAGGTGTTCATCATGGATGTATATCACTGTTATATTAGATATGTAATACTGATCATTGGCAGAAGCTTGAAGATGGACATGCTCCACCACTTGAAAGCTGTATTCAATGCTCCAGCCATTAAAGAACTCAAAAGTCAGAGTCTCAGTGGTATTGCTTGAACAGCTGGTTGAAGTATTCCTAGCTTGTGGAACATTAATGTAAGCTGTCCTTGTGCCCTGTTTATAGAAGATAGAATAAGTTATAAATTATCAGTATATAACATAAGCTTCTGAAGTTTGGACAGCAGATAATCAGATATCAACAACCCATGATAAAGTTAAACACGGGACACAATAAACATGTTCCAGGTTCTAAACAAGACATTACAGGCCCACCATTTACATATACTGAAAGTATCCAAACATCACTTTGTATGTGCCAGAATGATCAACAGGCATATGCATATATCAAAACAAACTCCATACTACAGAACATATCCTGCTCTCTCTATACATATTTAAAAGTCCAATGCTACTCCCTAGAATCAATGGAAAACTGTGCAAACATGTAAGAAGACTTCCTGCTGATGATGACTGCGTTCAGATCGGTGACCCATCTCTTTGTATAGATAGCTGAACATATGAAACTCAACCTAGAGAAAAAAAAACAGAAACTGGAAGCACATGATAAGTGGTTTAGTTAAAGATATCCCATATGGCTCAGACCTGAGTTTCTCAACTGGTGGGGAGAACTGACAAATTCAAACTACTGTCTCTTTGGCAGAAGTGCTTAGTGATCGGTGTCAGTGCTTTTGAATATATTGTTTAGATGCTGGCGGTCTCCTAAGTGTAAGCCAGTCTTACCTATATACTTTATATCACAACACTTGCACATAATGGCATAAATGACATTGCAAGAAGTGCAGGTAAAGCCCTCCTGAACTGATAACGTGAACTCTGGGAAGGAAACCTGGTTTGTATGAGCAACAGATGAACAAGCATTGCATCTATGATGACCACAACGTTTGGTACCAGGGAAAGTTATGTGCATTGACTTGAGGTGACTTCTAACTAATAGGTCCTTGATGTTCATGTCCTGTCTGTACACCACCAGTGGAGGTTCCACAAAGAGTTCTCGTGTGTCAAGCTCAGTCTGGAGAAGATGGAGATGATGAAACAAGATGTCCTTAACCGCCAAACTATGGGGGTGTTATATAAGTAACAGTTTTACTCTGTCTGAGTTGCAAGATGGTTTAGGAGTGAAAACTTGTTGTCATGAGATATGGCTGATGCGGTTTAAGGATAAAGTGAGAACAAATTCCGGATGGCTGAAATTGCCAAAAAAAATCCAGCATCCTGTGGGCTTGATCATGGAGATCAAGATACTCAGAGCACGATGTCGCAACCGAAGAAGCTGAGAGAAAGGAAAACTACTGCTATTACTCAAGGTCTTCCCTTTATGGTATCATTTCCAATTTGGTCTCTTCTTGTTTTATACTTAATAATTCTACTTAAACATGTCATTTCTGTCTTGATGATTTTCCTTTTAATCTTGGCTGTTAGTGTCCATGTTTGATATCAACAGCACAGAGTTGGGAGAAAGACTGTATTGCACAGTGCTCTTTTTTGTTTCAGTTGTGATATGTGTTTTTTAGGAAAGGTGACATTTTAAATGATTTGTTTTATTGCAACTGTTCTCAATTTTAGCATCAACTTTCCCAGATAGGAACTGCTGATTATCCTGATATCTGACTGGCTTAATTGGCTGATAAACACACAGGCATGCAACAACATATATGTGGATAATATAAAAACATGTAGACCAATAACCCATAAACACATGCATAGATGTATAATATTAAACTAACTAATACGGATAGACATGGGGCCTTTTAATGTCCACTGTTGTTTACAGAAGAAACTTTCAAACAGAAATGCATCTAATACCATTTGATTTTCTACAAAATTGAGTCAGAAAAGTGTATGAACTCATAACATGCAGTTATGATCAATATACATTATGACCTAAAGTAAAGCTTAAAAAAAAAGCACGGAGAGCTACTTCTTTAGTATGATGGAAACTACAAGTTCAGTTTCTGTATATGCTCAACCATCTAGTCAAAGAGACAGACTGACTCTATAAATTTCAGTACCAGGAAGAGATATCCATGTTTTGTTCCTTGGTAAAGGACCCACACTTCTCTGTTAGGGTCAGGTCTGAGTCATTAAGACTCTGTATAAAGTACAGGTCTGCAGAAATAATTCTGGAGTCTATTTCAGCCTCTGATGAGTGGTTAATGTTCATTTTTCTTTAACTTCCTCCTTCCTTCCCTTCTGATTACGTTTGAAGTAAATGTCCCAAAGATCAAGAAACATTGAGTTGGATAGAAAGAGGGCTAATATCTGAACTGTGGAGTCAGTATGCCAAAACCACCTACTCTGACTCCAACTCTAATGACTCCAAATGTAATCTTAATGTATAAACTAGGAAGAAAGTAGTAACAGCTTTATTATTTAATGATAACAAACTTGTAATGTTTTGGCACGAGCCTTTATCAAACAAAAACAAACAGGATGAAGAATTAGAGAGAAGGGACAAAATATGGATTACATCAAACTAATGTAAGCAAAAAATAAAGGCTCACGCCGAAATATTACAAGTTTGTTATCATTAAATAATAAAGCTGTTTCTACTTTCTTCCAGCACTGGTCTCTCATGGCGAAGGCCAGAGGCACCCCAGTCACCCTGCTGTAGAAATGGATACTCGACTTCTTCTGGAGTTGGGGAAGGAAAGGTGGCCAGGCATGATATTGACCATATCACCCTCTAAGGTGCTGACAGGTCAAGGAAAATATAGTCACTAACACCATATCCCTATGTGCCTCTAAAGCATGACAGGATTACCTTTACCTTACCTTACTTTCTTCCTAGTTTATACATTTTGGTATCACAGCTTTACTCCAGTGCTTTGTGTATAGTTGTATGACTATATACTAATTATTTGTGTGTTACAAATGTAATCTTAAGCAGCAGAGAAAGCAATATATGCAAATGACATGAAAACCATATACAAAATCACAAAGCAGATGACAGGTAACTTCAGCACAAGATGTGAGAGTTCAGTAAGGACACATAAGGGACAACTGGTCAGTGGAGAAAGAGAAAAAACTGAAAGATGGAGGGAACACTTTAACACCCTACTAAACAGAACACAAGCAGCACAAACAATAGACATACCTGAAGCAAAAACGGAGCTAAACATCAATACAATACCAGTAACAATAAATGAAGTAAAGGAGGTGATAAAGAAGCTAAAATTAGACAGGACACCAGGTGAAGATGAAGTGACTGCTGAGATGTTGAAAGCAGAAGAAACAGAAGCACCAAAACAACTCTGCTGGATACTACAACAAATTTGGGATCTAGAAAATGCTTCAGAGGAGTGGAAAACTGGCCTTATAGTAAAACTACCAAAGAAGGGTGACCTCAGAGATTGCAGGAACTGGAGAGGCATTACTCTACTGCCACTCACCAGTAAAGTATTTTGCAGAATAATCATCAACAGAATTGTGCCAGCACTTGGTGGAAAACTTCGGAAAAAGCAGGCAGGATTTAGGAAAGAAAGATCATGCATAGACCACATATTTGTACTTAGACAAATATTAAACAGTCAAATGAGTGGCATAGCACAAAATACGCAATGTTTATAGAATTTGAGAAAGCCTCTGACAGGGTCAACAGAGATGCACTGTGGAAAATTCTAAGATGGCATGGCCTCCCCCATAAGATAGTGAATGTAATCAAAGCCCTATACGAGGGTTTTCAGTGCAAAGTGATCTGTAGAGAACATACCTCCAGCAGCTTTAGGGTACAAACAGGAGCGAAGCAGGGATGTGTACTATCACCAACATTATTTATCTTGGCAGTAGACTGGTTAATGAAGGAGGCAACATCAGACAAACGCAGAGGATTACAATGGACCCTTGACACAGTGCTGGAGGACCTTGACTTTGCGGACGACATTTGTCTACTATCAAGCAGCCACAAAGATATGCAAGATAAAATAAACAAGCTAACTCAGAATGCAAACAATATAGGACTAAAGATCAATGTAGGAAAGACAAAGTTAATGAAGCAAAATGTGAACAACAGAAATGTACTCAGAGTAGATAGCAAGTTAGTGGAGGAGGTCAGCAAATTTGTATATCTTGACAGTAAAGTAGTAGAAAATGGAGACAACACAGAGGACATCAACAGCAGACTTACTAGAGCAAATCAGGCTTTTGCAATGCTGCAGACTATATGGAAATCTAAAAAAACTAAGCATGAATACGAAAATTAGGATATTTAAGAGTAATGTTCTAAGTGTACTACTCTATGGAAGTGAATGCTGGAAAATCACCAAAACCATAGAAAACAAGTTGAATTCTTTCCAGACTGAATGTTTACGAAGAATTCGAAAAATATTTTGGCCAAACACCATAAGAAATAATATCTTGTTGGCAGAAATGCAGATGAAGCGACTGACAGCAATTATTGAGGAAAGACGCTGGCGATGGTTGGGACATGTGCTCCGAATGACTCACTACCAAAAATAGCACTAAGATGGACACCACAGGGGAACAGAAGTAAGGGTAGACCAAAATAGACATGGAGAAGAACAACAGAGAGGATGTTGAGCAATAGAGAGCTCACCTGGGCAAGAATAGAAAAAAAGGCAAAGGACAGGCATTTGTGGAAAACCCTTGAGCCCCATGTGCCTTGGGCACTTAAGGTTCAGAGAGAGACAAGTGTAATCTTATACTCCTGCTCTGACTCAAATGTAACCTTGAACTTCTACTCTAACCTTAAACTCTTACTCCTGAAAACTCTAACTTTAAACTCCAACCCTGACTCCAACTCTAAACTAAACTCCTACTCTGATTCCAATTCTTACTGATTCCAAATGTAACCTTTAACTTCTACTCTGTCTTCAACTCTAACCTCAAATTCTACTCTGTCTCCAACTCTAACTATAAATGCCTACTCTGACTCTTACACTGAATTCTACTCTGACTCCAAACTCCTACTCTGAATTCTACTTTGACTCCAGACTCCTACCTTGACTCTGACTTCTACTCTGACTCCAAACTCCTACTCTGACTATGAATTCTACTTCAACTCCAAACCCCTACTCTGACTTCTACTTTGACTCCAAACCCCTAATCTGACTTCTACTCTGACTCCAAACCCCTACTCTGACTTCTACTTTGACTCCAGACTCCTACTCTGACTCCAACTCAAAGTCAGATCCAATACAAACTCTTTTTTCTTCTCCCTGACTCTACAATTCTACAGACCCTAACTCCACTAAAAATTGCTTCTGACCCCGACCTCACAACCCCATTTTAATGAGGCTTATCTGTTATCACAGAGTGGGGCTAAGAGGGCTTTTCAACTACAGTTAGGAACAAATCAGTCTCCACTGCTAGATCTTCGGAGGCAATGCACAGCCTGTTTTTTATGAGACAGAGTAGGGTCTTGATCAGCTCCACTTCTGAATACTGTGTCATTAACCTAAAATAATCATCTTCTCATCCATACTGATACAGGAATAGATTTCTACAGTCAGTAGTCAGACACTTACATCTGTTGCGTTGTATTTTATAGAGAGAGCAAAAGTGCCAGTCAGTCGGAACCTTGTAGCATTGCCTGCCCTACAGGAAAAGTTCTGCTGACCGCTTGGCTGTGGTGTTGTTGGTGCAAAGTAGTAGATGGTGTGCCAGAAGATCCTGTTGAAGAACCAGTGGATGGTGATGAGGTATTACTTGCACCTGTGCTAGTCGATGATGCAGAACTAGCAGTTGTGGTGGCTCTGCCTGTGGATGTAGCAGTACTTGCGGCTGTTGTCGTAGCTCTGCTTGTGGATGTAGCATTACTTGCAGCTGTTGTTGTAGCTCTGCTTGTGGATGTAGCATTACTTGCAGCTGTTGTTGTAGCTCTGCTTGTGGATGTAGCATTACTTGCAGCTGTTGTTGTAGCTCTGCTTGTGGATGTAGCATTACTTGCAGCTGTTGTTGTAGCTCTGCTTGTGGATGAAGCAGTGCTTGAAGCTGTCGTTGTAGCTCTGCTTGTTGCTGTTGTTGTGGCTTTTGAGGTACTGCTTGCAGTTGATGTTTTAGTAGTAGCTTTAGTAGTAGTTACTGTAGATGTCGTAGTATTTACTTGTTGTGCTTGTGTCACACATACTGCAATTAAAATTAAGAAAAACAAATGACAATAAACATATGCATATGTGATAAGCAAAGATGCACTGTGGAAAATCCTAAGATGGCATGGCCTCCCCCATAAAATAGTTAATGTAATCAAAGCCCTATACGAGGGTTTTCAGTGCAAAGTTATCTGTGGAGAACATACCTCCAGCAGCTTTAGGGTACAAACAGGAGTGAAACAGGGATGTGTACTATCACCAACATTATTTATCTTGGCAGTAGACTGGTTAATGAAGGAGGCAACATCAGACAAACGCAGAGGATTACAATGGACCCTTGACACAGTGCTGGAGGACCTTGACTTTGCGGACGACATTTGTCTATTATCAAGCAGTCACAAAGATATGCAAGATAAAATAAACAAGCTAACTCAGAATGCAAACAACGTAGGACTAAAGATCAACGTAGGAAAGACAAAGTTAATGAAGCAAAATGTGAACAACAGAAATGTACTCAGAGTAGATAACAAGTTAGTGGAGGAGGTCAACGAATTTGTATACCTTGGCAGCAGAGTAGTAGAAAATGGAGACAGCACAGAGGACATCAACAGCAGACTTACTAGAGCAAATCAGGCTTTTGCAATGCTGCAGAATATATGGAAATCAAAAAAACTAAGCATAAATATGAAAATCAGGATATTTAAGAGTAATGTTCTAAGTGTACTACTCTATGGAAGCGAATGCTGGAAAATCACCAAAACCATAGAAAACAAGTTGAATTCTTTCCAGACTAAATGTTTACGAAGAATTCGAAAAATATTTTGGCCAAACACTATAAGAAATAACATCTTATTAGCAGAAATGCAGATGAAACCACTGACAACAATTATTGAGGAAAGACGCTGGCAATGGTTGGGACATGTGCTCCAAATGACTGACAACTCACTACCAAAAATAGCACTAAGATGGACACCACAGGGGAGCAGAAGTAAGGGTAGACCAAAAGAGACATGGAGAAGAACAACAGAAAGGATGTTGAGCAATAGAGGGCTCACCTGGGCAAGAGCAGAAAAAAAGGCGAAGGACAGGCATTTGTGGAAAACCCTTGCAGAAGCCCCATGTGCCCTAGGCACTTAAGGTTCAGAGAGAGAGAGAGAGAGATGTGATAAGCAAAGAGGATTAAACAAAGAAAATTTCAAATATTTTGGACACATTAAAAGTCATGATAATCTAGAGAAGACTCTCTTGGAAGGGTACATAATGGGAAAAAGAAAGAGAGGATGATCAAGGCAAGATGGTTGCAAGATATCATTGATGATCTGCAAATGGATGCATCAGCGGCAGGGTATCTTGCTTACAACCGAGAGGCCTATAGGAGTGCTGTTAGGGAAGCAAAGTTCCACAGGGACATGCAAATGACTGACTGACTGATGTGATAAGTAATTATTAAAATTTATAGACATTACTTTAATGTTGTATATCAAATTTCAGACATAGAAAAACAAAAATGGAGAATTTTTGGTGTAAAAACCATTTCTTGTTATTTATGTAACCAAAATCACACCTCACCCAAAAATTTCTTAGTTTATTCTTCAATTGGTATTATCATGTCATGGATTCTGCCGGTGGTTTCATTGGTGGTTACCATTCTTGGTTTTCCTGAACAAGGATCATTTTCCAGACTCACTCTTCCATGTTTGAATTGAGCTGCCAATTTATTCACTGTGCTGTAAGAAGAGGCACTCTCCCCTAGAGTCTCCACCATATCCTCATGGATCTCCTTCAGTGATAAGCCCTTGATGCAGAGGTAGCGATTGACACTGCTCAATGAGAAATTTTATCCATTTTCTCATTTTCTGCCACCCCTTACCACTTCAGTAGCCTGTAAAAAAAAATTGGTTGCGGTTAATTTCTTGAAACTTGCTGTTTAATCTTACATTAACCTGATCTACAAATGCACCTAATATCAATTGTGTGTTTCAAGTATTTGTACCTTATGCCTAGAACTTATCAATCACCCCTCATATTTGTCATAATGATGATGTTGATAGTATTTGTCATAGTGATGATAATGATGGTATTTGTCATAGTGATGGTATTCTACATTGTCAAACTTTCCAGCAGTGTCCACCACATTTGAGATCATTGGCAACAAACAAAGATCAAGAAATTATGATGGAGTGCTTGGACTCTGACCCCCCCCCACCCCCACCGACACTATTGATAGCCAGTCTGTTCTCATCCACTATAGGCTTTCCTTTAAAACAAGGGAAGTCCTCCAGTCCCTAGAACAAACCTTAATGGACTGGCTGGATTCCCACTCCCCCTCCCACTCACTGGACCTAACAGACTGACATTGGATGGTATGACAATAATAACTTAAAACTAATTAGACAAAACCCAGTAATCTACTTTAAGCTTAACAAACAGAAGACTATTATAACAGATCAAATACAGCAACTTGATTAGTCCTTCTTCAAATATCTATAAGTATGTGACCTCCTGATTAACTTTTCCAAAATTATCTGATAACTACGAGCCATTTGGTTGATGTTTGTGTTTTATGGTCACATGATCTCAAGGTCATATCTGCAGTGCATGTGAAAGGTGGGTGACCTTCTGTGTTTGTTAATATAGTGTGTATAATATCTGCATCACTCATCGCCATCATCAGATACCCATGCTGATAGATTATGATGGTGATTATGATTCTTCACCATCATGATCCTTAGTATTTCTTAATCATATTAGCGGCTTTTGCTTGCTATGTGAAACTTAGTTCAGATTCTTTTTTTTTAAATCTCAGTCCTCTCTTCTTTCTTTTCCTCTCAAGTTTTTCAGTGATTCTCAGTTTATCTAACTTATGTCTTCTCATGACAATAAAGTGAATTTTGATTGCCCTATTCTGTATGGCTTTGGTTTTTGTTGTTTTTGCAACTTCTCTTACAAATTCATTTTTTGCCATCTTGGCTGAACAGATATTGCATCTTTGAGACACCTAGTTCTCTGCTGCTTTCATTTTCTGTTTCATCTGCTTGTTTTGCATCTCATATGAATTCTCACATGAACAGAGTAATGTTGGCTCTGTGTAATACTATATTTTTTTCTCGTTCAGGATATGTCTTTGTTTATTAACTCTTTCTGTCCAGACTATATTTTTTTCTCGTTCAGGATATGTCTTTGTTTATTAACTCTTTCTGTCCAGACTATATTTTTTCTCGTTCAGGATATGTCTTTGTTTATTAACTCTTTCTGTCCAGACTATATTTTTTTCTCATTCAGGATATGTCTTTGTTTATTAACTCTTTCTGTCCAGACTATATTTTTTTCTCGTTCAGGATATGTCTTTGTTTATTAACTCTTTCTGTCCAGACTATATTTTTTTCTCATTCATGATATGTCTTTGTTTATTAACTCTTTCTGTCCAGTACCTATTTTACACTCTGTGCAGGAATTAATTTTTTTCAGAATTTTTCAGCACAGAGTGAGTGAGCTTTGTATGGAATATTTCATGTACCCAATAAGTTAAACATAAATATATCACACATGAAATTAAATATAACTTAATACAGAAAAAAAAGACAATTTTGTGTTAGTAGCATGCCATACAAAAAATATCACCGATCACTGGCAGTGTCATTCTTTACAGTACGAATTAATATCTTCTTTTTGTGAGCAGAATGCTGTAAAACAGACAAAGCTATGAAAAAGCATAATACTGAAATGGAAGTGTGCTATGGTAGCTAACTGGAGAACAGGGTGAGTACAAACAGGAAGCTTCTCAGCAGACTCCACTACCTTGGGGACCCCAGTAAGCTTTGCTTCATTAGCCAGATCAAGTCTTTCACTGGCAATAGAAAAATGAGATGCAGCATGGTGTTTAGGATTGCTGTTCTGGCTAAATAGTGAGGTGCTTTCAAGCCACAGAGGTACCTATGAGTGAGTTATGCTAATTACAAGAATACAGTATGATAGAATTATGCCTATACTATGACAGAAAGTAAGGTAACACAGGTATTGACTGGGTACATGGGACCCAACTGGAAGATCTTGATTTTGCTGATGACATAACTCTTATCAGTAATAATGTGAATTCCATGCAAGAAAAAACAGATAGCCTGTCTTCACTGGCTAGCAAAATAGGACTTGAAATTAACAAGGACAAAACAAAAATAATGAAAATTCCTCTCAATCAAAATGGAAAAATACACATAGAAGGGACAGATATTGAAGAAGTCAGTCAATTTTCATACCTTGGCAGCTACATAGACCAGGATGGTGACACTAGAAAGGAAGTTAGGATCAGAATTTCAAAAGCAGCATCAATCTTCAAGAATCTTGAGAACATATGGAATTCAAGAGTTATAAGCACAAAAACCAAGTTAAGACTATTCAATTCAAATGTAATATCCACCCTCATTTATGCATGCGAAAGCTGGAAAACAACTAAAGAAATAGAAAAGAAATTAGACTCTTTTGAAAACAAATGCCTAAGGAAAATACTCTGCATTAAGTGGAATGAATTCAAGAACAATGCAAAGATAAGACAGATGACTGAACAACAACCAGTCTCATGGGTGATCAGGAAAAGGAGATGGACATATGTTGGTCACTTGATGAGAAGAAATGATCAGAGAATCCCAAAACAAGCTATCAAGTGGAACACAACAGGCCAAAGAAAAAGAAACTCTGAAGAGGACATTATTAAAAGAGGCCAAATTAATAGGCATAAAATCCTTTGATGAGGTTGAAAGACTCGCCGAAGACAGGAAAAATTGGCGAAGTACTTTGCGAGCCCTATGTGATGTTTAACGGCACAGGAAGGATATAAGATATAAGATAAGATGACAGAAAGAATTGTGCTGACAAAAGAATACAGTATGGCAGAAAGAATTATTCTGGCACCAAAATACAGTATGACAGAATGAATTATGTTGGCACCAGAATACACTATAGCAGAAAGAATTATGCTGACAATAGAACACAGTATGAATAAAGAACTGCACTGACAACAGACTGAAAACACCTGACAGAATACCTGACTGACCCTATTCTACTATCAAGATCTGTAATATTTGGTCTCCACTATATAAACTAACAAATTTACCAGAGTTACCTCATTTTAATATTCTCATAACCACCATGTATTAACAGTATTTGCTTTTTTTATGTTTGTAATTAATGAGTAACATATACCAACTGAAACAAAGACACATGAAGATTAATTATGCTGGAATAACGAACACCGAGGAAACCAGGGAAGCTGAAATAATCTAAAAATTTATCTCACAAAAAAATAAATAAATAAATTTAAAAATCTGAGTAGTTTGAAACACAAAACAAAAAAAACAACAATTCATGCCAAACACTTGAGAACAGGGGACCACCTGAATAAAAAAGGACAGAAAAAAACAAGTACAAAGAGACAAAACAATTACAAAGACTACAACAATAAAAAACAAAAAACTTTGAAATATAGTAAAAGATCTGCTTTACTAAATCATTCTCAAAAACATCTATTTGAATTATTGTTTAGTCAAAGGACAGACAGCCCAAAGTTTTTCAGTGATAAGACCTGCATCAAATGGATCCTCAGGTTCAAGTTCCACTAGATAAGGGGAAACATTTACATGGGCCTGTAGTCCTCTCTGCACTGTCTCTCTACAATATATCACACACTAATGTATGTGGGTATCACATATTTCTACCCAAATATCTCCACTTAATGTGATAAGAAAAGAGTACTCCTGAAAATTGAGACTACAGGCCTACATGGAAAGGAACATCATAATACCATATAATAACAAGGTCAGTATTTTTGTTTTTTTTAAAGTTTATGTGGAAATGAGACATGCACAGAAAAGTGATAGTACAAAGTACCCTACAGAAATTGTTTATCTCTTTAAGGTTAAAGTTCTGTTATTAGTCATTCTCACATTTTTCCCTTTCTTGTGTCTAAAGTGTTCTATCTACAATTTGTCAAAGCTAATCTGCCAGCTCTGCTCTCACTTTAGTAGCTAAATGTGGTTTTAGATAAGACACAGGTGCTGAAGTCAGAAGTACCCAGCCAAAAGGTGGATCCCAAAAATCAGGGTACCACACATCATCATCAGTGTGCATACGAAGAAGAAGAAGAAGGAGGAGGAGGAGGAGAAGAAGAAGATAAGACACAAAAATTGATTTGGGTTTGAAGACAGCATATGCCAATTTTCTGCACCACAGAAAAAAAAAAAAGTAGAATTTCCCGTCTGTGCCACACAAAAAGCACGGGTCTTGATATGTATAGGGGGCATAGTTGTAAAAGTGAATGTACAAAGTATTTCTACTTTAAAAGTATACATATTATGCATGAAAATAGTTGTAAATGTAAGAAGATTTCATAAATGAAGAGTTTTTTTAGGGAAAAAAGAAGTAGTGTGATGATTTTAGTTGATAATTGTGTAGTGCTTACCATCGCCGATGCCTAGATGTACGATGTTTACCATCAGCGATGTCCAGATCTACTTAAATTTTCATCCGATCTCGTCGTGTGGTAGCATTCTCAATAAAATAATATCTGAAATAACCTTCTAACTACTTCTCTAGTCCATTTAATAGGTCTAGATGTACTTGGGGTACATTCAGGAACAGTGTTCTGGTCATAGGACATGTTCTTATGCCTCAGAAATCACAATAAATATTGACATTTCTCGATTAAAAACATTGATTTCATTCGGTTGTTAGCCATGCTTTGGACTGAACTATAAACGGTCACCAGACATGCGCAGATAAATCCTGTATAATTAAAAGTTACATTGGTTTTACGCTGGAATGAAACAAACCTCGCTATACCAATGATGGCAGTCACTAGACTAACCGGAAGACCTCACTATAGCGATGATGGCAGTCACTAGACTAGCTGGAAGACCTCGCTATAATGATGATGGCAGTCACTAGACTAACCGGAAGACCTCACTATAACGATGATGGCAGTCACTAGACTAACCAGAAGACCTCACTATAACGATGATGGCAGTCACTAGACTAACTGGAAGACCTCGCTATAGCAAGGATGGCAGTCGATGAGTTAAGCTGAATCACGAAAATTTCAGTTGCCTATGTGGCAAATAGGATTTTGATTCAGCTGGCTTCCACAAATGTCTCTATGTATGCAGATGACTTGAGACTCAGCCAGACTCATCAACAAATGAATGATAGTTCCAAAAAAAAAAACAACCCAATAATGCCAACACAGATTTGTCTTTTGAGGCATACTGAAGCATACAAATATGCTTCATATAATGAAAGTTGGTCTTATCATAACTGGAGCCCAAAGCATATGAAGAAGCAAGACTGCACAAGTATAAAATTTCCATATGCATCAATAGCAATAAACAACATAACACAAACTGTGCAATACAGAGGGCACTAAGTCAAAGATCTAATTGAAATAATGGAAAAAAAATCACCCGATGATAGAATGAGACAATCCATTCTGGTCTGAAATGTCACCAAATGAACTAAAAGAACAGTTTTAATTTGTATATATATATATTCAACATAACATCCCTTGATGAGGCTGAAAAGCTCGTCGAAAACAGGAAAACCTAGCAAACTACCATGCGAGCCCTGTGTGATGTTTAATGGCATGGGAAGGATGTAAGATGTAAGATTCAACATTCTTCTCTCATTAGCAAAGAATTAAGATTTCCTTTAAAAAAAAAAAGAAAAGAAAAAAAAAAGATTGAAACAGCTATGTTCATTAATAAACTACACAACTATGGCATTTTGACTTTTGCTTTATCCGCACAAAAATATACAGGACAAAAAAAAGGAAGTATTGTTTTTTTTCCCCTTTCTTATTTGTTATACATCATAAATATATTCTAACATTTCTCTGCCTTTTCTTCTTTTTCATCCTGTATATTTTTATATGAATAAGACAAAAGTAAAAATATCACAAGCATGTATTTTCATTAATAAATAAAGCTGATCACAGCATTACTACTGTGGCTTCATGTCTTTTTATATATTTAGCTACATATATATAAAAATTCTATCTTTTCCGTTAAGATTCTCTTGGGAGAATCTCAGCTATTTTGCAAAACCGAATATTTCTGGGAACTGCCACATCATATTAATGAAAACAAACCCTAAAGTCAAGAAACAGACTTCTGCCAACAATAGGATACAACTGGGGGATAAACTACGTAGGCTGGCTTAAGATATCAAGCAAACCCAATATCTTATCACACAAAGACAGCATATCTTATCACACAAAGACAGCTATTGTTCTCCACCTAATCAGAACAGAACATAATGGCCATTTGGTGTCCTATCACTAAGACTACTTAATTATCTATTCACAGCCTTGTAGATTCAAGCAATTATGGTCTATGTTGTTAGTACATACTTTAAAAATTGCTTTTCTGTCAGTTTGTAGCTTTAACATTTCCAAGTCGTTTTTCATTTATATCAGTCCATCTATTCTTTCTGTGTTTTCTATGAGTAGTAAAGAGATTCCACCACTGGCCTGCAGTTTGAGGGCAGAATTTAACCCAAGGGGAGCCTGTCTCCCTAAGTGAATCAGAACCCTATTAGCCAGCGGTCTCACGGCCACCATTCCCTGCCTGCATAAAAGAGGACGTGGGGTTGACCTGCCTGTAATGGGACACTGGCTGGCTACTAATTTTTCGCCTTTCACCAAGGAGAAGCTATCTGACCCCCAACACTGCTGGATGCAGTGCCAGGCGTGGTACCCACCTTACAGGTAACAGAGCAAGAGGCTGCCCAAGCAAGAGATGAATGGAGGAAATTATGGAAACCTTAAATATCCCAGAAACCTTAAATATCCCATTATATGAAACAAACTGCTCACCCCATCAGGACATCTTTATCCCCTCAACACTAAAAGGTACGTTAGAAAAGAGACAAGATAATTATGGCCTATAAGCTACCTTTCCCTATGTGTCATGACTTGTAGCTGCTATGTACAGTCCTTTCAAGCATTTTTATCTACTTTACAAACTTTTATATCTCTGATATACATGTAAAGGTAACCTAAACAGGCCATGCAGGCACACTAGGGATATGGTGTTAATGTCCTATTTTCCTTCACCTGGTGAAACATTAGAAATTGATGTATTTAGCATCGTGCCTTGTCACCTTAACCTGGCTATCCCAGATGTCTGTTTCTACAGCTGAGTGACTGAACTGCTGACCTCACCATGGAAGACTAATACACTAACCACTTCAGTGCTCAAGGATCCATGTCTGATACACTGTCTCTTTTCAAAATTTTGTAAGCAGTTCAAGCTACATGTGAACATTTCTTATTTATTAAACATAAGCAAATAATACTGGCCATTCATTTACACATGATCACAAACGAAAAATGCTTCGTTGTTGAATGTCTGTTCTGCTTTTGAATTCACACTTCCACATCAAATTTTTGACCAAGTAGCAAAGGAAGCAAAGGTGAACATATAATATGAGACAAAAAATGACTATCAACATTCACTGGCACAAAACATTATGCTGAAACTACTCTATGCTCAAATGACATTCACATACAAATTGGAAAAAAAAAAGTAGGAACCCCCCCCCCCCCCCAGAGATATGGCTTTGAAGAATGTACAACATATTTGCCTTGCAGAAAAATATAGAAGTTATCAGAGATCAAACAACCATGAACAATTTAAAACAAGAAAAAAAATCTAAATTCATTTTGGAATAGGAACATTATGGAATGTAAAAAATAAAATCATTGGAAAATTTATTTTAAAAATACGATAAATAAATTGGCCATTATAGATATATATCTTATTAAACTGAGCAAGTGGAACAGAAAATGAAACTAGCAGACCTAATAAGAGATACACAAAATGGAAAAAGCCATCACAGCACCTGGTGATAAAGAGACAAAGCAGGTGCTCTGTAATGTCATACATTAAACAGTATCATTTTATTTTCTCAAGAAAGTCATTGCCTTTTTCAAAGATAGTACAACATAAACCCAATATGTTTTGTCCCGCTTGATGCATTTTCTATGCCACTGTCCACTTACCAGTCTTCACTGATCTTTGCCTGCTGAACTAATGACTCTCTCATGATGCTTATATTTTTTTTTAAAAGTCACCATAGAAAGTTTGTTTAATTAACTGCCAGAGTATAATAATACATTACTAGCAGTCAAACAAAATATGTCTAAAGGTTATTTGGCAGCACAGGACTATAACTGACAACTCTCTGAATGTAAAGCCATCTTATGATACTGCAGCACTCTTGACTCTAAAAGAGAGCACTTTCCTGACAACTTCACATGTTGGCCACTTTCCCAATAACTTCACATGTTGGCCACTTTCCAAACAACTTCACATGTTGGCCACTTTCCCAACAACTTCACATGTTGGCCACTTTCCCAACAACTTCACATGTTGGCCACTTTCCTGACAGTTTCACATGTTGGCCACTAAGAATACACAGCTTGCAGTTCCAGGTAGAGAAAAAAAAGCAACAACAACAAATATTATGAGAATAACAAACAGCAAAATATGAGACCATACAAAAACTCAATGTAGAAAGCAAAACAATTGACAGAGGAAACAAAACTTACCCACGGCCAGAAGGATTGCCAACACGTAGAGTTTCATTGTGAATGAATATAAAACCTAAGACACAATAGCAGGGTGTGGAAAATCTGACACCTACAAAGGCTCGAAACCTGAAATTTCAAATTAAAAAAAAAAAATTATTCTGAAGAAAGATAACTCTTGCAAAGTTCATGAACTATGTTAATCCCCACTGAAAATAATATAGTGACTGCTTGGATTGCTTTCTTTAACTCTCTGTATACTGAGGGTTGTTGGTGGTAGAAAAGAGCCACGGATTTAAATGGCTGTCTTTGAGACCTCTTTAAATAATACATAGGCTCAGATATTAATAATGGAAAAAAGAAATGAAAATATTTTTTATTCAAATTAAGTTACTTTTTCTAATGAAATTTTACAATTCCTAAAGAACTTTCTATGTGAAAAAAAAAATATTACTAAACCTTTGTTACTGAAAATCCCATGACATTTTTTTTTTTTTTACTTCTGCTCACTACAACTAACATCATCATCATCAGGTGCCATGCTGACTGGCGTTGGCTATTATGCTTCTCCAGAGTACCTGATCCTTCATGCAGGCCATCAGGTCAATTGGTGATCTCCTCTCACATCAGACTGTCCAGTATCATTTCTCTTGGTCTTCCTCTTGATCTTCTTCCATTTTTCCTGTTGTTATAATACTTTCAATGCCCCCTCTTCTCACTGCATGTCCTATGAAAGTACATTGTCTCTCTCTTATCTTTTTGACAAGGTTTTTTGTCTCTCCAGCTTTTATCTCTCTGCAAATACAAGTCTGAACAAGCACACAAAAACAATCTATCCTCACGCAAATACCAGTTCTGTCTTCCCCTTGTCCTTCACTGTACAATGAGACTCTGCAGCCCTGCAAATTTATGAAAGTATAACATTATATTAGATGGGACATGACTTATTACTAATCCATAAACAGTGCTAACGAGATTAAGTAGCTACACTTCCAAATATGGGAACTGAAATTTTCTGTACATAATGTTTGTTCTATGATCTCTGCCTCTGTTAAATAAATCACTTTTTGTGAGGTAAAGGTTCCTTATGGGTGGTACCATTGGTGAAGAATACAGAATATCACAGTACAGGCTTTACCCTGGAAAGACACTATACCACGATAGCCAAATCTCATAAACAAGATTATCACAACACACCACTGGTGATCCTTACTCTGCTGGGGCCTATTATTGCATGCACTTTTATGGAGGTAATACAGGCCGATCATCAGTTTTCCTGAGTCTTCTAGCTAGAAACTATTAATCCTGGCTAAATGATGAAAAATATTATATCAAGTAGAACACAACAGGTCAAATAAAAAGAGGCAGACCACGGGAAACTCTAAAGAGGACATTGTTAAGAGAGGCCAAATTAATAGGCGTAAAATCCCTTGATGAGGTTGAAAAGCTCGCTGAAAACAGGAAAAATTGGCGGACTACCTTGCGAGCCCTATGTGACGTTTAATGGCAAGGAAGGAATATAATGATGAAACATTGTTTACTTTACTGGTCAGCCACTAGATTGCACCACTGTGTGTCACGCCTGCGGTGTTATCTGCTGTGAGATTAATTTTGACAGAAAAGGGCCATGAACCACGTTATATTTTATTATTGTGTTAGCTCCAAACGTGGAGTACAACAAATAAAGATGAACAACGACTGCAGATCTTTGAGAAAAAGATCCTAAGAAGAATCTTTGGACCGATAACGCACACCAACAGTGGAGGACGGAGAGCTAGAAAGAACACTGAACTGAACAGCTTAGTTAAATTCCATCGAATTATAAATGTCTTGAAAGTGAACAGACTACGTGTAGAAAGAATGGAAGAGAATGGACAAACGAAAATGATGTGTGCACAAAAGATGAGGGAAACAAGACCAAGGGGTAGACCAAGACAGAGACGGAAACACAACATAGAAGAGGATATAAAAGAAATTGATGTCACCAACTGGGGAGGGAAGGTTAGGAATAGAGAAGAATGGAGGTGAACTTTATCTGCAGCAATGAGCTTTAGTGGCTCGGAAAGAAGAAGAAGAAGAAGAAGTTAGCTCCAAATATAACATTTTATATACATTGTACCAAAGCCATCATTTTCATGGTTTATTTCTGCCATTACAATTTCATAACCTCTTTTTTAATCTGGTGAAGCTCAGGATGCCAGAAAATCAGTGTTTTGAGGCAATCAGTAATTACACATGTGTGACTTTATATCCACAATCTGAGGATGTTTCATTAACTCAGTTTAAAACCTTATCACAGCTCCACAGTACACTATTATATTTACAGTCTTAATATACACACTTATAATATATCTTACATCTTACATCCTTCCCGTGCTGTTAAACGTCACATAGGGCTCGCATAGTTTGCCAAGTTTTCCTGTTCTCAGCGAGTTTTTCAGCGTCACCAAGGTATGTTATGCCCACTAAACTGGCTTCTCTTAACAATGTCCTCTTTAGAGTTTCACGTGGTTGACCTCTTTTTCTTCGGCTTGCTGTGCTCCACTTGATAGCTTGTTTTGGGATTCTCTGACTGTTTCTTCTCAATCACATGGCCTACATATGTCCATCTTCTTTTTTTGATCACCCATGAGACAGGTTGTTGTTTGCTCATCTGTCTTATCTCTGTGTTCTTAAATTAATTCCACTTTATACTGAGTGAAAATACTTTCATATTATATACTTATATACATATCAGATAAATGCTGAATATCTTTAGATTCAAATTCACATTAGGCAGAATAGAGAAATCACAGGCTCTAGTACTCAAGCTGAACGAGATATTGGTCATTGATCCATGGCTGACTGCCCGCATCAGGGCTGGTGAACCATAGCTGTCCAAGACCCTATTTTACCTCCCAGTGGTGCCCCTGGAATCAGTAGTCTGGCCAGATGAAGAAGGGTCACAGAGGTAATCGAACCCGGTCCTGAAAATATGTTTAGCTGAAGCTGGATGTGTTGGCCCACAGGGGACATAACTGTGACTCAGTGCAAACACCGCGAACGACGAAGAAGAAAGTAGGCAGAACAATAACAAAATTAAAATATTCAAAAGAAAATTTGTTAAAGTACCACTTCTTTTTTTCTAGAAACAGGCAGAAAATTGAAATTTAAGTCAAATTAGATATAACCATAAGTTGAAATGTTAAAATAGTAATTTGCAGTAAGTATCTTTTATATCTGAAAGCTTGCAAAACAATGCAAGGCTGCTTATCATCATCATCATCAGGTGCCGTGCCGACTGGCGTTGGCTATTATGCTTCTCCAGAGTACCCGATCCTTCATGCAGGCCATCAGTTCAGTTGGTGATCTCCTCTCACACCATCCCGTCAGACTGTCCAGTATCGTTTCTCTTGGTCTTCCTCTTGATCTTCTTCCTTCTATTTTTCCTGTTGTTATAATATTTTCAATGCCCCCTCTTCTCATTGTATGTCCTATGAAAGTACATTGTCTCTCTCTTATCTTTCTGACAAGGTTTTTTGTCTCTCCAGCTCTTCTCATACATTCTTCATTAGTTATTTTTGCTGTCCAGGGGATTCGCAACATTCTTCTAATAAACCACATTTCTGATGCTTCCAATGATTTTTGTGCAGACTTGCCTATTGTCCATGATTCACTTCCATATAACAAGATAGGTTCAATATAGCATTTTAGGACTCGTTTTCTAACATTCATTGATAAAGATGTGTTAGCTAATATGTTTCTCATTCTCTGAAATGCAGTCTTTGCTTGACCTGTTCTGTTCCTAATTTCTGTTCTGCATTTCCCATCTGAAGTTATTATTGCTCCAAGGTATTTGAATTTCTGCACCTGCTTTAGAATGGTTCCATTTAATTTAATACTGCATGCTGGTGGATTCTGTTTCTTAGATACTGCTTATAGGCTGCTTATAGTAAGTATAAAAAAGTAGGTAATTTTAAAGTTTGTATCAAATTTCTAAAAATAATTGCAGCGTGACTTTCATATTCATTCTCTTAGAGAGTAGTCTAGTCCCCATGAATCTCCTTTTCATATCTGGCCACCCAGAAAACCAAATATTTGTATTCAACAACTTACTTTAAATTCAGTATTTAATACATCCCTTTCAAATATATATATATATTCCGCGTCATGTAGGAATTACGTATTTAATGTGTGAGGTCACTCAAAGATTTCGATCTTTTTGTTTGTGTGTATGTATGAGTGAGAGTGAGTGAGACAGAGACAGAGACAGAGATAGAGACAGATAGACAGACAAACAGACAGACAGAGAGAGTATTTTTCATCCGCTGAGTGTGTGGTCTAACCCACATGTGCATTCTGCATTTTTGTGAGTTTAAATTGGATTATAGGTATGCGTATAAAGGAGAAATGAGATTTATTATAGATTATTAAAAAAAAACAGACAGAAACAAAGACGATAAGATGAGAAATGTTCAGTTTTCTTGCCTTTTGACATCTGTTTCTATATTTATTTATTGAGCAGTTATATGTATTGTTCACGCTCTTTATGAGTAATCCTTTTTGTTTCAAAAAATGTTTATTATTATTTTTATTTGGTGCCTGGGGAAAAAAGAATTGTAATAACGTGCACATTAGTATAACTTCTTATCTTATCTTATCTTATCTTATCTCCTTCCCGTGCCGTTAAACGTCACACAGAGCTCGCAAAGTAGTTCGCCAATTTTTCCTGTCTTCGGCGAGCCTTTCAACCTCATCAAAGGATTTTATGCCTGCTAATTTGGCCTCTCTTAACAATGTCCTCTTCAGAGTTTCACGCGGTCTGCCTCTTTTTCTTTGGCCTGTTATGTTCCACTTGATAGCTTGTTTTGGGATTCTCTGACTGTTTCTTCTCATCACGTGACCAACATATGTCCATCTCCTTTTCCTGATCACCCATGAGACTGGTTGTTATTCAGTCATCTGTCTTATCTCTGTATTGTTCTTGAATTCGTTCCACTTGATGCCAAGTATTTTCCTTATGCATTTGTTTTCAAATTTGTTTTCATTTGTTTTAATGAGTATAACGCGCAGTGAAAAATATGTATACGTTGCAATACAGTAATAAGTGACGGTATTTATGGGTTTTCATTGTATATTTCACATGTTCCACACTCAACACGAAGCCTTTTTCTGCAATATTTTAAAGGCTCTTTAATAGTCTTGTTGCTGCCTGTCCCCGTATATCCAGTGTGTCACACAATTTCACATTAGTATACATAAACGAGGTGACAGAAATGCTGGAATAATGTTGGTATCAAAGAGATGAATGAAACTGGAAAGTAACACTACCACTGACAGCACTTCATTCAACTAGCAACAAATGCTTTGAACTACTGACGCAGGGAACATACGAGATAAATGGAGTCGCTGTCGATGAAGACAACAGTCAGATGTATAGGCAAAACAGAACGAGAAAGGTGAAGACTCAAGCTGTGGGAGAATTTATCTTCCAACACAAACAAAGAACGAGAAAGGTGAAGACTCAATCTGTGGGAGAACTTATCTTCCAACACAAACAAAGAACGAGAAAGGTGAAGACTCAATCTGTGGGAGAACTTATCTTCCAACACAAACAAAGAACGAGAAAGGTGAAGACTCAATCTGTGGGAGAACTTATCTTCCAACACAAACAAAGAACGAGAAAGGTGAAGACTCAAGCTGTGGGAGAACTTATCTTCCAACACAAACAAAGAACGAGAAAGGTGAAGACTCAATCTGTGGGAGAACTTATCTTCCAACACAAACAAAGAACGACAAAACAGAAGACTCAAGCTATGAGAGACCAGGTCTTCCAACACAAACAAAGAACGAGAAAGGTGAAGACTCAAGCTGTGGGAGAACCAATCTTCCAACACAAACATGGCCTGCTGTTACTGAGGAGGAAAATGTCAATCATATGTTGGTAGAATCGGCCATAAAAGTTATTTTGCTGTTTTTCATTTTTTTTAATGACGCTCTGCAAGTTCCATTAACAGTAAACATCTACATTTTACCATAAAATGAAAGGGATGGCGACTGAAGTAAAACTGGTTCAAATAATAAAAGTAAGCAGATGTGTAAAACTGCACCATACACCTCTGTCTACTATAAAATGAACCATTACATCTTATATTAAATCTGTACAAAAAACATATTAAAAATCGTATTAAAATGTACCCAGAAATTCGATAGTCTAAAAGCGCTTCTTACCTTCCTGAAGATCTTTGTTGTACACAACAGTAATGTGTAACAATTCTCTCAACACTTTTATGCGTAACGTTTTGCTTTATTTAGCTGCTGAAAGATCTAAACATTGCACTTGAAACAGTTCTTACACAATGAAAGGATCTAGGCAATATTTTGGGCAAACTTATAAGAACTTACGAACCTTTCTTCTACTCGCCCGGTTCAAGAAGAGGACAACCCCTCACGTGAGAGGAAAGGCGTACTACGACGGGTGACTGGTCATATGACTTCGTCACGTGGACATCTATTTTAAGACATTAGTTTGCCTGATTGCACTGTAATTACCAACATTAAATTTTCGTCTATATTTAATGTAAAATGATATTAGAAGAATCAGTTCTCTTACGGCTGTCTAGCCTTATTGCGACTTAATTTGTTTTCTTATGAAAGATCTTTATATTACCTACAATTAACTCTTCGAAAATGTTATTGAGAGTGGCCAGATCTTAGACATGGAAATAGCCCCAGTAATGATTAAGTAAACACTAAGCCCTGATAATTTGCTGAACCACTCTATCTTTGCTGCGTCATTGGTGAACCATCAACTCATTGTCTTCGTTACTTACTTTGTCTGTACTAGTTACGTTAACACACGTGTATCTCGTGTCATGTTTTAAACCCTCGCATTGTCCTCGAATGGCACAGATTTTGTGCAAAGTGTAATGTGTCTTTCCCTGCAATCCTTGAGTCTAATGGGCGATGTTATCACGTGTCATTTACAAATGTGTTGTATCTCTGTGTTGGTCTAGGTCTTGGCCAGTTCCTGATATAACTCCGTCATGTACTATTTGTTTTGGAGACACAGTTGTTGCTGATCCTTATATTATACTTTAGTTACACTAAACTTACGCGGTATAGTAATATAGTGCAGCACTTCGTATTGGTTACTGCCAGTTGGCTGTAATTATTCTGCGAATATATGACAGATGGAAAATGATAAGCTTTTTTTTTCTTTTCTTTTTAGTGTGTCTTGAATAAATTGTCCATGTTTTATACTGGTATAAGAGTGCAGTTAAGTACACAAGTACCTGTCTGTGGGAGAACTTATCTTCCAACACAAACAAAGAACGAGAAAGGTGAAGACTCAAGCTGTGGGAGAACTTATCTTCCAACACAAACAAAGAACGAGAAAGGTGAAGACTCAATCTGTGGGAGAACTTATCTTCCAACACAAACAAAGAACGACAAAACTGAAGACTCAAGCTATGAGAGACCAGGTCTTCCAACACAAACAAAGAACGAGAAAGGTGAAGACTCAAGCTGTGGGAGAACCAATCTTCCAACACAAACATGGCCTGCTGTTACTGAGGAGGAAAATGTCAATCATATGTTGGTAGAATCGGCCATAAAAGTTATTTTGCTGTTTTTCATTTTTTTTAATGACGCTCTGCAAGTTCCATTAACAGTAAACATCTACATTTTACCATAAAATGAAAGGGATGGCGACTGAAGTAAAACTGGTTCAAATAATAAAAGTAAGCAGATGTGTAAAACTGCACCATACACCTCTGTCTACTATAAAATGAACCATTACATCTTATATTAAATCTGTACAAAAAACATATTAAAAATCGTATTAAAATGTACCCAGAAATTCGATAGTCTAAAAGCGCTTCTTACCTTCCTGAAGATCTTTGTTGTACACAACAGTAATGTGTAACAATTCTCTCAACACTTTTATGCGTAACGTTTTGCTTTATTTAGCTGCTGAAAGATCTAAACATTGCACTTGAAACAGTTCTTACACAATGAAAGGATCTAGGCAATATTTTGGGCAAACTTATAAGAACTTACGAACCTTTCTTCTACTCGCCCGGTTCAAGAAGAGGACAACCCCTCACGTGAGAGGAAAGGCGTACTACGACGGGTGACTGGTCATATGACTTCGTCACGTGGACATCTATTTTAAGACATTAGTTTGCCTGATTGCACTGTAATTACCAACATTAAATTTTCGTCTATATTTAATGTAAAATGATATTAGAAGAATCAGTTCTCTTACGGCTGTCTAGCCTTATTGCGACTTAATTTGTTTTCTTATGAAAGATCTTTATATTACCTACAATTAACTCTTCGAAAATGTTATTGAGAGTGGCCAGATCTTAGACATGGAAATAGCCCCAGTAATGATTAAGTAAACACTAAGCCCTGATAATTTGCTGAACCACTCTATCTTTGCTGCGTCATTGGTGAACCATCAACTCATTGTCTTCGTTACTTACTTTGTCTGTACTAGTTACGTTAACACACGTGTATCTCGTGTCATGTTTTAAACCCTCGCATTGTCCTCGAATGGCACAGATTTTGTGCAAAGTGTAATGTGTCTTTCCCTGCAATCCTTGAGTCTAATGGGCGATGTTATCACGTGTCATTTACAAATGTGTTGTATCTCTGTGTTGGTCTAGGTCTTGGCCAGTTCCTGATATAACTCCGTCATGTACTATTTGTTTTGGAGACACAGTTGTTGCTGATCCTTATATTATACTTTAGTTACACTAAACTTACGCGGTATAGTAATATAGTGCAGCACTTCGTATTGGTTACTGCCAGTTGGCTGTAATTATTCTGCGAATATATGACAGATGGAAAATGATAAGCTTTTTTTTTCTTTTCTTTTTAGTGTGTCTTGAATAAATTGTCCATGTTTTATACTGGTATAAGAGTGCAGTTAAGTACACAAGTACCTGTCTTCAGTGTTGTTCCAAGCTCTTCTTTTTGATTATATGGCCAATGTGGAAGACGCTTTTTTTCTGGTCTTATATTGATATTTTTTTTTTGGTTTATTGAACATTTTATCCAGAAATCTAAATTTTTAAACAGTTGAATTTTTTTCATTATTTCTAATTCATTCATTCATTCATTTTTCTTCTTATTCCACCATTACCACCACCACAACAACAACCAAACCACTACTACTACTACAATAACAACAACAACAACTACTACTACTGCTACTACTACTACTATACTACTACTACTACTACTACTACTACTACTACTTCTTTCGCCATTAAAAAGGGCACTGGTTGCTATGTGATGCTATTATGCGACTTTCTATTCAACACGTCTGACTTCGGCTAGGCGTATTTTGTACTATGTTCATCTTCTCTTTTCGATCCTGATTCAAACTGCCCAAACTACTGTTTGCTTCCAGAGCAGCTACCAGGACGTAGGGTAGGGCTTTGGCCGACTATGTTTCGCCAACCCTGACGCATGGAGCCAGCTATTATGTGTCGGTGACTGCTATCTCATTCAGTCTGTGCCCTGAATTCATCTTTGAATTCATCTTTGTGCCATGAATTCCATTCTATGATGGTATGATTAGCTTCACGTTCAAAAAAGAAGAGTAATTTTCGACGTGTCTTGAAGGTGAAAATAATTCGCATGCCCTGGCCATGTCATTTTATTATTGACATCAGAGAACCTCCCTTGTGTGCATCGTCATCATCATCATAATCATTGTTATTTGATCCTCTTGGGCACTACAATAAAAAAAATCTCCAACCCCTTGAGATTAGGAATAAGACTAAGAATGGTTTACAGGGATGCCATTTCATCGCAGGAGTTTTCGCGCCCTCGAGAGAGTGACTCCCGCGTCACTCGACCTTGCTGTACGCCAGCCACAAACTAATGTGACTCTAGACTGTGGAAGGATGGAAGGAAGAGAAAGAGAAAGAGTGCGCGTGGTGTTTGTGTGTGCGTCGGCCTATGTGTGTGTGTGTGTGAGAGAGAGAGAGAGAGAGAGAGAGAGAGAGAGAAAGAGGAAGAGACTGACTCGAGTCAGTATACTAAATGCATATATAATGTGACACAAGACCTGGAAGCAGAGCTTGTGAGAGAAATTGTGTATGACGGTGTAAAATCCCCCCCCCCTAAAAAAAAATCACTCCCCTTCCCCGAGCTTATTAGTTTATCGGTCACTACATTCTCTTTCCCCCTCCTCCCCCCCCCCCCCAAAGGCTCATCCTTAAAACAGTAAAAACTATGTGGGCTTCAGCTTGACCCCTTTGAGAGTGTATGTTATCTCACTTTGTTTATCTACATAGCACAAGATTTAACAGAACTGACTAGACACAGCGTGCTTGTCAGTTCGCAGAATGAAAACCGGCAGATGACACTCGACAAAGCTCACACTGAGCATATTTTAATGAGTAATTGTTTCGTGCGAATTATTTTCCTATAGTAGTTCCTAGTTTTTTTAGAGTTCAACGACTGATGAAAACTTAGGAAAGGAAAAGCAAGAAAACATACATTTTATCAAGAACCAGAAGGATTTCCACCCAAAGTCCCCTCTAAGGTTTTGTTGTTCGTGTGCAAAATTATTAAACGGTATGCAAATATACTCTGCAAAACATGTGTGCAAATGTGGGTCGCAACGTCAAACTACGGGGTATAATTTATAAGTTCTTATTTTAAACACAAAAATACTAAGATTCAAAGAAATCAGGAAAACAAGCTCATATAGAGCTATAATATTTTCTTCAGCCGTACTACAGCTCAGAGTAATATTATAAAATTGAAAAATAAAAGTAGCAGTTTCATCTCTCTCTCTCTCTCTCCCTCTCTCTCTCTCTCTCCTCCCTCACTCTTTTGCGCGGCTTATAAATTTCATGCTCGGTTTGATTTTTTCTCTTTTTTAAAGGTGTGCTCCACCGTGCTGCCGCGCAACTTTGAGGGAACATTATTGCCTAAACAGAGATTTTCATTGTGCACGATACTTTGGTAGAATAATATCACTATGACTATTTTTTAATACCTACAAAAGCTCAAACGGAAATTTTAAAAAAAACACACAATATTTTAAACAGATATTTCCGAAAAATCACGTGATATTTATTAATCACTCACAGTCACCACGTGAAGCTGACAGACATATCAGATCTGTCTCATGGATAGGGGAAAAAAAATGCAGGAAAAGTGAAACTGAAAAAGGGGAGTTGGTGAACAATAGCAGAATTATGAACAGCTAAAAATACAAGGAAAATCACCAGGACAGGAATTTCAGGAGAATACAGAATATATCAAGAAGAGACAAAATCAGAAGTGACAACGCCAGGACACAGGTTGCACACCATGACCGGAAACAGCAAGTCAAAAGGGTTGGCCACTTTACACGACTATCATAGAACAATATACCACAGAAACATTCACACTAAGAATTGTAGGAAACAGAGGAAGAGACCGCCCACGCAGGAGATGGAGAGAGGAAATTACAGAAATTTTAAATATCCCATTATATGCAGCAAATCGTCGAGCCCTATCCTCAAAGCTGACAGGTATGTGAGGAAGGAGACAAGACAAGACACAAGACACGAATGCAGTCTATATATATATATATATATATATATATATATATATATAGGACATTTATATATAGTATATATTATATACTAACAGTAATTTCAATCAGGAGCTTGTCAATCATTTCACAACACCCAGTGAAGTAGAGGAGATAGGTATAGATGAATTATGGAATTCTTACAGAACAGGCATAATCACAGCAGCAAAAGCAAGCGCTGGACTGAAAAAAAACAAATAAAAAGCATGGATATCAGAAAAGACATGGAAGTACATACATGAAAGAAGAGCAGCCAAATTAGGCATGTTGAATGTAAAAACAGACCTTGGAAAAGATCTGGCGAAAGCGACATATAAAGAAATAGACAAGAAAGTAAAAAGTTCAGCTAGAAGGGATAAAAGAGAATACATAGACAATATGGCGAAAGAGGCAGAGAAAGCAGCAAAAACAGGAGACAGCAAAACTTTATATAACATACAAAAGAGGCTAATAGGTACTATTACATCTAAAGAAAAACCAATCCTTATCAAAACTGGAACCCTATTAACATCAAGTAAAGACCAAAAGCAAGGATGGGCTGAACACTTCCAAGAAATACTTAATCGACCACACCCAAAATAATTGTTAAACCTTGAAACCGACTTACCAGCCCCACAGCTAAATGTCAACCTAGATGAAATTACAATGCATGAAATTGAAACAGCTGTGAATTTAATGGCTAACAACAAAGCTGCAGGTGAAGATGAAATAACACCAGAAATGTTAAAAACTATCAATAGTGACAACATGAGACAACTACAGAGAATGTTTAACAAGGTTTGGAAAGAAGAAAAGGTCCCTTCTAAATGAAAAAAAGAATCAATGTTAAAATACCACAAAAGGCAACCGTAGTGACTGTAACAATTGGATAGGAGTAACCTTAAAATCAGTTGTGTCAAAAGTATTTTGCAAGGTAATTTTGAACAGACTTAAAGATATAGTGGATACAGCAATGAGAGAAGAACAAGCAAAATTTCGAAAAGGGAGAAGCTGTCTCGACTAGATCTTTACTCTAAGAATAATACTTGAAGAACATATTGAAAAGCAGAAAACATTAATATTGAACTTCTTAGACTTTAAAAAGGCATCTGATAGCATACACAGAGGTTCATTATGGAGAATTTTAAGTCTATATGGAATACAATCTAAAATTGTCAACATCATTAAGGACTTTTACAATGGATATGTTTGTATAGTCAAAACAGAAGAAGGGATGAGTGAATGGTTCCAGATTGAAACAGGTGTGAAACAAGGATGTATACTGTCTCCTTTGCTTTTTGGAATTACAATAGACTTCATAATGAAAAAAATACTTCACAGGTAACACAGGTACATGAGACCCAACTAGAAGATCTTGATTTTGCTGATGACATAACTCTTATCAGTAACAATGTGAATTCCATGCAAGAAAAAACAGATAGCCTGTCTTCACTGGCTAGCAAAATAGCACATTAACAAGGACAAAACAAAAATAATGAAACTTCCCATTAACCAAAATGGAAAAATTCACATAGAATGGACATATATTGAAGAAGCAATCAATTTGCATACCCTGGCAGATACACAGACCAGGATGGTGACACCAGAAACGAAGTTAGAATTAGAATTGCAAAAGCAGCATCGATCTTCAAGAATCTTGAGAACATATGGCATTCAAAAGTTATAAGCACAAAAACCAAGTTAAGACTATTCAATTCAAATGTAATATCTACCCTCATGTATGCATGTGAAAGCTGGAAAACAAGTAAAGAAATAGACTAGAAATTAGACTCTTTTGAAAACAAATGCCTAAGGAATCAAGTGGAACGAATTCAAGAACAATGCAGAGATAAGACAGATGACTGAACAACAACCAGTCTCGTGGGTGATCAGGAAAAGGAGATGGACATAAGTTGGTCACGTGATGAGAAGAAACAGTCAGACAATCTCAAAACAAGCTATAAAAATGGAACACAACAGGCCAAAGGAAAAGAGCCAGACCGCGTGAAACTCTGAAGAGGACATTGTTAAGAGAGGCCAAATTAATAGGCATAAAATCCCTTGATGAGGTTGAAAGACTCGCCGAAGACTGGAAAAATTGGCGAACTGCCATGCGAGCCCTATGTGACGTTTAGCGGCACGGGAAGGATATAAGTTATAAGATAAGATATATTATATATAGTATATCGTATATATATTGCATATAGTATATATTATATTGTCTATATTATATATACTGTATACTATATATTATATAGTATATATAGTATATAATATATATTATATAAACCATCCTCTTTCGCCTAAGGACAGGCCACTGCAGACTACTGAGCCACCTGCATCGACTCAAAATGTCTCACACAGACCAGTGTCCATGTGGCAGTGGTGTCCAGACTCCAGAACATATCCTACAAAGAGTGCCTAAACCATGCAGTCCTGATGCGTGAGACATGGCCAGAGGACACAAGCTTGGGGCCAAAGCTTTGGGGCTCCTATCAGGATCTGGAGAGGACTGCGGGCTTTGCCATGTCGACAGGGATCAGGATCTGATGTGACGAACAACCTCGAGGAAGAAGAGAAGGATATTTTATATAATATATTGTATGTATAAGGTAAAGGTAATCCTGTCATGCCTTAGAGGCAAATAGGGATGTGATGTTGGTGCCCATATTTTCCTTGACTTGTCAGCACACTAGAGGGTGATATGGTCAGTATCACGCCTGGCCGCCTTTCCTTCCCCAACTCCAGAAGAAGTCGGGTATTCATTTCTACAGCTGGGTGACTGGGATGCCCCCGGCCAGATTCGAACACCAGACCTTCGCCATGAGAGACCAGTGCACTAACCACTTCGCCACTCAGACACCCAGTATGCATAGAATATGTCACTTTTTTGTTGCCGGGAGTATTTAATGGCCTACCGTGACTTATATTTCAATAATGATAACATTATACTTATTGTTTAATAAATCTTTCTTCAGTTATGTTTCATTATTGTCACATAAAGAGTAGACATAATCCCTATTTTTTTAAGCATAAAAGTAAAATCTGTGCACAAATCAAAGGATCCTAGCGTCTAATTGCATAGATATCAAAATGTTCCTGTGTCTAAATGTCACAGTGTCAAATATCCCGATTTCTAAACGTTCTGGTATAAAAATGTTCTGGTGTCAAAATTTCCGGATGTAAAAATGTCTAGGTGTCAGAATGTCCCGGTGTCTAAATGCCCCAATGTCAAAATGTCCCAGTGTCAAAATGTCGCGGTGTCTAATGTCCCGGCGTCAAAGAATCCTGATTTGATATAAAGATCTACTCCACAAAACATTCATGCGGGTAATTTCAGATAATGTTGTTGCTGCTGCTAATGATGATGTTGGTGTTAGTGGTGACAATATATCATTGAGGAGACACCAACTTTTACCGCAGATTCTTCACCTTCTGAAGTGCTAAGATATCCTAAAACTTACCATCAGATACACCGGGATTTTTGCATTCTGAGAACCAGACTTGGGCGTGGATTTACTTTTTAACTTTCTAAGGGGATTTTTCATAAAATGGACTTAGTTTGAGTCTTACGAGACATCAGATTGAGTCTCTCTTGAATTCATTCATTAGCATGTCCCTTGCGGAGCTATGCCTCCCTATCAGCTCTCCTGTAGTCCTTTCGGTTGTGAGCAAGATGCCCCTCTGCGGATGCATCCATCCGTAAATAATCAACGATGTCTTGTTACCATCTTTACCTTGGTCTTCCTCTCTTTTTCTTTTTCCAGTTATGTACCCTTCCAAGATGGTCTTTTCCAAACTCTCACGACGTTTAATATCCTCGAAACATTTAACTTTTCTCGATTTAATCTTCTTTACCAACCAACCTTCTTCAATGTTAAATTCCTGTAGCACGTTCCCACTCTTAGTATTGTAGGGGGGGGGAGGGAAGGGAAGGGGAGAGGATTTCATTGGTAGCGTCGTCAGGGATTTTTTTTCCTGTCATCACAATTACTAGTACTGACCTCTTGTCTCATATCCTTCCCCATTGTTAACTTTAGATCTATCTGGGCTGGGGAACAAGCCCCCCCCCCTCCCCAACCAAATCCAGATCTTTTTTCTGTCTCACATTTCATTGTCTCTCTGGCAAAGAGTGGAGCTACCATGTCACAGCCCCACATCTCCACCAACATGAGACCAGCTAAACACATTATACACAACAACTGCATGCAGCAGTGGATTGACAGCTGGGCCAGTAATCCAACTGGAAGATCCCTATATACACACCTGCCAAAGCCTAACCCCAGAGACCACATCAACAGCTTATGTCGTAGAGACCATTGCACAAGTTTCAAGTTGAGAACAGGGCACATTACCCTCAATAAGCACTTACACAGAGTGACCGCTGACAACACACCATACTGCAGGCACTGCAACAGACAAGAAGAAGAAACTGTTAAACACCACCTACTGGACTGCACTGCAGTGCATTGAAGGACTTTCGGAAGAACTTGATATCACCAAACTCCTCAATCACTGACTTCTGTATGGAGATGTAGAGCAACTTAAGGGGACCTGTACGTTTCATTATCCGGCACAAGGGAAAAAACTGAAAATTTGTAAACCAGGTGATCGGAAAAGTTTTTTTTTTAAGTGATATCTTTATCAGTCAGTGATCGTAGCCATTGGCATTTTCTCTTGAAAATAGACTAAATTATTGAAACAACCTTTGACCCTGGCAAGTGTTATCAGAGTCATATTCCACTGATTAATGAAAATCACACGCAAAAAACGTGTCAGATGTCAAGAAATGTTAAACAAGACAAGAAACATAACAAGCAGCATGGTGATAAAGAAAGCGGTTGTGTTTTGGCGACATAAAAAAATGTCATGTTTGTAACAAGCAAAACGGCGGTTGTTTTTTTTATGACATACTTGTACGAACTCCCTGTAACTGCGAGCTGTTGTTCATTGCAGCCGATGCTGTAGAGATGTTAAGTCACAGCATCGTATCGGCGTGGGAGCGGGTTATGGCAGCTATTTTTTTAGTCTCTGAGTACAGCTAAAAAGCAGGGGGCGTCCAATGCTTCTTTAGCAGACTCCACCACCGTGGAGACTATGGCGATCCCTGCCCCGTTAGCCAGGCTAGGCCTGTTACTGAGGGTACCACGAAGAGGTGGGATAGGGTCTTGGTCAGCTATGGTTCGCTAACCCTGACACTGGCATATCAGCTATGGGTCGCTAACCCTGACGCTGGCATATCAGCTATGGGTCGCTAACCCTGACGCTGGCATATCAGCTATGGGTCGCTAACCCTGACGCTGGCATATCAGCTATGGTTCGCTGATCGCCTCGTGGTACAAGAGTCTTCACCTTCCTTGATGACACAAAAAATGGCATGTGTGTAACAAAGAAAATAATGATTGTGGAAGAGTACAGCAGAAATGTAAAAAAAAAGTTTAAAATGTAAATGAACGCATACTGAAACATCGAAGATTCCATTCTTCTTCTTTTTCTTCTTCTCCTTCTCGTCGTCGTCCTCTTCCTCTTTCTTCTTCTCCTTCCTCTTCTTCTTCTTCTGTTGCTACTGTGATCGCCTTGAACAAGGTGGTGTTTGCGTTGCTAACAGTCTGCAACAGGGCTGCTATAATGTGGACACATCAGACTTCTGTAAGATTTATTTTTAAGACCTTGCATATATCTCCATCGATATTCATTCAACCAGACAACATTCTGTTGTAAGGGGCACTATGTAGAGGTAGAACAGGATTAACATCAGCTATGGTTCGTACCCTTATGTATCCTTCTTATGTACCCTTCTTAGCTATGTCAGCTATGGTACAGAGGAGCAGAAGTAAGGGTAGACCAAAAGAGACATGGAGAAGAACAACAGAAAGGATGTTGAGCAATAGAGGGCTCACCTGGGCAAGAGCAGAAAAAAAGGCGAAGGACAGGCATTTGTGGAAAACCCTTGCGGAAGCCCCATGTGCCCTGGGCACTTAAGGTTCGCTAACCCCCCGACACAAACAGCCAATTATCTTTTTTTTGATCGCTGACTCATTCATTTAAGTACTGTGTCTCCTGCCCCAAACTTCGCAGTTTAGCCCTTGAATGTTTCCTTAAATCCTTAAATCCTTTAAATTCCTTTAACCCCTTAAAAATCCCTAGAGGAATTCACTGACTCAGCGTGAAACAGTTTAATTGCTTCAGTTATTGTCCATTGTATATAGATCACGCTACCAACAGAAATGTTCATAAATATTATAAAAGTAAAAATAACACCGCACCACGCCATTAAAGAGTAGACGGTATGTGGTGCCAGTGCCTGTATGTTCCCCTTGATCTGTTGGAACACTAGAAAGCTCCGTGACCGTATCATACCTGGTACAAACTAGGAAAAAAGCAGGAACACCTTTTTTTTTGTATCATAGCTTTTCTGCAGTGCTTCGTGTATACTTGTATACTTATACACTAATTGTTGTGCATCATACCTGGCTGCCTTTCCTTCTCATTCCCGGACGATCTAGCCCAGGGTTTCACAAGGGTACCGCGGAGGCCCACCATTGAGCAGCTTGGCGGATTAACCACCATCCGGGGCCTCTAGGCTAAGTTTAATAAGGGTCCCAGGCCCATTCGACTGTCCAATTAATCTCTTGAAATGAAATTCATAAAGTAGTAAACTGTATTTGATTGATTGATTGACATTCCTTTAGGACCAACATTGGCTCATAGGACGGAAATCATATCTTTCCATGTCTGTCGACTCGCCGCCGCCCGCTGTAGGTCTTGGATGGACTTGAATCCCAAAGTTGTACTCTCTCTAGCGATGGTTCTACCTAGAGTCTCCCTTGGCCTGCCTTGCTTTGTTTTGCCCTTTGATGACCATGTGAGGGCTTGGCGAGGGAGTCTGGATTCGTCCATTCTGAGAACGTGGCCGAGATAGGCCCATCGACGTCTTTTGTTGTATCTTGCTGCGTAGACTTGGTTCTATTCCTGTCTTATTGACTCGTTCGATTTAAAGTCGGACTATCTGATGTATTTGCAGAGAAGTTTTTTATTTATTCTTTGACGTAATGCCCACAGGCTTAAGTCTAATGGATAATTCGCAACAAATGAGCAGTGTTAAATTAGAAAAAGAACTGTATGTTTATGTGTAGTAAGATTTGGAAGGAGGGCTATGCTATATATAAAATTTTAATGCTGAAAAAATGGCCATGAACAGGAGAAGGTTGAGAACCAGGTGCCCGTTTCTGCATCTGGTTTGACAAGGTTTCCTCTAGCCAGAATTTTAAAAAAAAAAATTTTTGTCATGTCAGGTAAGTTCACTAACCGCTACGCTACCCAGTCATGTAAATATATTCCTTTATACTGACTTAGCAATCTCGTCTCTAGACCTGATAACATAGGCCAATAGAATGCGCACGGTACAAGGCACATCCTAGTTTCTGTCATGTGTTTTAAGTTATCAGACAATTCAAAGCTTGATAAACAATGGGCTATCAATTTGTTAATTATCGAATCGCATTTGTCACGAGGCACTTGTTCGGCGCCTTGCACAACATAAACTTAGCCCACGCCTAACTTTGGGTCTCAATGAGAGATTACTTAAAATTTTCTTATATATTCGACTGATTGCTTTTGTTGACTGCCCAGTTTTATCTCAGTACACAAAGTGTCTAGTGCTTCTCACCTTACAGGCAGATCTCTCTCTCTCTCTCTCTGAACCTTAAGTGCCCAGGGCACATGGGGATTCCACAAGGGTTTTCCACAAATGCCTGTCCTTTGCCTTTTTTCCGCTCTTGCCCAGGTGAACCCTCTATTGCTCAACATCCTTTCTGTTGTTCTTCTCCATGTCTCTTTTGGTCTACCCTTACTTCTGTTCCCCTGTGGTGTCCATCATCGTGCTATTTTTGGTAGTGAGTTGTCAGTCATTCGGAGCACATGTCCCAACCATTGCCAGCGTCTTTCCTCAATAATTGCTGCCAGTGGCTTCATCTGCATTTCGGCCAACAAGATGTTATTTCTTACAGTGTTTGGCCAAAATATTCTTTTAATTCTCTGTAAACATTTACAGGCAGATATAATCTGTTAAACGGCTGGCATTTGATCTCATTAATGACAAGATAAGATAATTCGTGTTCGAGGGGGGAGAGGGCAGGGAGAAGAGAATGGCTGGCTCCTGGAAGGACATGCTTAGTAAAACTGGACAAGTGGCGGTCAGCGTCCCAGGTCCCAAGCCTCCATTTTCAACCCAGGCTGCCCCGAAGCCTCCTCTATATATTAAATCATAATCCAGAAAGGATTTTCATCCCTTATACCTTCTTTATAAGTTCCTCCCTTTACAGCTTAAATTCATTTCCATTGAGTAACGTGCCCTCCCGTTGAAAATATTTGAATTAGACGAAGCTGTATAATACAGTTTTCTTCTTCTTCTTCGTTCTCTTCTGCCACCAAGATCGCCCTGTGATCCTGCTGAATTGACTCCTGTGGTCCTCGATGTGTCCCGTGGTCCCCCTGTGGTCCCCGAGAGGCCCAGAAGAGATCCCCGAGAGGATCACAAGAGGTTCAGAGTATCGCAGGGTTTGGGCCTGAATTCTCGGTGTGTCGCAGAAGCGAGAATGCGTGACACTGTGGTTTTCGTTGCATCAGTTTAATCTAGAGCTGGACTTTCTCACCGGAAAACCTCGGCGTGGTTTGGACATCAGCATATCCCCGCTGGGTGAGAGGTGGTTGCCCATCCAGTCCGCGTTGGACTTTCTCACCGGAAAACCTCAGCGTGATTAGGATACGCATACATCTCCGCCGGGTGAGAGGTGGTTGCCTATTTAGACTGCACTGGTCCAGTATCTCCGACTTCAGCATTTTGTGGTCGTGGCCGCTACCCTTCCTAGTCGTGACCAGGACGGAGCTTTTATCCAAGAGGACAAATCCTTGCCACTATTAAGTTTCACCCCTGGGTTGAGCCGGTTTAGGTGTATTATCCCAGTATTGGCGTGTTTGGGACGTGACCGACCTCTAGAGCAGAGGTACCGTGCCTTGAGTAGCCATCAAGTTTTACTCCTGGTTTAAGCCGGTTTAGGCATATTTCACCAGTATGGGTGTATATCGGACGTGGCCGGCCTCTAGAGCAGAGGTGCCGTGGTATGAGTAGCTCTTGCCGCGAGACTACTGGATTAAGCATCACTTTATCCTTTCCATCACCTTTTCACATCGGCACCGCACGGCAACTCTAATTGCTTTTTCGCATTTTCGTCATTGGCGGGGAAGAGTTTCACTCCACGCGCGGAATCCGAAGAATCTCGCCAGCAGTGTCTTAACCTCTTGGTTAAGCGGGTTCAGGCCCGGTATGAGTGCACTTAGGACGTGGCCGACCTCCAGAGCAGAGGTGCTGTGATTTGAGCAGTCCTGGCCTCGAGACTGCTGATTACTTCACTTAATCCTTTCTTTCACCTTTTCTACAGTGGCGCCGCTTGGCAACCCTATTCCCACCTTTCTTCACTGGCCGGGAGGAGCCCCACTCCACGAACGGCAGGTGAAGACTCTCGCCAGCAGCGGGTTAATACAGTTTTAAAGAGGCAGGTAAGAAAGTGTCCCCAGTAGCAGGAAGGGATCGCTGTGGGTGTCATGGCAGTGGGGTCTACTAAAGAAGCAATGCACGGTTTCATTTTGTTTAGCTTCACACTCCGGGCCTGCAAATACGTCAGCCGTAACACATTCTCCATGCGACACGATGCTTGTGCTTCAACAGAACATCATGCTCGCAGTTCTCTGAAGACAGAACAAGAACAACAGCAGGAACAGCAAGATTGTCTGTTTCTCTAACTTCTAGAGAAAATCGATTCTCTTTCCTCACAATAAATACTAAATCAGGAAGAAAACGTCACAGGAAGGAACCCATATTTTGATGACGAAGACGGCTTTAAATGAGCAACTTCCGGATATAATATTGGCCTGCTTTAATTAGAAGAAGAAATAAACAATGGAGGCCAAAGACAAGACAAAGCGTAACGCGTGGATCGTGGTAGAATATGCGTCGATGTTGGGTACAGCTTTGTGACAGAGAAGTGCCCAATACATGGAACCCCGCTTTTGTGGGAAAACAGTAGGCTGAACACGTGTAACGAAATATGTAGTATTTATCGTTATTTTAAATAGAAAGTTTCTTCATTTGTTTCCAATACAAATCTGTGTCTCATATGCGGGGAACTGATATCGAAGGCAATGCCACTTTGTATTCTTTACGATCTGGCATTATGTAGAAGTATCTTGGTGTCTTTCGCACTCCAATTTCGGTGACAGTTTTTTTTACTAGCACATTTTGTTGAATACATGGGCTTTTTTTTTTACAACTGGGTCAAGGGGTGAAGACGCTATCCAGCTTGGTAATTAGCTATTCACAGGTTGACATGCTAGCGTCAGGGTTGACGAAACGTAGCTTACATGCTAGTGTCAGGGTTGGCGAAACGTAGCTTACATGCTAGTGTCAGGGTTGGCGAAACATAGCTTACATGCTAGTGTCAGGGTTGACGAAACGTAGCTGACATGCTAGTGTCAGGGTTGGCGAAACGTAGCTTACATGCTAGCGTCAGGGTTGGTGAAACATAGCTTGCATGCTAGTGTCAGGGTTGGCGAAACATAGCTTACATGCTAGTGTCAGGGTTGGCGAAACATAGCTGATATGCTAGTGTCAGGGTTGACGAGCCATAGCTGATATGCTGGTGTCAGTATATACCTCAGTGGATATTCCTGATGAAGAACCCCTGAATTAGATCAAGGGTTCCCATACCCTCAGTGGATATCCTTGACTAAGAAACCCTGCATTAGATCAAGGGTTCCCATACCCTCAGTGGATATCCTTGATTAAGGAACCCTGCATCGGATCAAGGGTTCCAATACCGTAGGTGCATCCCCATGATTAAGGACTTGTGCATTAGACCAGCTGTTCTCAGACTTTTGTGAACTACTGCTCTCTTGCCCCCAAGACCATATCCTTAGACCCACCCAAACATTTTTCCCCCTCTCACTTAGTTCTGACACCTTCGCCATTCCGTCTTCCTTCATTGCCCCCACCCCCATCCCCCAAGAAGAAGAGCTTTGTGACATATTCCAGAACTACATGGATCATAGTCGAGCTCCATCGTATTAGACAAGGTTGAAGAAAAAGAGAGAAGAAGGATAAAGGAGTACCACGAGAGGAGGTGGTGTAGAGACTTGGCCTGCTGTGGTTCGCGGGCCCTAAAGGCCGCGCTGTCCACGCAGTCCTCGAATCTCTGCTTTCAGTCTGGTCAGTCGTTTCATAGAAGAGCAACATACCAGATCTTAGTACATACCAGTTGTACATACGCTTGTTCGGGGTGCCGCGCCCCTCTTTTCTCCCTGTCCCACATTCTCAACAACCCCTCCCCCCCCTTCTCCTTCGTCTTATTCTCCTCCACCTCCCCCCGCTTCCGTATTACTCGTACAGCGACCTATTAAACTAGATACACATTATACAACTAACAATGTTAAAACTATTTAATAAAAAAATTAGGAACAGCTTTTTTAATTGATGACCGTAAATCTTTTCAACTGATGACCTTTGATCTTTTTTAATTGATGACCATATATCTTTTTTTAATTGATGACCACTGATTTTTTTAATTGATGACCACAGATCTTTTTTAACTGATGACCACAGATCTTTTTTAATTGATAACTATTGATCTAATGCAGAGGGTTCTTAATCAGGGATATCCACTGGGGGTATAGGAACCAAATCATGATGTAAGACTCGACCTCTGAGCAGTTTGGAACTAGGATCTATTAGAAGTCTGTTTCAGTTGTTCTGTTCCCAGTTGTCTGTATTTAAGGTGAAACCAAACTACTGGCATTGGTTGAAGTCATGCTAGTACCTATTAGGACTAGTGATGATAGTTTCGACAGTCTGAGGAAGGGGGTATGGGGACTTATTGGACAATCTGAGGAAGGGGGTATGGGGACTTATTGGACAATCTGAGGAAGGGGGTATGGGGACTTATTGGACAATCTGAGGAAGGGAGTATGGGGACTTATTGGACAATCTGAGGAAGGGAGTATGGGGACTTATTGGACAATCTCAGGAAGGGGGTATGGGGACTTATTGGACAATCTGAGGAAGGGGGTATGGGGACTTATTGGACAACACAGTGGGGGGTTTGTAAGTGCAAAATAAAAAAAAAAGGTTCAGAACTCCTGCTATAATGCATGGCACGCTGCCCGACACGCCCATTTTTTTCTTCCTGAAGTTTCAAGTTTTAATTATCATCAGGCCTCAGTACTCCCAGTGGAGCATAAGACACCAACAAAGTTTGTCCAGCAATTCCTGTCTTGAGCAAGTCGGGATACCTCAAACCTTGTCTTTCCCGCTTCCTTTTGTTCTTCCTGTATTGCGCCTCTCTCATGTCCCCAGTGGCCTGCCCCTCTTTGTGCCCAAGTCAAGGCGGTATAGGGGTGTCCAAGTCAATGCGATATAGGGGTGTCCAAGTCAAGGCGGTATAGGGGGTGCCCAAGTCAAGGCGGTATAGGGGTGTCCAAGTCAAGGTGGTTTAGGGGTGTCCAAGTCAAGGCGGTATAGGGGTGTCCAAGTCAAGGCGGTATAAGGGTGTCCAAGTCAAGGCGGTATAGGGGTGTCTTGTTGGTTTTTTCCCCTTCCTTCGTAATATGTGGCCCAGCCATTTCCATCTTTCTTCTTCTGACCTCCTGAATGCCCGCTCGTTTGGTTATTCCTTTTGTTTTGTTTTGTTTTTTTAAACCTTACCTAATTTACTTTCATCTTCACCTGTCGTCACCTTCCTCATTACCGTTTTAACCTCCCTCCTGTATTATACGATACAATAACATGCTGTTTCTCATCTATTCTAGACATGTTTATGAATGCTGTTTGAAATATCACAGGTATAAACCTAGAAGGACCCCTCGCTGTTTTGGGTCTGTACCCACAATCCGTTGCGTTGGCGGCAAGAAAGGCTTGAAATGTCTCCGGCGGAACGCGCTGACCAAACGCTGGCATTCTTCCTCACCTGCTAGACTGCCTGGCAGAGCCCGAAGGGGAGCAGGACGAAGGTCCCAGACCGTGGACTTGGAGGTCATTGGTCGCAGGGCTTCGTTAAGCCCGCATAGGTGGCCGGTATGTCGGAAAGAATGCATGGGGTCGTTTGTACCTCACATGAGAGCGCCTGGTGATTGTGATACGCACATTCTTGATCATATGAGGTAAATTGTGACAGAGCTACGGTGCTATTTGTTCTTTTGTGCTCTCTTTTAATGCCAAAGATTTATACTAGGATTATTGTACATAAACAGACACATACAACCATGTATACAGACTGAGAAGAGAGACAGAGACTCAAGCCGGCGGAGCGGGATTAGAAGAATAGGGGAGGAGTTGGAAGAAGAAGAAGAAGAAGAAGATGAAGAAGAAGAAGATGAAGAAGAAGAAGAAGAAGACTGATTGATTGATTGATCTTTATTTCAAAAGGGTTAAGAATTGGGCACGCAGGCCCGTCTGACATTCTGCCCTTTATCATACATCTTTCACTCTATTCCAGACATTCTACAAATATGCTGTTCATATAACAAACATAACTAACATTGAAGCTGAGAGACATAAAATAAAATATAACATTTACGTTTCGCTCTTAAACATTCACTCAGTACAGAAGTAACTACATACATTATAAATGACTATCTACTAAACAAAATTTTCGGGACTATTCAGAAAACAATTAATTGTATTCGGTGTCTGTAAGAGCAGCTTAAGATAACTTTTAAGTTTTATAATTCATGGAGGCATGTAGTCGACATCAAATAGATACTGGGAAAGCTTGTAGTTGTAGGAAGGAGTATAATTTATATTTTTTATATAGGATGGGAGGGTATTCCAAAGATGAGCAGCAGAATAACTAAAGCTTTTCTTGTAAAGATCAAGTCTAGGTTATGGAAGACATTTTGTTCAAGCGTTGGCTGCACTTTGGGCTAAATTTAAGCAGGTTCCATAGATAAGGCGGGGCATGCCGTGAAAGAATCTGATGTACTAACTTGACTTTGTTGAAGAGTAACCTGTTCTTAAGAGGTAGTATTTTGATACGTAGAAGAAGAAGAAGAAGAAGAAAAAGAAGAAGAAGAAGAGACACAAAGAGTTACTTATTTAGAACATATGTCGCACCAAGAAATGCTCGTAGCCTAGCCAACCCAGGAATCAGCATTTTTCTCTTGTGGCTACTCCGTGGTTTCAGTGAAACGGGCATAGCTTGACTAACGGGGCGGTGGAGTCTGCTAAAGAAGTATTGCAAACTCCCTGCTTTTTTTTAAGCTCCACGCAAGTTTTGAAAAAAAAAATATCCGCCGTAACCCGCTGACAAGCTAGCATGATGCAGTGCCTCAACATATCTTCACCGCATCGACTACAAAGAACACCGGCTTGGAGTTCCAAGAAGACCAAACAAGTCTAGCGTCTGACAGCCAGGCATACAAGAAGGCGTGGGTACCTTCTTATGTGTGCTCCTAGAATTACGACCACATATGAACCAGAGGAAAAAAAAACAGCGTGGCCGTTAGAGGAATCCTAGGGGTGGACAGCCGGAATCTTGCTGCATTTGATATGTGCCGCGGTGGTGTAGTGGTTAATGCACTCACCTGCCGACCATAAGGTCCCTGGTTCCATTCCATATACACTGGCGACATTTCTTTTTCGGACCGACTGGTACCCTGGACAACATCAACATGGAGAAATGGGTACCTGGGTTGTCACTGGAGAAACAAAGGCAGCGAAGACAGGTAATAACATCCCTACCTCACAATTTTGTAGAAATGTGAAGGTACTAATACTTCACACACCTACAGCAAATAATTGCCACATTAATAATTTGTTGTTGTTGTTGTTGTTTTGTTTTGTTTATCTTTTTCTTTAACTTTTTTTCATTTGGAAGCGAACATACACAGACAAACAGACGAACGGACGGACGGACGGACAGACAGACAGACAGACAGACAGACAGACGGACAGACGGACAGACGGACAGACAGATAGATAGATAGATAGATAGATAGATAGATAGATAGATAGATAGATAGATAGATAGATAGATAGATAGATAGATAGATAGATAGATAGATAGATAGATAGATAGATAGATAGATAGATAGATAGATAGATATGGAGAGATTAAGAGGGAAAAACTAAAAGAAAGAGACGGAAATAGATGTGAACATGAAGAGGAGAAGTAATTTTAAAAAGAAAGAAAGAAAAAAAAAGTGTAGATGTTTATGTAAAAAGGTGCGAAGGGAGAAAAGAAAGATGAAGAAGATAAAAGAAAGGACTAAGAACTTCTTTGTACTGGAAGGAGAAAGAGGAGCATGTGAAAAAAAATCGATGTAGATGAAAAGAGCCCTCTAACGAACGGATTAGTGAAATAGATGTAATGAAAGGAGCCCTCTAACGAACGGATTAGTGAAAGAGATGTAATGAAAGGAGCCCTTTAACGAACGGATTAGTGGAATAGATGTGATGAAAGGAGCCCTCTAACGAACGGATTAGTGGAATAGATGAAAGGAGTCCTCTAACGAACGGATTAGTGGGGATAGACATGATCAAAAGAGCCCTCTAACGAGCGGATTAGTGGAATAGATGTAGATGAAAGGAGCCCTCTAAGGAACGGATTAGTGGGGATTGTACTAGAATTTACTAGTTATATTCTAAGGCACCACTATAATAGTATTGGCGCCAACTAAATGGTTTTCTTGGCTACATCTGAAATTGTTTTCTATTGGGTTGATTAAATCATCTTGTGGAGTACAGTTTCATCTTATAAATTTCTTCTTGTTGTTGGTGTTCTAAAACCACCTAATTTTCTATGTTACACACTAAGAAAATACAACAAAACACCCAGGCTTCCAACTCCACAGAATAATACTGATACAACAACTTAACTGAACTTGGCAGTTTTCCAACCAAAACAAACTGGTCAACAATGAGAATTCCAACAAAGCCAATTGGTGTAGTTTATCATCAGACAACACACATTTATTGATGGGCAAAATGAGAGGTGAAATTATGAGGATGGAAACGTAGCCATCAGGCTGAACAGAATTCACATTGACAATGCCCGGCGTGAGCAACCTCTACGCCATATGGGCGAAAACCTTAGAGTGTCCTTATAGACATAAAATCATACTTACAACGTTCCACCAAAAACCTCAGCCATCACAAGAAAACCTAATTCTTCCATCTCAACTACATAAAACCTGTCACTAACAAAAGAAACTCTTCCTAAACTGAGACTCCATCTACATCCAAACTAGTAAGGTTCTTCCTACGACACAAGCAAGTAAGGCTCCCGCTACAACAAACAAGTAAGGCTCCCCCTTGACTAATCGTGAGTGGTATTTATACTATCCCTACCCACTCAGTTTACTCCATGCTGCACGCTTTTCCCAAGACCCCCGCTCAATGGTCTCAACCAACCTACCTTTTAACAAGGGTACTCACTCTATATTAATTATTTCCTAAATACCAGTCCTGCTTATAATCCCTAGCCAAGAGAAATACTGCTATAGGATAAATGTAATGAAAGGAGTCCTCTAACGAACGGATTAGTGGAATAGATGCGATGAAAAGAGCCCTCTAACGAACAGATTAGTGGAATAGATGCGATGAAAAGAGCCCTCTAACGAACAGATTAGTGGAATAGATGCGATGAAAAGAGCCCTCTAACGAACAGATTAGTGGAATAGAAGCGATGAAAAGAGCCCTCTAACGAACAGATTAGTGGAATAGATGCGATGAAAAGAGCCCTCTAACGAACAGATTAGTGGAATAGATGTGATGAAAAGAGCCCTCTAACGAACAGATTAGTGGAATAGATGCGATGAAAAGAGCCCTCTAACGAACAGATTAGTGGAATAGATGTGATGAAAAGAGCCCTCTAACGAACGCATGAAAGGACCTCATTGAAAACAAACTGTTCAAAACTATATTACATTGAGGCTTGTGATGAAAAAGGTGATTTGTTCTCAGTCCTTAGTTTTGTATTACCAGGTCATGAGAAGACAGAAATAAGAAAACCTGAAAACTACTGGAAAACTGAGAGAAAAAAGAAGTTGGGGGTTGGGAGGGGGGGGGGACAAGCCGAAAAGAAAATACATGAATGGAATAAAAGACTTGACGCGGGAAAGAAACGACAGTGTAAATTATGAGAAGCACCAAGGAAAGCACAGAATGTAGAAGCAAGCTCCTCATGTCTACCAGAAAAGCAAATGACAATCAGTCGTCTGCTGTATGCGATAACAGTCCCTGACGGACCCAGTGTACTGTGGGAGGCTCGGGAGACTCGAGGGCTAGGGGAACAACCACCCCCCCCCCCCCCCCGAAATAAGAATCCAGAGAAGAGATTGTTTAACCCACTCACCTTCTGGCATCCCCCCTGCAGTTCTACTAGAGTTTAGACGTATGGGTCTTGTCCTTTCTGTAGGGTTGACTGGCAGATTCGTGAGGGAAAGTGGAATACGGCCAAGACAACTTTCTTAACGCCAGCTGCCCAGGTAAACTTGGACACAAAACAGAAAGTGACATTATCGCAAGTCGATAGTTTCAGTTCAGTACTTTTACCCGGATCTCTGTACACGGAAGAAATGAAGCAAACAAGCAGACAAACAAACAAACAAACAAAACCAAACAAAAACACAATATTCACTCGTGAAAAAGGGGGGAATGGGTCCTTTTCAGAAGCGTCCGAAGTGTCTCGAACAAAACAAAAAAATCATTATGGAAATATAATCCTGTTAGGACGTAACTGTGAAAGTAGGGACATAACCGTGAAAGTAGGGACATAACCGTGAAAGTAGGGACATAACCCTGAAAGTAGGAGACACGACCGAGGTTTGTGGTAATAAAATTTTCCTGGTATGTGTCTCAGTTTTTAAGGTTTTTTTGCACGTAAGTTATTCATAATTTTTTTTTCTTTCTGCTTCCTCCCCCCTCTCTCCCCCTTCCCCCCAATTTAGAGACAACTGCTGCGCTTGTATGAATTTTGCTTGTCACTGGAGACGCGCTTTAAAGAACGAGTTCAAGCGACAGAAGATGGAACTGCTAGGTCCTAACTGTAGAAATCAGAAACAGCCGATGCTGACGCGACGTCCAACACATGACAGAAGTAATAATCTCGAAAGATGCTTCAGACAGTACAGGTCAAGGCGGCCTCGTCGATCTCCACAAGTGTCCTGGTGGTATGGGAACTATGTGCCGTCCTCAGATTCAGGAAACGAATATACCGTACCAAAAAATCGCCGGGCGAGTCATAGTCCATGTGATCGATACTACACTGATTCGGCGGAAGATTTCTCGAAACCTGAGCGAGATGGATTCGAAGCTGCTGCCATGAAAGGAACATCGCTGGAGTCACGTTTGCCCCCTCGATACGGTGAGTTGCCTTGTGATCATCCAGTGTGCCGAGATTGCCTGGCTCGTTGCTCTCCCGAAGCCCGAAGTTCAAGTGCCAGACCACATCCTTTGAGAAGAAGGCGTCTAGTTCAAGGCATTTTAGAGGAAGATGGGGCGAACATGGGCAGGTCGTGTTTCGACAGGCTGGATAACGATAATTACTGCAAGAGTCCTGACGACGACGCTTTCAAAAATTATCGCAGGCTGGAAAATGAACATTATAAATATGGCACGTCTTATCAAGATACTGGGAACAGCTCGACCACCAGCTTTAGATGTTGCCACGGTCCAAACAGGTCAAGATACGGGTTTGAAGATCATCCTAAAAGAAACGTATTCGCAACGTCCCCCTCGAAGAAATGTCTCCACCCTCATGCAGACTTTCCCGATGATTATAGACACCCGTATCTCTCCGAAAATGACAGTATGGGCAGGAGATACGGCGTTTTTGGCGACGGGAGACACAATGGACCGCGGGACCCAGAAGAATGGAACACAGATTTTCAAAAAGGCGGGATGAACTAAACGATATGTATGAATCCATCGGCCAATACCCAGCCACGCCTGATTATAGATCTCATCATCCAGTAATGTACTGTCCGGATGGATTCCACAACTCCAACCACGAAGCGAATGACAAGTACGTGGATGAGTCGTACTCACATCATCGTCCCTGCCACGGTCAAGACCATCCGTGTTCGTGCCGTCATTATTTAAACAGCGTCCATGGAAATAGTTCTTGGAGAAATGCTTCAAACAGAAGCTCTGCTACCAGCAACACGTGTGGTCATAGTTCGGCTAGTGAACCGACGGAGTACAGCCACCATTGGCCACAGAAAGCACATTTTACGAAATCTAAGAAATGTAGACAAAAGAGACGAGAAGAAATTCACAAATGTCAGAAGCCTTTTATTCACAGAGAAGATGACCGACTGCATCCGTCAGACAAACAGTACGGTTACTTCACAGCTCACAGCCCTCGGAGTATAAAAGGTTGCAGATGCTGCAACCGGCCTGTTCCAGGATGTGCAGGCTGCGTAGAGGGCGGATATAACGGGCCTTCCTGTCCAGGTTATGTTGGAATGGAACCGAGAGCAGCAGGAAATGAAAGACTAGTCTGTCATAACCCTGACATGACCCGACATCACATGGAGTTTGGGAACCCAAGTGCATCATTTTCCACCGGAGATGCGTCCTGGAGAATAGAAAATCCTGGGTACATCAGGCCTAAGCAGAAACATTTTTCATCTCCTTCACCCGAGAGTAATCGTAGATCCAGAACCTCAGGGGGCAGGCGAAGATCTCGCTCAAAGTCAAAAAGAATCGGGAGGGATTCAGTTGAACCAGACAGCAGCGGAAGGGAACTGACAGACAAGTCACAGTCAAATTCTTGTCAGATGCCCAGTCGACAGAGCGACCTTGAAGGCAAGAGGAGTGATCCGTTCCGGCCAGCAGAGAGTGTCCTGAGGGAAGTTAGACCCAAGAGCAAACCAGACTGGCTTCGCAGGCATCTGTCACTCATGACCGAATGCAGCCAGGAGCGGCAGGAGAACGCGAAGTCACGCATGGAAAGAATCATAGACAAGACCCAAACGCTGGAACGGACCGCCAAGAATATGCACGTTAACTTCAGTGACCTACAGGGTCGACTTGATAAGGTCTGTCACTTCAAGTCTAGCATATAATCTGATCGTGTTTTCTTTCGGTTTTCTTCTCACATTTTACATTTTCATGGGCGAAGATGTGTATTTTGACCTAAGTACTGATCTCAGTTTTAAATTATTCAAGAATCTAAAGTTTATACGATACAATTACAAAACCAAGGGTTTTTTTTCACTGTAGTATTATTTTAACCTCAAACAGAAGCAAGGATGATCGCATTAAAGTGACAGCATAATTATCAGTGCTCACACTAACGAGGTGATACCGCTTCAGATTGGCCAACAGAGTAGGACTAACCATAGCAGAGTAGGCTTAGCCATTGGAGAGGAGGATTACGCATAGCAGAGTTGGCTTAGCCATATCAGAGCAGGATTAGCCATAACAGAGTTGGTTTAGTCATAGCAGAGTAGGTTTAGCCGTAGCAGAGTAGGCTTAGTCATAGCAGATTAGGATTCGCCATAGCAGAGTAGGATTGGCCATGGCCTCCATGATACTGGAGTCTGCCTAGAAGGCCGTTTCTCGAGTCCATTCTGGGTCGCCCACTCTGCCATTTCTAATCCACCCCTCATCCGACACCATGTTTCATCATCCTTACGGCGTTTGTATATTATGGTGAAATGGCTGAGAAGACTAATGTTATATTTCACTGGGAAGATACCGGGCGATCTTCTCGTGTATTGCCTGGGAAACTAAGAAAGCCATTACAGATTGTCATTCGTCTTCATTACTGGGCATAGGAGCAGAGCTCTTGATCTCAGAAGAATTATTTGAGTACTAAGCTACATAGTACATACATAGCATGCACCTTTTTTTTAATGGATTACAGTTGCTAGATTGAAGAAAGACCTAAAAAATGCACGTTTCTTTGAGTTATTAACTGGAAAACCAGGAGAGACCTAGAAAATACGCATTTCTCTGAAGACTCTACCGCCATAGGTACCTGGGCCAGTCCCTGCTTCGGTCGGCCAGGATGACCCTGTTACTATGACCAGCAGCGGATCAGGACGGTTTACACTCGTCTTTCGAGGTTATTCGTATCCAGCCAGAAGCGCACCAATCACCCAGCAGTAGAAATGGGTACCTGACTACTTCTACAGTTTATGAAGGAAAAATGGTCACCTCGTCCTCAGGTATGCTGACTTGTGGATTGATCTTGCTTATATCTTTATCTATTCCTTACCAACAAAGAATATGGAAATGGTCTTTACCAGCCCTGACTCCCTGGCCTTAGTAACTTCGTGGTTGTGATCTGTGCTTAATGAGAGCTAGAGGTGTGTAGTGTAACCCCAACTGGTTCCAGACTTCTCGGACACTCTGTACAACACATGCAGCAGTGGATATCATGTGCCAGACAGTAAAAACCAACGTCGGAGAGAGGGGAACAGTCGAATTTAATAAAAGAAGTCACGGAACAGACTGCTCAATATGAACTACAAGATGTGCATATCATTCAGTCAGTCAGGTCGGTCATTTGCATGTCCCTTGAGGAACTTTGCCTCCCTAACACCTCTCCTGTAGGCCTCTCGGTTGTAAGCAAGATGCCCTGCTGCTGATGCATCCATCTGCAGATCATCAACGATGTCTTGCAGCAATCTTCGCCCTGGTCTTCCTCTCTTTCTTTTTCCCATTATGTGCCCTTCCAAGATGGTCTGGTCTTCTATAAATTACGTGCATATCACACCAGCATTAAAACCGCTGGAAAAGGATTGTTCATGTGTTCCGACGACAGCCCGACAAAAATCGCTAAAACATCCACGAGATGGACACCAGAGGAAAAAAGAAAGAGAGGCCGACCAAAGACAACCCGGCGGAGAACTGTAGAAGTGGAAATGAGTAGCGTGCAGCACAGCGAGGTCACAATACAAAGACTGGCCGCAGGTCGTGAAAGATGGAGAGAATTTATTGCTACTCTGCAAGACGCCACAGGACATACCGTGCGGTGATTGCTTAGCCTATCGCCCACCAAGGGTGCGGATGGATGGACATGTAGGATATATAGGTCCATCCATGGGATATGTACGTAAGGACAGTGCGGGTGGCTCAGCGAATATATAAATGATTGGGTAGATCTACGTAAATCTGCGCACATTCGTAACTTTGATCATAGTTTCTTGACGGGAACCGTACACCATAAAGACCTAACTCTTTGTCGACATGCGAATTTCTAGGTGACAGTCCAAGGGACGTAAGTAATGCTTTTCTATAGAACGTAGGTTGGAGGACGACCGCATAGAGAATTGTAATGCAAACAGAGGAGGCAGGGGAAAAGGTTGGCTAACTCTGTAACAGACAATGGATACATGTATACGTCGCTTGATATCCATTTACATTTTTAAAAAAAATTAATTTCTACAGTTTCTCGAGGAAGTCTAGATGGCCGTCGATTTACGTAACTCCTACATAAGTAGACCCATACTTACGTAGCAGGTCCCTGACGTAACCAGGAAAATGTACGGAACGCTACGGCCTGAATCTGATATAGCGCGGGAATACTGGATAAAACATGAACACGTATATGCTGAAGTCGGAGACACTGGACCAGGGCAACCACCTCTCATCCGGCGGGGATGAATGCGTATCCGATTCACGCTGAGGTTTTCCAGTGAGAAAGTCCAACACTGGACTGGATGGGCAACCACCTCTCACCTGGTGGGAGTATGCTGATATCCAAAACATGTCGAGGTTTTCCAATGAGAAAGTCCAACTCTAGGCTGGATAGGCAACCACCTCTCACCTGGCGGAGATATACTGATATCCAAACTACGCCGAGGTTTTCCGGTGAGAAAGTCCAACTCTAGACTAAACTGGTGCAACGAAAACCACGGTGTCACGCAATCCCGCTTCTGAGACCCACCAAGAATACAGGCCCAAGCCCCGCGATACTCTGAACCTCTTGTGATTCTCTCGGGGATCTCCTGTGGTCTCTCGGGTCCACGAGACACACCGAGGTCCACAGGAGTAAATTCAGCAGGATCACGGGACGATCTTGATGGTAGAAGCGAACGAAGAAGAAGAAGAAGTGAACACGTATAGCGCCGGAAATTCGACATAGACGTGTATTTAATACTATTATTTAATGTATGCCTTAGAGACACATAGGGATATGGTGTTAGTGCCCGTATTTTTTTTTATAAAAGTAAAGGTATAATCTCCGTTCCTGTGCTATTAAGGGTATCCCCTTAATATCCCCACATTGGTGTATATGGTGTTAGGCCCATATTTTCCATGACCTTCGGCATATGAAATTGTGATGTGGTCAGTATCATGCCTGGCTGCTTTACCTTCCCAGATTTCTCTGGTACCCATTTTTAGAGGCTGGGTGGACCCATGGGCCCTTGTGGCGTGTACCAGAAAAAAAAATCCTACTGCTGGGTTTGAACCCGGTACTACCGGATTAGTAAACCGAGCACCTAACCACTCAACTAACCAGGCCATCATTACTTAATATAACCACTGAAATTGTTGTGGCTTTTGACATACTAGTATAGTATGTACTCCGACACGGGTATGTCTTGATTTCACTGGTAGACCGTCTGTAGGTACCGTCTGTATTTGAAACTGCAAATCTGCTACAATAAATCATACTTATAATCATACAATGACCCTTACCAGAGTCAAAGAAGTCTTTGTCGTGGTCGTTCTTGTCTAATATTGCTATAATTTTTTTTCCTATTGAAACAAACAGGTAGAAGAGAAGCAGCACAGATATTTCCAGAACGTAGAGGATGCCATTCGTAAAATCCACGACACGAAACGCACACCCAAACATGTACGGAATTATAAGCACAGATGCATGCAGGGTAGTGACACGAACACGCCTGAAAGCGCCGACAGAAGCAACTGTCAATCTTGCAGAGACGAGTCCCCGAAAGCTGAGGCCAATGGGGGGCCGTGTTAAGCAGTCAGGTGATTAGGACTTTTAAGGCGCTAAAGGCCTCTCAAGGTCTGAGACTAAGACAAAGACAGCCGCTTTTAGTTAACCGACTAGGGTGCGACGAAGATAAAGATTTGATCAGTCCATTACATTTTAAACATTTTTTCCAGGTTATATATAAATATGTCATTTTCTATGAATGGCCAGGGACAACCCAGCAAGGAAGCATCGATACTCTATTTATTAAAATAACGATTATTCAAGTATTTGTGAAAAAAAAAGCATCCGGATACATGTGAAATATTACGTGTACATAACATTAAACGGAAACAAGATTACCTGAACTGAACACGCGGGGTGCTATACGTGAGCTTTTTTTTTTTTAGGTGGTGCAAAGTTCACGTACATGGAACAGTAAAAGAATATGAAGCAAGCAGTAAAGGTTCACCAGTCATAAAGTCAACTGCGAGATTATTTTCTGCGTCGCAGAGACAGAAAGATGGACAAGTTAATAAATAGGCGAGATTTAATGCCGGAACTGTTGCTAACTTGTGCATTAAGTTTTAGGTAAGGGATATAACTGGCGAAAACATGTGTTTTAGCGAGATTCTCTTCTCTTTGAAAAAAAATTTCTTGCGTATTGCGTGTCCAGACATCTGTAATTAACATCTAAATTTTCGAACCTCATGACGGCGTTTCTATACAAAAGTGTACGAAATGCGAATTTAACGAGAGGTGAGCTAATGTACAAAATAACGTTTTGGTATTCCTTCATTGAACTCTGAAATAAAAATATGATAACACAAAAGTCATAAAATGAAAGAAACAAAGAAACCCTGAACGAAAGGAAAGCGTGGAGTCGTAACATTTTTTAAAAACTGTTTTCGAATACATGGCACATATGGTACACCGTACTCTATGAGAGTGACAGAACATTTTCATAGGTGGACTCGACGAAACGACTAAACATCGAAACAGCAAATATCTGAGCATTCTCAATATGTGTTACATAATTATTATAAGTCTGTTAGGATTGTATAGATTAACTTTCGGTTTAAATTTACTTTTGTAAATAAAGCTATCAGAATATGTCAAACTATATATCGTCTAAAATAAAAAAAAAGTTTTTTTTTTTTTTTTAACGCAAGACATCAGCGTTTTATATTTAAGATATATACTTTTTTAAAAAGTAGACACTGAAATATATCTCGGAACAAAATTTAATTCTTAATGTGACTTTGCGTTGACAGAATTTCGCGCTATTTCTTTGATAGACTTGTCAAGCGTTTCTGCACATTTATATTTGTGGTTGTACACGAGATTTTACACGTTAGAATGAGTTTACAGTGCATAAAAAATACGGCGCGATCAAATCGTATGTCCTTGTTCTTTTTTTTTATGTTCTGTTCTAACACAGATGAGAACTTATTGTCGTATGTGTATTAACTCATGTAAACTTATGTTCCATTTTTTAAATAGTAGTCTTATATGTGTTTTATCCATCCATATTTTTTTGGGTCAGTGGTCGCTTAAGCAAATCACTGCTAACTACGGCTTGTGGCGCGTTTCAGGCCAGCAACAAACTCCGATTCCAGCGAGCTGGAGTCTGCGATTGTATCGTGGCCCGGCTTGTGACATGTGGTAGTCTTATCTATCCTTCTTCGCCAGGTTGCTTTTCTCCTCCCCTCGGACGTCCACCACGTGGCTGCTGTATCTTTTATGAGGAAGAATCGCACGGATGTTAGAAAATGTGAATATAATTTTCAGAAAAACAGACAAGGATCCCTTAGTAGTATCACCTGCTAGCATCAATATCAGTGACGTCAGTAAGAACATAGCGCCACCACCGCGAAGCAGAAAATCGTAATTAGCGTATGTCAAATTGGTGATTATTTTGCACAGTACAGGGTGTTTGGAAAGTCCTTTGGCAGTTGCATGGTATCGATTCAGGTATCGCAATGTTTGCGATATCTATGTTAAGCATCTGTATACACCAATCATATGTACTGATTAAAAACAATTATGTAATGTGGATTAATCCGGCACACACCTTATAGCACATGTTGAAAGTGGTCTCACTGAGCGTCAAAACATGCTTGTGCGCGTTTAGTTTTGTTTGCAAATATCTTGCCTAGATCAGCTTAAGGGATATTTTTATGTAAGAATTTACTGCAGTTTTTAATTCATTAAGTGAGCGGGGGTGATCACGATACACTGTAGTTTACTGCTGCAACCTAAAGATAAAAGTCTATTGGATTTAGATCTGGTTACGGGGGGGGGGGGGGGGGGGGGCTGAGCTACAATTTCTGGAGATGACACGTTCTTCTAAAAACTTCTCCAAAAGTTTTATAGATATATTTCTCAATAAGACTATGTAATGCACCGCGACTAGGTACGGGTGTTTGTGGATTTTTTTTTCAAAAAGCTCCCGCACTAAATCGGTGTATCCATTGCCTTGTACAAAGACATACTTTAAAAAAGTACGTTTCTCGATTGAAAGAATCATAGTAATAAACTGAAATAAACAATCGTCGCTGTAACATTTCAAACGCTTTAAACGCTGTTTAACAACTGAATACACAGACACTAACACTGAGTGCTGATAAATGTTCCATTAGAGGAAATTTCTACATGTTTGATCGGCAGATGACCTGCATATCGTAGTCACAAGGCCGCACACAATACGCTGTAATCGAAAGTTCGATACTGTCCAAGAGACTTTCCAAACACCCTGTAGAAGAATTGGGTTCTGCCATCCGATTTTTTTTTGCCCTAGAGGTGTGAATCCCTCAGGCACACACGGTGGATTATGTGCTGTGTACGGCGATGAGTGCATGTGCAAGGCTCAAATGTAGAACTCTCTTGCGAAGTTCAAGCCCGGTAAAAGAAATTTGCACAACGTCGACCGAAATGGACAAGCGCACAGAGACGCGGTACACAGGTAGCTGAGAAGATAGAAATAGTTTTTGGTTTTTTTTTTTTAATTTTCTACTAGAATTTACATGACTTTACGGACGACATCTGTCTACTATCAAGCAGCCACAAAGATATGCAAGATAAAATAAACAAGCTAACTCAGAATGAAAACAGCATAGGATTAAAGATCAACGTAGGAAAGACAAAGGTAATGAAGCAAAATGTGAACAACAGAAATGTGCTCAGAGTACGCTATATGGAAGTCTAAAAAAAAAAAAAAAACTAAGCATGAATATGAAAATCAGGATATTTAAGAATAATGTTCTAAGTGTACTACTCTATGGAAGTGAATGCTGGAAAATCACCAAAACCATAGAAAACAAGTTGAATTCTTTCCAGACTAAATGTTTAAGAAGAATTGGAAAACTAATTTGGCCAAACACCATAAGAAATAACATCTTTTTGGCAGAAATGCAGATGAAGCCACTGACAGCAATTATTTAGGAAAGACGATGGCGAGGGTTGGGACATGTGTTCCGAATGACTGACAACTCACTACCAAAAATAGCACTAAGGTGGACACCACAGGGGAACAGAAGTAAGGGTAGACCAAAAGAGACATGGAGAAGAACAACAGAAAGGATGTTGAGCAATAGAGGGCTCACCTGGGCAAGAGCGGAAAAAAGGCAAAAGACAGGCATTTGTGGAAAACCCTTGCGGAAGCCCCATGTACTCTGGGCACTTAAGGTTCAGAGAGAGAGAGAGAGAGAGAGAGAATTCAGGCTTTGGTTCACATATGGTGCCATGACTTCCGCCTACCTTCAGTTTGATTCACCTTTTTATGTCTTGAGAAAATCATTTGTTGCCTGCTCTATTTGATGGATAACAATAATCTAACTCTATGACTTGGTAGAAAGCCACTGACGGAGATTATGAGAAACTTCACCTAGCCAAAACTATGAGAAAGCTTGATTACTAACACGCTTTGGTGCGACACATGATGATTCTGTATACTTCAGTTAACGCAGATAACTGCAGCATACTCTGTTTCAATAAATATTCTCAGTCAGAAGACGACGCGGTCCCTTTGTAGCTTATGCCTATTTTACAACTCCTTATATTAAAATAACAGTTGTAACCCATTGAAATATGACGGGAGGAAAAAAACTGTTTTATTTATTTAAAATAGCCACGTTTTAGTTTGACTAAAAATTATCATCTAATATTTTATTGTTAAATGATGATAATTTGAGTTATTTCACCACTATCTGGATCATGTCCTCCTGTTTTAGTTATAAATAGACACACATCACAGGGAAAACAACTCTATACGCAGTTATTTATCACATGATAAACGCTTTAAAACCGTATATACATTTTTATAGCAAGATTCATGAGTATTATTTACCTTGGAGTGATATATTTGACTGAGTATAAGTCTTACAAGAAGCGTGAAACTGTGTGAATGATTTGAAACAAAAAGTGCTGGTTGATGAAAACTTGAATGTTGTTAACGCCAATCATTTGTTTCGGCGATTGTTTAAAAGCTGTCATATAGTCGGCTATCTAGAATATTGTATAGGCTAATGAAATGTCTGGAAAACATGTATAATAATGTTGTTCTATCTATCTATCTATCTATCTATCTATCTATCTATGTATCTATCTATGTATCTATCTATCTATATATATATATTATATATATATATATATATATATATATATATATATATATATATATCGTCGCATAGACACCGATAACGTCTTTACACAGTTTCGTGAAGTCCATTTGGCCCGGAACGATAAATACAAGTTTATTTACACAGTTGACACTTGTAAACATGGATGTGGAATTTCTAACAGTTCATATGAAAAACAACGACTTACTCAATCTTAATAGACATATAAATCTGGATTACACGAGCATTAGTAATAGTCTGTCTCCTTCTTTCTTATGAACCATCAACAAACTCAGTCTTGCTAGGCAGACTAGTCTGGTTGACCAGGACCTTGTTAAGTAGTTGGTCTCTTTCTCTTTCATGAACTGTCAACGAAATGTAAGTCCAGATCTTTCAGTTTCCTACTCACAGTATCGGCATCTATTCACTAGCTATCCTAAGAGCCTGCATATCAAACTAGCTCCTAATTTCATCACATCAGCATGACTGTCCGATTCTATTTCGCAAGGTGCACTTCTATTATTTCTCCTACTACATCTATCTGTAGTTGTTTGTCTGTTTCTATCTGCACATCTCTCCTGGTATCGATCTACTTACCTGAGTCTATGTTAAAGTGTCAGAGTATCTTCGTCGCCGGGTATCTTCTTATCTTCGTCGCCGGATATCTTCTTATCTTCGTCGCCGGGAATCTTCTTATCTTCGTCGCCGGGAATCTTCTTATCTTCGTCTCTGAGTACTTTGATGTCAGAGTCTTAGTTCTGCCCCCCGAGTCGTTGTGCGTACCTCTCTGTGCATCTTTTCTCTCCTGCACCTCCTCTGCACCTTTGCATCCCTGTCACGTATGCCTGTGCATCCCTGTCACGTATCCCTGTGCATCCCTGTCACGTATGCCTGTGCATCCACTGCTTCCTCTGCTTGTGCATCCTCTGCTTCCTCTGCTTGTGTATCCTCTGCTTCCTCTGCTTGTGTATCCCCTGCTTCCTCTGCTTGTGCATCCTCTGCTTCCTCTGCTTGTGTATCCTCTGCATCCTCTGCTTCCTCTGCTTGTGCATCCTCTACTTCCTCTGCTTGTGCATTCCCTGCTTCCTCTGTTTGTGCATCCTCTGCTTCCTCTGCTTGTGTATCCTCTGCTTCCTCTGCTTGTGTATCCTCTGCTTCCTCTGCTTGTGTATCCTCTGCTTCCTCTGCTTCCTCTGCTTGTGTATCCTCTGCATCCTCTGCTTCCTCTGCTTGTGATTCCTCTGCTTCCTCTGCTTGTGTATCCTCTGCCTCCTCTGCTTCCTCTGCTTGTGTATCCTCTGCTTCCTCTGCTTATGTATCCTCTGCTTCCTCTGCTTGTGTATCCTCTGCTTCCTCTGCTTGTGTATCCTCTGCTTCCTCTGCTTGTGTCTCCTCTGCTTCCTCTGCCCTTCATTTTATCTTGAAGCTCAGCTTGATGGACTGACCAGTTGATATTTCTGCTCCGACCCTAGATGTCCACAGGTTTCTATATGTGTCCCGATTGGTTCTTGAGTCATTACCTGTCAGGTCAGTGTTGTAGAATGTTCAGCCCTTTGCCTGTGCCACTTTCTATCTGTACTTGTCTGATTGGTAGTCCGTTTTTTATTCGTCGTGTCCAGTTCGCAGACTATCCATCGCCAACAAGGCTTTTAGCTTTTATTAACTCTGTCTAGCGTCACTGTCCCGTTTATCACCTCTGACAAGTTGTTCTCGAGCGTTGTCGACAATTAACTGTATGTCATCTTGTTCTTAAATTTCGCGTGCCTTTGTTTTGTCGTCGCCTGTTATTTCACTTGCCGGATGGTGATGTCGGCCTATTTTACTTATGAGCGTCTTTCTCGACGTCATTGTGTCTTCCTTTTCTATTCGTCTGTTTCTTCTGTTTACCCTTGCCAGCGTCCAGTCGTAATGGTCTTTCATTAGTGTCGTGGGAATTGGTTCTCTGCCTTGTTCTCTAAGTTTAGTAAATTCTTTTCTGTTCTTAATTAATGGTAAGTATTATAACTAAAATATATTCATAATTATATTCATAATTCTCTGTTACAAGGGACTATGCTATACATGTTCATGATTCTGAGGGGAAAAAAATAACAAAAAAAAGAAAAGATGATACTTTACTGCTTCAGTTTTGTTGTCTTGCTTTGTCTGCCATTACTTTACTGCTTCAGTTTTGTTGTCTTGCTTTGTCTGCTGTTATTTTACTCCTTCAGTTTTGTTGTCTTGCTTTGTCTGCCATTACTTTACTGCTTCAGTTTTGTTGTCTTGCTTTGTCTGCCATTACTTTACTGCTTCAGTTTTGTTGTCTTGCTTTGTCTGCTGTTTCCCTGAAACTGCGACATGCTGTAATTTTCAGTCGATGATGTGGAGATGTGAACTTACAGCAGCCTGCCGGCTTGGGGGAGGGTTATGGCCGCTATTTGTTCAGCCCTTGCGTGCGTGCAGCTAAAAAAAAAACAGGAAGTGTGCAATATTTCTTTAGCAGATTCCACCACCACAGAGACTTTGACGATCCCTGCCCTGTTAGCCAAGCTAGGCCTGTTACTGAGGGTACCAACAGAGAGATAGGACAGGATTGTGGTCAGCCATGGTTCGCCAGCCCTGAAGCTAGCATATCAGCTATGGGTCGTTGACTGCCAAAACGGACAGAGTCTTCGCCTCCTTTGCAACAGATAAATATTTAACATAAATAACTCCTTATTTTGGGGACCTTAAAAATGCAGTCCCATAAGCTCTCCCAGTCAAAGGGAAATAATCGTGATGTTAAACGTGGATCAGAGTTATATCTCTTACTACACTGTTGGATATTTGATCACTGAAAAGTTTTTTACAACTTATTTTATTCGGTTAGTGGTAAAAGTTCATGATTAATCAGTTTCAGTATTTTAGGGTTGCTTTTTAAGTCATTATTTTGAATTAAATCAAGCTGCAAGTCATGAACTCGTCCGAATAGCAGGTTTAGCCTTTAAAGCCAGACTCAGATCTAGATTCCAGGTAATACGTCTGGCAGTCAGCCACCTAAAGCTGACGTGCTAGAGTAGGTTTGACGAATCACAGCTGATCAAGACCCTCTGTCCGATTTGGCAGTCAGCGACCCAAAGTTGGCATGCTAGCGCCAGGGTTGACGAACCAACCAAGACCCTCTGTTTGATTTGGTAAAGACCTATAGCTGACATACTAGGGTCAAAGCTGGCGGACATAACTGACCAAGATTCTGTCCCACCTCTCTGTTGGGACTCCCAGTAACAGCCCAGCCTGGCTGCCAGGGCAGGGTCCGCATAGTCCCCATGGTGGTGGAGTCTGCTAAAGAAGTACTGCACACTCCCTGATGTTTAGCTCCACTCGAGGACTGAAAAAGTCACGAAAGCAGCTCCCAAAAGAAGAAGAAGAAGAAGAGCAATGATAAAGGAGGGGAATTCTCTATATAGGTCAGAGTTTTTAAGCAGTAAGGTCTATGCTCCCTATCTCACAAAGACGTATGTTAAGACAAGTGTGTTCGTAACACAGTTGTTCCCAGGGGGATCTTCTTTCCCTGAAATCTCCTCTTCCTCCTCGCTCTCTTTACCCCTATATGTGGGATAGGCCATCAACAAGGGCTCTCTATTTATTTCTCTCCTGGGCTGTTTCTTCTATCTGTCTCCAGGTGTAGCAATCTTCTTGATCTCTCTGCTTCAAAGACATGTGTTTCTAAGCCTTCCTTGTTTCTTTTGTTCCCCGTGGTATGTGAAAGCTTGTCTGATTATGTTAGTGGTAGGCTTACGAAGTGTATGTTCTATCCATTTCCAGCGTCTTTTCGTTATCATTTCTTTCACTGTGGGTTGGCTCGTTTTCTGCCACAGATCTTCGTTGCTCGTGCTATCTAGCAATTTAATCTGAAGGATCTTTCTTGGACAGGTGTTAATAAAGGTCTGCGGTATCTTGGTGCTTTTTTTTGCTGATGCTGTCCATGTTTCTGATCCATACATGAAGATCGATTTGACATTTGTGTTCGTCTAAGTTTTGTTGTTAGGGGTGTAGAATCTGCTGCACCCATATCTTGCCTTAGGAGAGTTTATGAACAGATCTACATGAGTAATAAACAGAGCGGCTAGTTTTCTTATGCCAAAAAGGCAGAGTGGTTGTTTTCTTATGCCAAAAAGGCAGAGTGGTTGTTTTCTTATGCCCAAAAGGCAGAGTAGTTGCTTTCTCATGCCCAAAAGGCAGAGTGGTTGTTTTCTCATGCACAAAAGGCAGAGTGGTTGCTTTCTTATGCCCAAAAGGCAGAGTGGTTGCTTTCTTATGCCCAAAAGGCAGAGTGGTTGTTTTCTCATGCCCAAAAGGCAGAGTGGTTGTTTTCTCATGCCCAAAGGGCAGAGTGGTTGTTTTCTCGTGCTTAAAAGGCAGAGTGGTTGTTTTTTCTTGCCTAAAAGGCAGAGTGGTTGTTTTCTCGTGCCTAAAAGACAGAGTGGTTGTTTTCTCGTGCTTAAAAGACAGAGTGGTTGTTTTCTCTTGCCTAAAGGACAGAGTGGTTGTTTTCTCTTGCCTAAAAGACAGAGTGGTTGTTTTCTCGTGCTTAAAAGACAGAGTTCGTTTTAATCAGTGAAGATACCGTGGTAGTGCACTTTTTGAAAGAGTGGCTCGCAAGAGAGTTTGGAAACTTTCCCAGCGTTCCTTCTAGGCTGTTATTTCTGTGTTCAGATTTACTGCATAATTCTCCACTTGCATCATCATCATCATCATCATCGTCAGCTTTCTTAGTTCAGTTTCAATTACTTAGTAACTTGACAAGGCGTCGAGCAGCCGCCATTAATCCCATGATCAGCACTTCCTTCAGCGTGTCCCTATTACTGTCTACGCTCTTTTTGTTAGGCGAAGTTGGAATCTTAGGTCTGTCTCTGTAGGCAGCGTAGCTTCGTAGGATGTATTCCGGTTTCCGAAGACCGTTTAGACAAAAGTATACTGTGTCTAATTTGTGTTTATTTCTTATCTTCTCCAACTTGAAGTTTTAAAAATATAGTCCCAAGCTGCAGTTTCATAAACATGAAGCGACGTCATATTGAGACCAATAAGCTCTAAGCCGAGCTGCCTGGAACACACAAAAACCTTGCCGCTCGCAAAATAAAATAAAATAAAATACGTGTATTCTTAAATCTCATATTTCCAATTTCATTAAACTATTCTACTCCATTTTATCTTTTTTTTTTTTTTTTGGTAGCTAATCATAATTTTACCTTATTGTGTGCAACTTCTTCGGAAAGAAGAAGCAATAGAGGGCTCACCCGGGCAAGAGCAGAAAAAAAAGGCAAAGGACAGGCATTTGTCGAAAACCCTTGCGGAAGTCACATGTGCCCTGGGCACTTAAGGTTCAGAGAGAGAGAGAGAGAGGGAGAGAGATTCTTAAATTTCTTGATGTTAACTCTACCGTGGTAGTGCTGAAGCATTATCTATAATGAGTTTGTTCTCCTGATTGCTTTGGATTGCGCTGTTTAATTATTTATGTATTTTGTGTGAGAGCTTTAAATTATGCTTTGTAATTTGATACTACAATATATATTTGCACACATTTTTTTTTTACAAAGATATCTGCACACGGGTTGAAAAATCTGCCCTTAAACCCGAAAACCTTCGAGTGCACGGTGACTGAGGATTCGCTCTGGTAGAATTCATGAAACTGAGTTATCTGCTTTGAGTCGCGACACTGCACTTATACATATCGTAGCTGCGTTTCTAGTTCAGTTATCTGAGATGTTACACATTCCACGTCGTCTGTGTACAGCTCTGGTGTGCGTGTGTATGTGTCAGTGATTTCTTACATAAGTTACGTTTACTGGTCCAGTTGTTGGTCGTTTATCTCAGGCAAAATCCTTCGACGTCCTGTAAAAAGAAAAATACAAATTATATTGTAAGGAAAAAAAAACAACTTCATTTTGGTTATTATTTAATTTCAAAAACTGCTTTTCGAAGAAGTTTCACCCAATAAGGAGAAATTATGATTAGCGACAAAAAAAGAAGATAAAATTGATTCGAATAGTTTAATTAAATTGGAAATATGATGGAGTTTAAAACTTTTCATTACAAGTACAAGTGATGGCCTCGTTAATCGACAATTACCAGGAAATTACCGATAAAATGTTGAGAAAAACCGAAACTTCGTCGTCTGTTACCGTAACCGGCTTATATATGGGTTCTTTCAAGTACACAGTTATAAAGTGACCAACCAAATTAGCTGGAGATTAATCGTGGTTGTAGATTGATGACGCTCAAGTTGTAGGGATGAGAATCAAGCAGTTGGTTGACTTCGGCACAGCATGCGAGCTTTTTTGTAAATAGCAAATCTAGTATTTAATTTTGTATTAAAGAAACAAAAAAAAAAAAGAATACAGTATTGAATGCTGTATAGACAAAACAGGTATTTCGGAATGTAGTTTATGCAAGGTGAAAGACAGGTACAAGTGAACCGTTTTAGAAAAACCTTAGTGCCATCACTGACAAGTGCTTTTAAAAATGAATGGTAAAGCGTTAACAGTTATTATTTATCAAGTTGCTTATATCTTATATATATATATATATATATATATATATATATATATATATATATATATATATATATAAGAGAATAATTTAGAAGATACCGCAGAGATGTTTGCTGACGACAATGATTTTAAACTTCGTTTGACTCTTGACATTTCTTTTTAATAGGTTAGCTCCTGTGAGTGCCACTAGGTCAGCTCGTTCAGATACTGCTCTTTTGGTCTCTCTCCTTTCTTTTTCCCTTAATTTTCCAATGATTCTCTCAAGATTTCTATAACCTCTTTCTTCTCACGGCCTGTCCTGATATATATATATATACATACATCTGCTTTGTCACTGTCCTGCAAGTATTCTGCTACTTCCTGTATTTGTTATGCGGTCAATAAATATTTTTAAAATGGTGGAAGTAAGATGGGGACACTAATTTAACCAAATCCGAAAGTCGTAATTAACACAATGATGTATCATTCTGTGTGGCCAAAAATAGGTTAAATCCTGTAGAAAGTCAAAAATAACTATTCTGAGTTCATTTGTAGACGTGAAAGGACAAAGGGGACACAAATGCACGTCACAATGGGTATAAAATATATCTTCATGTAACCGTGTTGTAAAGCAGAGAAGAACTTGTGGTCTGTGCACGTTTTTTCTTATGTTCGTTTCAATAACCGTTCCTTCTAATAAGACTTTTTCCCTCTAGTAACTGCTCTTAAATATCTTCTTCTATTACTTTGCTCTTCACGTGGCATGTTTTTCACGGAAAGACGATGACCAGTCTGAAGAACATCGTTTCGGACGGAATGCCTGTTTTAGTGCATGTGGTGTTTTGTGTATCAGTGATATCCAGTGATAAAATCGTCTCATCTGATGTTCCCATCCTTGTTACGCACAGACACCATCAACACTAGTACTGTTGCACTACACCCGAACTTTCAACTAGGAGCTTTTCTTATCATTTTACTTTCGCTCAGTTTTTTCTTATCCTTTGTGTGTGGTGTGTGTGTGTGTGTGTATGTGTGTGCGTGTGCGTGCGTGCGTGCGCGTGCTTTCTTGCTTTCAGCGACAAAAACAACAGGAACAAAAGAAAGAAATGAAACAGGCCCACCAGCAACAATACATTTTATTATGTTTCTTTCGTTATTTAGTACAAACAGAGGAAGGACGCAAGGACAAAGTGCACGATCATTTGTCACTGAATGACATATTTCTGTAACTTCCTGTTCTGTCCCATTTTATACTTACCTTTCATGTCGTAGCAGTGCAAATGTGTATGTGTTTGGGGGTGGGGGGAGCACACCTTTTAGAAGACAAACCATTCTAATTTGTCCCTAGCGTCCATTAACGTGAAAAGATTGAAAGCCATCCCGTTCCATGTGTGCTTGTGCTTGTGCTAAAATGAAAAAGAGACAAATTTGGCAAATTAGCAACAACGATGGCTGGGCAGTAAAATGACAGGAAGGAAAGGACAGTCTTGATAAGGGCATTCATGATATAGAATCTAGATTTATGTATAGCCACAAGGGGACCTAGATTACCTACTTTCCATTAAGAAGGCATGGGCAGAAGTGCCCTTTGTCTCCGAGACAGAAAAAAAAAATCTTAAAGAGTCGCTATCCAGGCCTCATTTGTTGTCACAAAGCCCATAGTATCTCTAACTTAAGGGACTCCGGACGCTGGGCACGGGCAACTGTGGCCGAGACTAGAAGAGCTGATACCTCGTTACCAGGGCATTCGGAACAACAAGAGAAAGTCAATTAAGTTATTATTATTAGTATTATTACTAGTATTATTCTTATATATTATATCCTTCCCGTGCCGTTAAACGTCACATAGGGCTCGCAAAGTAGTTCGCCAAATTTTCCTGTCTTCGGCGAGTTTTTCAACCTCATCAAGGGATTTTATGCCTGTTAATTTGGCCTCTCTTAACAATGTCCTCTTCAGAGTTTCACGCGGTCTACCTATTTTTCTTTGGCCTGTTGTGTTCCACTTGATAGCTTGTTTTGGGATTCTCTGATCGTTTCTTCTCATCACGTGACCAACATATGTCCATCTCCTTTTCCTGATCACCCATGAGACTGGTTGTTGTTCAGTCATCTGTCTTATCTCTGCATTGTTCTTGAATTCGTTCCACTTGATGCCGAGTAACTAAGGATTAAAACTACGGCGTCTATTAGTTTACAAAAGTTCATCTAAAATCTGCGTAGGTAAAGATAGTCGTTTCATGCCATGGAGTCATCTAGGGGACATAGTGTTAGCGGCCATATTTTCCTTGACCTGTGGGCACACTAGAGGGCGATGTGGTCAGCATCACGCCTGGCCGCCTTTCATTCCTCAGCTCCAAAGAAAAAAAAAAAGCCACTTACATATTTCAACAGCCGGGGCGGCTCCAGCATGATTCGAACCATCCACCTTCGCCATTATAGTCGAAAAATACGCTAACACTTCCCCACTCGGTTTCCTAGAAATGTAGCAATAAATAAGAACAGTTAAGCACAAACCACAAAACTGCGTCGTAAAGCAACAGGAAAAGGAATTCACTGCTACAGCTGTTTGTTCATGTTAAGACCGTTTTCACACACCGACTTCAGACGAACATTAAACTTACCTGGAGGAAACAGGTAATCTCACGTCCAAAAAAAAACTCACAATAGTTTCCCCCTTTCGTTCATATGCTTGTCTCCCCTTGGAACCGAAGCTACGAAAACGTTAAGACACGCAGGGATCGTATGGGAGTAGAAGTGGATTACAGTGGCTGGCTTCAAAACATCTTAACACACCTTAACCTGCAGATCACACTTGAAACCTGCCCTTGTTATCCAGGTTGATCCGGTGAGCACCAATGGGGAAGTGGAATAGCGTCTTCAACGCCTGTGCGCCGTTGGCCATAATTGTGCCACCACACCACCACAGATATCTTCGCTCCTGCTAATGTCCTCTAGAGCAACAGTCCTGTTCAGTCAAGTAACAGCCTTGGAGCATCTGTTTCAATACCAAGGCGAAGATGGCTGCAAGACATCGTTGATGATCTGCAAATGGACGCATCAGCAGCAGGCCATTTTGCTCACAACCGAGGGGCCTACAGGAGAGCTGTTAGGGGGGCACCGCAAGGGACATGCAAATGCATGAATGAATATACCTTGTATAGTCAACTTTACTTTATTCGACAAATAAACACGTCGCAAGTGTAATCTACTTTGCACTGCATGTAATCATTTAGCAAGGTAATTTTATCTATCTATCTATCTATCTATCTATCTATCTATCTATCTATCTATCTATCTATCTATCTATGCGTGTTTACAAGTCTATGTCTGTCTGTCTCTGTCTGTCTGTGTTCGTTTGTCTGTCTATTATTTCCGTCTGTCTATTTGTTTATCTGTCTGTCTGTCTGTTATTTACTCGTCTCTCTTTCTATCTGTTTGCCTGTCTGTCAATTATTTCTTTGTCTCTGTCTCTTTGTCTGTTTCTGTCTATTATTTCTGTTTGTTTTTCTGTTTGTCTGCCCATCTTTTATTTCTTTGTCTCTCTGTCTTTCTGTTTGTCTGTCTACCACCTCCCGATTTTTTTTATCAGAAGTACGCAAACACACACACACACAAGATGAGAAAGAAAGAGAGAAATACAGTGCCCCTCACGCACAAATAGAAAGAGAGAGAGAAAAAGAAAGAGAGAGAAAGATAAAGAAAGAAAGAGAGAGAAAGAGAGGGAGGGAGAAAGAAAGAGAGAGAGAGAAAGAAAGAGAAAGAGAGGGAGAAAGAAAGAGAGAAAGAGAGAAACACAATGCCACACACGCACACCGCACCGAGAGAGCGAGAGAGAGAGAAAGAGAGAGAAAAGAGAGGAGGGAAAGCGAGAGAGGAAAGAGGGAAGAGAGAAAGAGAGAGAGGAAAGAGAGACAGAAAGAGAGAGAGAGAGAGAAAGAGAGGAGAGAAAGAGAGAAAGAAAGCAAATATGCCAGGTCACACCTTAACATCGTGAACTAACCTAATGCCCTTGAAAGCAACGCCGGAAATAACATTGCCAGTTCACAGGTGAATTAATTAACAGAGGAACCAGAGACCGGCTAAGACCACATGTAGCCAACCAGGCCGTACTACACGAGGTAAGCTCATGCATGAAGGAATGCGGGATATGACATTAGCCTCACACGCCATCCTCTCTTCCTACCCACCTCCAGGCCCACTTTCTCCCTCTTCCCCTCCCCCCTCTCTCTTTCTCTCTCTTTCTCTTTCTTTCTCTCTGTCTCTTATCTCCGTCCACCAACCATGAATACCATAAGCAGCAACTGCCACAAAACTAAAATTTTTCTACTACTTCTTGCAGCCTTCGGCTTCATACACTTGCCCGTCATTTATTACATGTCCTCCCTACTTGGCTGTGGCCTAAATTCACAAACCAGCAGGTGTTATGGATTACCTTTCAGAGTATCGCAGCGGTTACCAAGCTGTTCTCTGAGAGTGGGCTAAGATGATCTTCACGTGGTCCAATTTTTTATAAATAGGAAACTACGAGGTTTTGGTACGGTAAAGTAAGAGAACAAATATTGTAGGATTAAACCTCGAAAAAATCGTAGACAGCCGTCTAGCCACGAGAGAACTTCTCTCGTGGCTAGACGGCTACTCGTCCTACCGGAGTCCGTGTTCGAATCCCAGGTAATTCTCTTGTGATTTTTCTTTCTCTCACGCCTCACTAAAGTGCTTTGTCTACGATTTTTTCGAGGTTTAATCATACAATATTTGTTCTCTTACTTCACGTGGTCCAGAGTAGCCAAGAGATTGAATGTTGTCTCGCAGAGAGCGGAACAACAACGCAACACCTCAGATCATCAGAGAAAAAACACCATCCACCCCCACCCCCAAAACCCCCATTTCCCCCCCCCCCTCAACCAGCAAAAGCATTTCATCCCCCTTTAAACTTCTGACACTCATAGTGAGCTCATCTAAGACATCTCCTAGAGGCGTCTGAGATTTTGGTTTATAACCGCTTCACTACTTGTACTTGTACGAACTCCCTGTAACTGTGAGCTGTTGTTATTTGCAGCCGATGCTGTAGAGGCACAGCATAGTATCGGCATGGGAGCGGATTACGACAGCTACTATTTCAGTCCTGGAATACAGCTAAAAAGCAGGTGGTGTGAATGTCTTCTTTAGCAGACTCCACCACCATGGGGACTATGGCGATCCCTGCCCCGTTAGCCAGGCTAGGCCTGTTACTGGGCGTACCACGGAGAGGTGGGACAGGGTCTTGGTCTGCTATGGTTCGCTAACCCTGACGCTGGCATATCAGCTATGTGTCGCTGATTGCCTCACCAGACATGCGCGAAGCCGAAGATACCACAGGAAGTTCACGCCCACAACTTACTTTCCTTATCCACAGTGCCTCCGATTTTCTTCCTTTATATTCGACTTCATCCACGAGGAGAAACTATCGAGGGAAGACGCTGGCGATGGTTGGGACATGTGCTCCGGGTGACTGACGACTCACTACCAAACATAGCACTAAGATGGACACCACAGGGGAAAGAAGTAAGGGTGGACCAAAAGAGACATGGAGAAGAACAACAGAAAGGATGTTGAGCAATAGAGGGCTCACCTGCGCAAGAGCAGAAAAAAAGGCAACGGACAGGCATTTGTGGAAAACCCTTGCGGAAGCCCCATGTACCCTGGACACTTAAGGTTCAGAGAGAGAGAGAGAGAGAGAGAGAGAGAGAGAGAGAAATATTCGACTTCATACGGCGTTGCAGAACATGCCAGTCAGTTTTATAATCAGCTTCTGACTGATACAGCCAGAGAAGCTACTTGCTGGAATGGAAGCAAGAGCAGGCATGGGTGTGTCCGAAATACTCGTATTCTGGTTGCTAATGCTAGGACTAGTGATGTCAAACTGATCAAGACACTCTTGAACACTCCGCGACGCTGTTGGTGTTGATTTGCTGGATTACTACACCTTGGCTAAACTGGTTTTGTACTGGGGTGTATTTCAGGACAGCGGAGCCTACTGAAAAGTTTTCTTGTCAAATTCCCTCTTTAAAGCCGGGAAGCGACTGCAGGTCTGTCACAATTCCAGCTAAGAAAAGGAAAGGTGGGAAGAGATCACAAACATTTCTAGATGGTCATTCTCTTGTGTTTTTGTTTGCGCCGTTTTTATCTACCCTCGTGCGGTGCTCGGTGACTGAAACACAGATTTCTTGAGAGAGAGAATAGGGTTACTGGCTGCGTTTGGTCAAGCGATTAAAGAAAAGTTATCCTACAGTAATGGAACTTGCTGAATATCCATCCTTGCAGTTCCAGCCGCGAAAAATGAAAAATAAATTTCGAAAAATCCACGATCTGAATTCAACAAATTTTGAAAAAAAGAATTAAATGAAAAGAAAATGCTAGACTGCCGGTTCTCAACCTTTTTACATCAATGGACCACTTCTCTAACTACGTAATTTGTGGACCACCGTGTTATACGTTGTAATCGTTTTTATTCAATAGATGATATTTAATATCAAATAAATAACACAGCAACGGACCACTTGATAATGCTTCGAGAACCACTTTCAGTCCGTGGACCACACATTGGGAACCGCTGCGCTAGATCTGTTCTTAGAAAACACGATTTAGCATATGAAATAAATAACTACAAAAATAATATATTGTTAGTACTTTGTTAAATAAATTAAAAATTCATCAAATAAAAATCAGTCTTAATTCCGATGGTCTGTTAGCTGAGCTTGTGGTGGAGCCTATAAGAAAACCTAGGTTAGCAGCCGCTAGGTGGACAATAGCGCAAGTCTTTCAGGTACTGGCTCATAAGAAAAAGACAACAAAACATCGTTAATGCAGATCTTCGCTTCTTTCTGGGAAAAAAAACCAAACGTCTTCCTGATATTTGTCGTATCAGAGGCATAGAAGGATTAGCTCTGCCCCAGCCACCCATTGTCCCAGGCAGAAACAAGAGAGACTGGGTTCAAGATCTAACCCATGGTATCCATGGTATTCACAAAAACATGATCCTCCATTTGCTTTGTGGTTTGTAAAAATTCAGGTTCAGTATCTGAAAATAGAAGAAAGGATAAGAAGAGGAAGATAAATTGAAGGACTGCCTTGCTTAGTAAAGATAAAGACAGTCTTATCATTCCATAAAGACGTCCAGATCTTACTGGTGTTGGCTGCTTCTGTTTTTTTTTTCTCTCTTGACTGTTTAGTACTAAGAGCAAGAACTGGGAGATGAATTTTGTAAAATCACCTCCACCTTTACCCGCTCTCCCCCGAAGCCCGTCCCTTAAAAACAGGATAACTCCTTCCGGGCCCCCGGGACAATGTACCGGCTGGAATCTCCCCCTCACCGAGGCCTGCATTGAAGAGTAAGGAAAGTCTTCCATTCTCCCAGATCTAGGATTTGCTAGACACCCATTTCTGGAACTGGATGACTGTGACCCACTCCCAAATTTTCGTCATGAGATAAGAGTGAACCATCAACTCAAGCGCCCAGAACTGATCGCCAAGTTGGCGATCACTATTTCATGTAGACTATGATGACATGATTTATGGAAGTCGAGGCGGGAAATGTCTACCTGGTCCCCTTTTTCCTGCTTTATATTTATTCCTTACGAGACTTCTTCTTCGTTCGCATTGTCTGTCTATATCTGCAGTCCTGTCTCTTGGATAAATTTCATTGTTTTTTGTAATTCATGTATGGAACCGTAGAGCTTATCTTCTTTAGTGGTTTCACTGGGCCAGTAATTATTTCTCAGTGTCTCGTAGTTGATGGAGGATATGTTCCACAGTTTGGGGCACCTGGGCACATGTACATAGATTAGTAGTACCAACCTTAAACTTTGTATACAAATGACTTCGGAGTCGGGTGTGTCCTGTTCGGAGACGGAAGATGGTGACTTGTTCCTTTCTGTTTAGCATGTGATAGTCATCATGTGGTGGTGTTTGTGGCTTCCTGTAGGTTTTTATCATGCTTTTCTTCTGATTATAGGTGACTGGTATGTCTGGTTGCTCCATTTCAGTGCCCTCTTTGGCCAGATGGTCAGCTTTCTCATTGCCTGGTATCCCACAGTGGGAGGGAATCCATTGCAAAGTGACTCCATGCTGTAAGCCAATTTTTGACAAGGCATCTTTAAGGTCTGGTAGTTTGTTGCACTGAAGAGCTTCCAGTACTGATCTTGCATCTGTGAGAATTACTACAGGACATGTATCAATTCTGGAGTCTGATAGTTTTTCAACTGCAGCAATAATTGCCCTAACTTCTGCATCAAAGTTGTTGCAGTATTTACCAGTGGGTATGGAAATCTTGTCAGTGGTGTTGTTTGATATTCAATATATGCTCCTGCCCCTCCATTCTTTATGGCATTATGTGCAGATCCATCTGTATACACACGTATCCAGGTGTCACATGGATATGTGTCATCTAGAACACTAAGTGTGGCTGTTGATCTTACAAGACTGATTCCTTACGAGACAAATGCTGCACACTGTGTCAGCCGCCATGTGAATCATTAAAAACAGTAAAACCATTTTTTTATGTTGCCCCTTTCAAGACGCTTTCAACATGTTCAACATGCAAATTACCAGACTTGTCATCGGAACGGCAAGTATTGTGTCCGGGTACGCGAACAATGAATAATACAGAGAAGGGATAAATGAATATATTAGTTTATGTTCATTCACTTTGATAACATACCATTTTCCTGTAGTTCTCTGTGGAGTTTTATTTTTGAACTTCTTTGTATCTGCTTTCTAAGCAGCATTGTCTGTTTGAGATAGTTGACCTCCTTGTAGGTAGGAACTAAAAGCTAATAGTGACAAAAGTTGATATTCTTCTGTCGGTGTTCAGCCATTATAATTACGTGGTATCATGATGTCAGGTCTGTCTGGGTCATTGACATTTCGCATTTAATATTTGACTCTTTGATCCAGGCTTGCTGGGGTTGTTATTGTTGTTGGATTTCTTTCTTTCTTTCTTTCTTCTGTGGTGCTGAATACTCACCTTTACAACCTTGCGTACGTAAATTTTTTTTGCAGGTAGACTATGTTCATCGACCGTACACATTCTTACACGCTGTCCTACTATATTATTCGGAGATTGGGTGATGACTAAGACCATACAGCGGAGGATACAAACATTCATGAACCACTGCCTGAGAAGGATTCTAAAAACCAAACGACAGAACAAGACCAGGAACGAAGGAGGTCTGGAAAAGAGCAGGACAAGAGTCTGTGAACTGTCTAGAAAATAGAGGAGGATTGGACACACACTGAGGAAACCAGACGCCAGCATAACAAGACAGGCACTGACATGGAACTATAATATATAACTACAATAATATGGTCAGGTAAAGAAGATCTTCATGAAGGAGGAGTAGCATATATTATAATAAAAGAAGCATCAAGAGCACTGCTGAAATGGACACCTATAAATGAGAGATTATTATATGCACGATTCAGCTCAAGATTCACGAAGCTGTCTATTATAGTTTGTTATGCACCAACAGAAGCAGCTGAAGAGGAATTAAAAGAAGATTTTTACAACAGCCTCTAAGCCACAATAGAAACAATACCCAAGCAAGATATGCTACTCATCTTGGGCGACGTCAATGCAAAAATAGGTGAGGGAAATGAAGATAGAAGAAGAATCGTGGAAAGAGAAGGAATCGGAGAAATAAATGAAAATGGAGAAAGACTTGCAGTTTCTGTGAAGAAAACATGATGACCATCAGAGGGACAATTTTCCAACATAAAAACATCCATAAAGTGACTTGGATACATAAAGTCCCCAGATAAAACCACAGAAAACCAAATCGATCACATACTAATAAACAACAAGTGGAAACGGTCACTACAAGATGTGCGAGCATGGAAAGGAGCAGATGTAGGAAGTGATCACAACCTTCTGGTAGCAAAAATAAAACTAAAATTAAAGAAGCCAAAATTGGAGAACACAGAAAGACGACGTTTTGATATAAGAAAACTGAAAGACCAGCAAACAAGAAATGAATTCTCAGTAGTACTTAAGAACCGCTTCAGTGTCCTACAAGACGAAGCAGAAATGTCCATACTAGAGTTCAATAAAACACTACTGGAAACAGCGAAAGAGGTGCTAGGATACCGGAAACGGAGAAAAGAGGAATGGATAAGCAAGACCACATGGGAAAAGATAGAGCAAAGAAAAGAAATCAAGGGAAAATTACTGAACACCAAATCACAAAGGCTAAAAGAACAAGTTTTAAGTAATTATGCACAAAAAGACAAAGAAGTGGAAGAATCATGCCGTCAAGATAAACGTCAATACTATGACAACTTAGCAGAGGCAGCAGAGAAAGCAGTATATGCAAAGGACATGAAAACCATATACAAAATCACAAAGCAGATGACAGGTAACTTCAGCTCAAGATTTGAGATTGCAGTATGGACACATAAGGGACAACTGGTCAGTGGAGAAAGAGAAAAAAATTGAAAAATGGAGGGAACACTATAACACCCTACTAAACAGAACACAAGCAGTACAAACAATAGACATACCTGAAGCAAAAACGGAACTAAACATCTATACAGGACCAATAACAATAAATGAAGTAAACGAGGCAATAAAGAAGCTAAAATCAGACAGGGCACCAGGTGAAGATGTAGTGACTGCTGAAATGTTGAAAGTAGAAGAAACAGAAACACCAAAACAACTGTGCCGGATACTACAACAAATTTGGGATCTAGAAAAATCTCCAGAGGAGTGGAAAACTGGCCTTATAGTAAAACTACCAAAGAAGGGTGACCTCAGAGATTGCAGGAACTGGAGAGGCATTACCCTACTGCCACTCACCAGTAAAGTATTTTGCAGAATAATCATCAACAGAATTGTACCAGCACTTGAGGGAAAACTTCGGGAAAAGCAGGCAGGATTTAAGAAAGGAAGATCATGCATAGACCACATATTTGCACTTAAACAAATATTATAACAGTCAAATGAGTGGCATAGCACAACATGTGCATTGTTTATAGATTTTGAGAAAGCCTTTGACAGTGTCAACAGAGATGCACTGTGGAAAATCCTAAGATGGCATGGCCTCCCCCATAAAATAGTGAAAGTAATCAAAGCCCTATACGAGGATTTTCAGTGCAAAGTGATCTGTGGACAACATACTTCCAGCAGCTTTAGGGTACAAACAGGAGTGAAGCAAGGATGTGTACTATCACCAACATTATTTATCTTGGCAGTAGACTGGTTAATGAAGGAGGCAACATCAGACAAACGCAGAGGATTACAATGGACCCTTGACACAGTGCTGGAGGACCTTGACTTTGCGGACGACATTTGTCTACTATCAAGCAGCCACAAAATATGCAAGATAAAATAAACAAGCTAACTCAGAATGCAAACAAGATCAATGTAGGAAAAAACAAAGTTAATGAAGCAAAATGTGAACAACAGAAATGTACTCAGAGTAGATAGCAAGTTAGTGGAGGAGGTCAACGAATTTGTATACCTTGGCAGCAGAGTAGTAGAAAACGGAGACAGCACAGAGGACATCAACAGTAGACTTACTAGAGCAAACCAGGCTTTTGCAGTACTGCAGACTATACGGAAATCTAAAAAACTAAGCATGAATACGAAAATCAGGATATTTAAGAGTAATGTTCTAAGTGTACTACTCTATGGAAGTGAATGCTGGAAAATCACCAAAACTGTAGAAAACAAGTTGAATTCTTTCCAGACTAAATGTTTATGAAGAATTAGAAAAATATTTTGGCCAAACACTGTAAGAAATACATCTTGTTGGCAGAAATGCAGATGAAGCCACTGACAGCAATTATTGAGGAAAGACGCTGGCGATGGTTGGGACATGTGCTCCGAATGACTGACAACTTACTACCAAAAATAACACTAAGATGGACACCACAGGGGAACAGAAGTAAGGGTAGACCAAAAAGAGACATGGAGAAGAACAACAGAGAGGATGTTGAGCAATAGAGGGCTCACCTGGGCAAGAGCAGAAAAAAAAGGCAAAGAACAGCATTTGTGGAAAACATTTGTGGAAACCCCATGTGCCCTGAGCACTTAAGGTTCAGAGAGAGAGAGAGAGAGAGAGAGAGAGAGAAAGAGAGAGAGATACTGCCAATAAAGTGAGGAGCAATGATGATGATGACATTCTTACACGTGCTTAGTTTTTGGATCAGTTTTGCTTTCCCATTTGATCTGTGCTCACTGGACCAGGCTGTGGTGTGTTTCTACGGGGCGTCACTGGGAAGTAGAGCAGGGTCTCAGTCAGCTTTTGTTCGGTGCGTCACTGGGAAGTAGAGCAGGGTCTCAGTCAGCTTTTGTTCGGTGCGTCACTGGGAAGTAGAGCAGGGTCTCAGTCAGCTTTTGTTCGGGGCGTCACTGGAAAGTAGAGCAGGGTCTCAGTCAGCTTTTGTTCGGTGCGTCACTGGGAAGTAGATCAGGGTCTCAGTCAGCTTTTGTTCGGGGCGTCACTGGGAAGTAGAGCAGGGTCTCAGTCAGCTTTTGTTCGGTGCGTCACTGGGAAGTAGAGCAGGGTCTCAGTCAGCTTTTGTTCGGGGCGTCACTGGGAAGTAGATCAGGGTCTCAGTCAGCTTTTGTTCGATGCGTCACTGGGAAGTAGATCAGGGTCTCAGTCAGCTTTTGTTCGATGCGTCACTGGGAAGTAGAGCAGGGTCTCAGTCAGCTTTTGTCGGTGCGTCACTGGGAAGTAGAGCAGGGTCTCAGTCAGCTTTTGTTCGATGCGTCACTGGGAAGTAGATCAGGGTCTCAGTCAGCTTTTGTTCGGGGCGTCACTGGGAAGTAGAGCAGGGTCTCAGTCAGCTTTTGTTCGGTGCGTCACTGGGAAGTAGAGCAGGGTCTCAGTCAGCTTTTGTTCGGGGCGTCACTGGGAAGTAGATCAGGGTCTCAGTCAGCTTTTGTTCGATGCGTCACTGGGAAGTAGATCAGGGTCTCAGTCAGCTTTTGTTCGATGCGTCACTGGGAAGTAGAGCAGGGTCTCAGTCAGCTTTTGTCGGTGCGTCACTGGGAAGTAGAGCAGGGTCTCAGTCAGCTTTTGTTCGATGCGTCACTGGGAAGTAGATCAGGGTCTCAGTCAGCTTTTGTTCGACGCGTCACTGGGAAGTAGATCAGGGTCTCAGTCAGCTTTTGTTCGGGGCGTCACTGGAAAGTAGAGCAGGGTCTCAGTCAGCTTTTGTTCGGTGCGTCACTGGGAAGTAGATCAGGGTCTCAGTCAGCTTTTGTTCGATGCGTCACTGAGAAGCAGAGCAGGGTCTCAGTCAGCTTTTGTTCGATGCGTCACTGGGAAGTAGAGCATGGTCTCAGTCAGCTTTTGTTCGGTAACTCCGAAGTAAGCCCTCAACTTTGGGCAACGGCGAATTTAGACTAGATGAGACCCTAAGTTGCAATGCAGAATTTAGACTAGATGAGACCCTAAGTTGCAATGCAGAATTTAGGCTTGGTGAGGCCCTAAGTTGAAATGTAGAATTTAGACTTGGTGAGACCCTAAGTTGCAATGCAGAGTTTAGACTTGGTGAGGCCCTAAGCCATCGCCTACCAGAGGAATTCTGTAAAGCGGTGTAAAATGAAAAAATACCCTGCTCTGCCATTCCCCCCACCCCCACCCCCCACCTCTTTCTCCATAGTGAGATACACATGCTGGACCTACCTCTCACTGGACCTGCCCTCAGCTATATAAAAGTAAAGCCAGAAGTCATGTGAGGCCTTCAAGCTGTAGCGTGTGTAGTTTATGTGCTAAATGTGAGGCCTTCAAGCTGTAGCGTGTGTAGTTTATGTGCTAAATCCACTACGGGCCTCAGAACTTTCTCATTCAACCTGAGTATTGTGCCCCCCCCGGGGTCTCCTCTTTTCACCCCCGGTTCCCCCCGGGGGTCTCCTCTTTCCACCCCCGATTCCCCCCCCCCCCGGTGTCTCCTCTTTCCACCCCCGGTTCCCCCCCCCTCAAAAAAAAACTAATTCATCTATGCTTCCGAACTCCGCTGCTACAAACATAAAATGTAATGAACAAGGGGGGGGGGGGGGGGGGGAATTAACTGAAAACGGAAAAAAAAAAAATCTGATGTCTTCGTTGATACACAAAACAATGAGCCCAGACTCTGAACATTTTGAACGACGGAAATACAAAATTTCAGTACATGCAGAAATAAATTTGACCTTGAATGGTTTGACCAAAACTGCCGCACATAAATGCAAGAGAAACTTCAGATCTTAAGCAAGGATTCAGCTAAACTGGGACTATACATTAACAGACAAAAAAACAAAGACAATGAAAAGTAATAATGCAAGCAATAGCCTCATGGTAATTGAGAGAGTGCCAACTGAGGAAGTAGAGTATTTCACATATTTAGGCAGCATAGTGGATAAATACGGGAAAATGGAAAAAAGATGTTAAAGCTAGAATAACCAAGGTCAGGACAGGATTTATCCAACTTAACAAAATATGGTTATCTAAGAACATCAAAACAAGAACCAAACTTAGGCTTTTCAATACAAACATAAAGACTGTCCTAGTATATGGTTCAGAGACATGGCTTATAACCAAGACAATACAACAGAGGGTACAAACATTCACGAACTACTGCTTGAGGAGGATTTTAAACATTAAATGGCAGGGCAAGATCAGGAACGAGGAGGTCTGGGAAAGGGCAGGACAAGAACTTATGAACCTACAAATCATGCATAGGAAATGGAGGTGGACTGGCCACACTCTGAGTAAACCCGACACCAGCATAGCAAGACAGGCACTGACATGAAATCCTCAAGGAAATAGAAAGCGAGAAATAAACAGAAGGAACAAGTCACCATCTTCCGTCTCCGAACGGGACACAGCCGACTCCGAAGTCATATGTATACAAAGTTTAAGGTTGGTACTACTAATCTGTGTACATGTTCCCAGGTGCCCCAAACTGTGGAACATATCCTCCAGAACTGCATCAACTACGAGTCACTGAGAAATAATTACTGGCCCAGTGAAACCACTAAAGAAGATAAGCTCTATGGTTCCATACATGAATTACAAAAAACAGTGAAATTTATCCAAGAGACAGGACTGCAGATATAGACAGACAGTGCGAACGAAGAAGAAGAAGAAGAAGAAGAAAGCGAGAAAGACCTAGACTTACTTGGAGAAGAGAGATTATGACAGTGCTCAGAGACAAGGGATGCACATGGAAGGAAGCAGAGAATAATTCCAAGAACAGGGATAACTGTTATGCTCTCGTAGGAGCGAAAGGCGATGATGATGATGATGATGATGATGATGATGATGATGATGATGATGATGATGATGATGATGATTTGACCAAAGCAAAATAATTTTTTTTAAAAAAGTGTTTTGACAGGTCACGAGGTGTACAGAGGCGTAGCTGAGTCTAAGACACTTAACTGTAGAAATAAAAGATTTGAAAGAAATTTTAATGAAGCGAAGAACCTCAACTCATCAGAAGTGCAAATCTATGGATCATCATCATCATCATCATCATTATCATCATCATGTGAAGTCTTCACACTTAAAGCTTGACCTGACATGGTTCTTCAGTTGTCCTCCGTTCCCTGCTCTCATGGTACACACCGGAAATGCTGATTTTTCTACTTCTCTACGTGTCCTCGTCACGTGAGTGGCGCAGTGGTAAGTGTGCTTGCCTCTCACACGAAGGTCGGTGGACACGAGTGTTTGATTGTTCCGATATCTAACTGTACATAGTTCAGTATCTACTACTCCAGTGTCTAGCAGTCCATTGTCTAACAGTCCATTGTATAACAGTCAGGTGTTTAACAGTTCATTGTCTCACAGTCGGGTGTTTAACATTCCGACTCTCTGGCACGTTACAAATGAGCAAGTAATAAAATATTGCATGAGAAATGTAAAGAAAGAAACTGTGGCACTGAAAAATAAACCGGTTGCTGTTTCGTTAAAATTTTGTTCCAGCTTTTTTTAAAATTATAAACACCATCCTAGAAATGTAACAATCATTCAGATATATGCACCTACATCAGAAGCAGAAGAAGAGGAAGTAGAAAACTTTTATAACACACTGCAAACGACAATAGACCAGGTACGGAAAAATAATATTGTATTAATAATGGGTGATTTTAATGAAAAAATTGGTACAGAAAGAGCAGAAGACGAAGGACATGTTGTAGGGAAATTTAGCATAGGACATAGAAATGAGGCAAGTGACAATCTAATGGCGTTTTGCATGGAAAATGAGCTAATGATCGCTAATACACTTTTTAAACAACATCCAAGAAGACTTTACATATGGACATCACCTGATGGTAAAACCAGGAATCAAATAGATTACATTTTAGTGCAAAGAAGGTGGAGATCAAGTATAACATCAGCAAAAACTTTACCAGGTGCTGATTGTGACACGGACCATGAGTTATTAATAGCAGACATGAAGATAAAGATAAAAAAGACAGTTACGGGATCAAGACCACTCCGCTTTGATCTTACAAATATACCAGAACAATACGGTATAGAAGTGAAGAACCATTTCGAAATCTTGATGGCTGTACAGGAGGAGATGACACCAGATGAATTGGCTACGCAGGCCAAAGATATCTTAATAACAACAGCTAAAGACATGGTTCCAGTAAAGAAAACACAAAAGAATGGATGGATTACAGCAGGTACACTAGAACTGATAAAACAACGTAGAGAAATGAAGACGCAATGGAAAGTGACAAACAACAACACAGAGAAATATAAAACTTTAACAAAAGAAGTACGAAGAAACATAAGAAAAGACAAAAACAATACATACAAGATTGTTGTGAAAGAATAGAAGAACATCACAAGTGTGGAAGAGATAGTGAAATGTTTAAAGAAATGAAGACATTGACGAGAAATGTCACACCTAAGCTAAATGTAATTTGTGATGAGATGGGGAATGCCTTGTCAGAGACAGAGGAAATTCTAGAAAGATGGAAGGAATATTGCAAAGGACTGTATGAAACAACCGACTGTGGAAACAGAAATCTACAGTGTGAATTATTATTGGAGGAGAAAGAACCTGAACCGACAATAGAAGTTTTATGGGCAATAAAGAATCTGAAAAATGGTAAATCATCAGGATGTGATGAGATAACAGCTGAATTTATTAAAGCAGGAGGAAAGGAGTGTGCAACAATCTATCATGCACTGTACAAAAAGATATGGCATTCAGGTATTTGGCTAAAAGAATGGAAAAGAATTGTATTCATAGCACTGCCAAAAAAGGGTAACCTGAAATTATACACAAATTGCAGAAATGTCGCCCTGATTAGTCATGCCAGTAAAATTCTGTTAAAAATCATAATGGGTAGACTTCGCAAGAAAATAGAAGAAGAAGTCAATATGGTCCAAGCTGGTTTCAGGCAAGGAAGAGGATCAAGAGATCATATATTCAATCTAAGATTAATAATAGAGAAATGCAGAGAGTTTAATGTGAATCTACGTTTATCCTTTATAGACTACTCAAAGGCATTTGATTGTGTACAACACCAGAAACTTTGGGAAATAATGGAAAAAATGGGATTTCCAACACATTTGATACAATTAACATCACTGCTGTATCTAGACCAATAAGCAGCAGTAAGAATAAACGGTGAAACAACAAATTTGACATAAAACAAAGGGTCCGTCAGGGGTGCATATTGTCACCCTACTTATTTAACTTGTATACTGAAAATATAATGAGGAATGTTAGAGAAGATGTAGACAAATAATATTACGATGCCATAACAATTGGAGGTTATGAAATACCAGAGATTAGATATGCTGATGACACAGTGTTACTATCCACAATACAAAAAGGAATGGAAAAACTAATTATGTCAGTCCGTAAGAACAGCAAAGAACAGAACCTCTATCTTATGCAAAGAAAACTTCGCTGCTGGCGAGATTCTTCAGCTGCCGTGTGTGAAGCGGTGCTCCTCCCGGCCAATGAAGAAATGTGCAAATGTGGTTGCAGCGCAGCATCACTGCGGAAAAGGTGGTAGAAAGGATAAAGCGAAGCAAACAGTTAAATCACGGCACCTCTGGTCTGGAGGTCGGCCACGTCCTGAGTGCAGTCATATCGGGTGAAATGCATGAATCGGCTTGTCCCAGAGGTTAAGACACTGCTGGCAAGACTCTTCAAATGCCGCGCGTGGAGTGAAGCTCCTCCCGGTCAAGGAAGAAATGCGGAAAAGAAATAAAGGTTGCTGTGCGGTGCCGATGTGAAAAGGTGGTGGAAAGGATAAAGTGAAGTTTAATCGGTATGTCCAGTAGTGTCACTGCGAGAGCTACACATACCACTGCGCCTCTGCTCTAAAGGCCGGCCACGTCCGAAATACACCTACACTGGTGAAATATGCCTAAACCGGCACACACCAGGGGTGGAACTTGATGGCTAGACATGTCATACCACCTCCGTTCTAGAGGTCAGTCACGCCTGATATACACCCATACTGGTGGATTTTGCCTAAACCGGCTCACACCAGTGGTGAACCTTAAAGGCTACGCATGTCACAGTACCTCTGCTCTAGAGGTCGGTCACGTCCCAAACACGCCCATACTGGGATAATATGCCTAAACCGGCTCAACCCAGGGGTGGAAGTCACTAGTGGCGAGGATTCGTCCTCCTGGACAAAAGCTCCATCCTGGTCACAACTAGGAAGGGTAGCTCCAACGACCGCAAAATGCTGAAGTCGGAGACACTGGACCAGGGCAGTCTAGATAGGCAACCACCTCTCACCCGGCGGGGATGTTTGCGTATCCTAATCACGCTGAGGTTTTCCGGTGAGAAAGTCCAACTCTGGACTGGATGGGCAACCACCTCTCACCCGGCGGTGATACACGGGTATCTCAAAACACGTCGAGGTTTTCCGGTGAGAAGTCCAACTCTGGCCTGGGTGGGCTACCACCTCTCACCCAGCGGAGATGCACTGATATCCTAAACACGTCGAGGTCTTCCGATGAGAAAGTCCAACCCTAGACTAAACTGGTGCAACGAAAACCACGGTATTACGCAATTCCGCTTCTGAGACCCACCAAGAATACAGGCTAAAGCCCTGTGATACTCTGAACCCCTTGTGGTTCTCTCGTGGATCTCGTGTGGTCCATTCCGGGACCGCACAGGAGACCACGGGACCTAACGAAGACCACAGGCGTAATTTCAGTAGGATCACAGTGCGGTCTTGGTGGTAGAAGCGAACGAAGAAGAAGAAGAAGAAACAAAGAAAACTAAATTGATGACAACTGACAAAACAAACAAGGCAGCTGAAATATATATCAATGAGGAAAAATTGGAAGAAGTGAAGAGTTTTGAATATATTGGATCACTGCTAACTAATAATGGAGATACAATGAGGGAAATTAAAAGGAGGACATCTGTCGCTCTTCAGAAAGTAAAACAAATAAAGAATCTGTGGAGAGGAGCAGACAGAACTACAAAAATAAGATTTTAAAGGTCATGCATCTTTCCCATCGCAACATATGCCTGTGAGACCTGGACACTTAACAAAACAGCTGAGAAACACATAAATGCCTTTGAATGTAAATTCTACAGAAAAGTTCTCCAAATATCGTGGACACAAAAAAGAACAAATTTATCTATACTACAAGAGCTTAATATTGAAGAATGCTGGCTAGTAAAGAGGATTAAACAGAGAAAACTTAAATATTTTGGACACATTAAACGTCATGATAATTTAGAGAAGACCGTATTGGAAGGATACATAATGGGAAAAAGAAAAAGAGAAAGACCAAAACGAAGATGGCTGCAAGAAATCGTTGACGATCTGCAAATGGACGCAGCAGCAGCAGGCCATCTTGCTCACAACCGAGAGGCCTACAGGAGTGCTGTTTGGGAGGCAAGCTCCGCAAAGGACATGCAAATGAATGAATGATAAACACCATATTCTCCTGGAAGGTCTTTAGCGGGAACACAGTTTTAGAACCTTTGATGACAAATGCACGAGTAAACAAATGTCATCAACCTACGGACTTATCTAGGGTTTGGAGCTGGGGCCAGGCATTGGCTGCTTCAAACTGGGACAAACACACACACACACCACACTCACACACACACACATTGATGACAGCGACAAGTCATTGGCCGAATCTCTCTGAGAAACGAGGTCTAGACAAATCTCAAAAAGTACAAACAGAACAGACAGAAAACACACAAACAAACGGTTTATATTTGTATCTTCTTCGACCGCTTACATATAGACGCCGACCTGTCTGTCAAAAGCTTCTGGCGTGTCTCTGGCTTTTACCTGCCCGACAAGCTGAAGACAGCCACTACTGATGAGCTCACCTGTGCCGCTGGATAAATAATCGACCAGCATCTGCTGCAGGACTGTTCTTTGTACAAGGAGAAAAGACGAGCACGAACATCACGTACATCAATCAAGACCAATTTGTATGACGCTGCTGACGGTCTGGGGCAGTGGAAAGAAAGAGAGAACGAGAGAGAGACAGAGACAGAGAGAGAGAGAGAGAGAGTCTAGCTGGGTGATAAAGTGATACTGTCCAAAAGAAACAAAGAGTCGGATAGAGAGTGTCTGGCTCCCAGATTTGCTGTAATTTTTTGTGAGTGGATGACTTTGGTAAGCGGGGCTTGTCGTGGTAATGATCCTTGAGTTTTCTGAAACAATTCTCTCTCTCTCTCTCTCTGTCTCTCACTCTCTTTCTCTTTATCTGTCTCTCTCTTTCTCTCTCTGTCTGTCTGTCTCTTTCTCTCTCTGTCTCTTTCTCTCTCTCTCTCTCTCTCTCTCTCTCTCTCTCTGTCTCTCTCCCTTACAACTCTTGTTGCACGATTCTACGCTATATTTTCTGTTTTTTCGTCCTTCTTGCTTGTCCTTTCATTTCTCTTTCGCCCCTCCCCGGGCCATTCTCTATCTATCTATCTATCTATCTATCTATCTATCTATCTATCTATCTATCTATCTATCTATCTATCTCCTGCCTGAGTGTGTTAAACTATAGCAACACCAAATATATGGAGCTGAAACAAATTACGTATTTCTTTCCACACATATAGTTAAGTTTAGATAGTTATATTCAGTCTTTAGAGAACACCAACTCAGCACAGATAGTTACGTTTATATAGTTACATTCAGTCTTTAGAGAACACCAACTCAGCACAGATAGTTACGTTTATATAGTTACATTCAGTCTTTAGAGAACACCAACTCAGCACAGATAGTTAAGTTTATATAGTTACATTCAGTCTTTAAAGAACACCAGCTCAGCACAGATAGTTACGTTTATATAGTTACATTCAGTCTTTAGAGAACACCAGCTCAGCACAGATAGTTACGTTTATATAGTTACATTCAGTCTTAGAGAACACCAGCTCAGCACAGATAGTTACGTTTATATAGTTACATTCAGTCTTTAGAGAACACCAGCTCAGCACAGATAGTTACGTTTATATAGTTACATTCAGTCTTTAGAGAACACCAGCTCAGCACAGATAGTTACGTTTATATAGTTACATTCAGTCTTTAGAGAACACCAGCTCAGCACAGATAGTTACGTTTATATAGTTACATTCAGTCTTTAGAGAACACCAGCTCAGCAGGACATGATAAAATTAGCAACAAGATGCTTTCCCCCTGTTGCACTACGTGTTTCACTGACACTAACGCGCACATACAATGTTTACAAGCAAAACATCGTTTCCTTGATATGCAAGAAAACAATCTACTGATAAGCAGTCAAGTTTTGGACCAAATCATTCCTGCATAACATTCTAAGCTTAGACAATCAGTCAAATTCTAGACCAGATCACTCTTGTCACACAGTTCTAACGAAAATGACCGAAAACTGGCTATCTGATATCAATGATGATGAATTGTGAGGTGCTGTCTTTGGTGATTTCAAGAAAGAATTCGATATGACTGACCATGAGATTCTTGCAAGAAAGCTGGAAGGGTATAGATTACACTAAGACCTGACAAAGTTTATTACATCTTTTCTCTCAGGCAGGGAAGTAGTTTGCTTTAGAAACAAAATACCTGACTCGTCTGTGGTTGATACTGGTATTCCTCAGTGTTCCTTTCTTGATCCTCTTCTCTTTGATTATCTACATTAACGATTTTTCACTTCATTTAAAGCGCTCTTCGTATGCTCTTCTTTGCTGACAACTGCACAGTTTACAATAGTTTACATCAGTAACCTACAAGTCACACTTCAGAATGATATAAATAATCTGATTAAATAATCTCTCCTTCTCTCTCCCCCTCTCTCTCCCTTTCTCTCTTTCTTCCTTCCTCTCTCCGTCCTCTCTCTTTCACCCTCTCTCTCCCTCTTTCTCCCTCTCTCTCTTTCTCCCTCTCTCTCTCCCTTCCTCCCTCTCTCTCCCTCTCTCTCTTCCTCTCTTTCTCCCTTCCTCTCTCCCTCCTCTCTCTTTCTCCCTCTCTCTCTCTTCCTCCCTCTCTCTCTTCCTCTCTTTCTCCCTTCCTCTCTCTCTCCCTCTCTTTCTCCCCCTCTTCCCCTTCTCTCTCCTTCTCTCTCTTCCTCTCTTTCTCCCTTCTCCCTCTCTCTCTCCCTTCCTCTCTCTCGCTCTCTTCCTCTCTTTCTTCCCCCTCTCCCCTCTCTCTCTCTCTCTCTCTCTCTCTCGTTTTGGAGTTGAAATGACAAAATTCTCCTTTGTATTCTTGCTCTCCTTTACTCCGCACCTGATAAAGATAAGCATTTACGCCGTTTTGGGGGAAAAAAAAACAAACTATACAAACAGACATTGCTGCTTGAAAAGTCAAGGCCGTTGAGTCTTTGTTGACTCTGACTCTTATCAGTAAGTCCACGGACTTCAGCAACTTCTGTGAACTTACTTTTAAAATGTCGGTGAACCCTGACAAAGAAACAATTGGTAACTTTGTTTTCCAGTGACGTTTAGCAGATTTTATTTTCAATACTGAACGTGTGGGCAAAGAATATATTTGAGTTTTTAGCTCATCGGTGTGAAATCAGCTAATCTTGTTGTCTAAAATTGTTTCACCATGAAGAAAAATGCATTTAGACAGTTTGGTTGTCTGGGTTAAACTTTCTGCACTACACCCGTCGGCCCGGCTCATTATTTGTTTATAAATTAATATTTTTGAATGTTATTTATTTAACTTCATGTTTTCTAATGTTATTTTTGTTTATTTATTAATGTTTATCTTGACCTCACGGTTATGTTATGTTGTAGATGGATCATTGCACTCGGGATACGTCCATAGATGCTTCGATCTCCTCCTTACTATGTAGCTCAGCATACAATGTGCCAGTTCGGCATTGACTGAAGATTCTTCTCACGCGCAAGGAGTAGCGCCCAGTCCTAGCGATGCCATTCTCCACTTCCCAGCTCGTACATCCGAGACAGCCATGTCAAGTCACCTCGTCTCACTACTCTGCTCTTCAAAGCTCTATGAGGTTACTAAAATGTATAAACTGGGGGGGGGGGGTAGGAACAGCTTTATTACTTAACGGGTACAAAGTTGTGACCTTTCGGCGTGAGCCTTAACCATACAAATACATACAGGGCGAAGAAATAGAGAGAGGAGATAAAGTATAGATTCACATGCTGTTTAAAAAAAAAGGGAAATAAAATGAACAGAGCACTTAGCTGTGACTTGTAAGAAGATGTGGCTTCTCCGCCGCTTGTTCAGAATGTGGTGGAGTGTAGAGAATGTTTAAATGGAGACTTGTGATGTGTGATAGATGAGTCGTAACTGAGGGCGTAGGGTGGGGAAACCGGGGGGGGGGGGGGGGGGGAGAGAGCGATACGAAGTTAACCTAGCCAGCAGACAGTGAAATAGATGATTATAGTTGGGGTAGATGGGTTGTGTGTAATTCTGTGAGGAGGTTATGAACTATAAGTAAAAAATGAGAAGGGAGTGGAGGTTAGTGGTGAGGGATTATGATTGTTGAAGAGGGGAATGTTAGGTGTAGCTGAATAGCGAATTCAAACCATGTGGTTCCAGCGTCCCATAATCCTGAATGTATCGGGTTTCAAGCGCTAGGCAGCTTGTGTCATCTGCGTGAAATTGTTTGATGGCTGTTACCAGAAAATCAGATTTGGCTCTGCGGTTGGAGCCATTGAAATGATGCAGGACTAGTTTTGAAGTATCCTGGGCGATATCGTACAGATGCTTCTGCATGCGGTCCCATAATCTGAGGCCAGTCTCACCAATATACGTTATCCTGAATCTTTTGCATACGATGAATATATCACATTACGGGACTCGCATGTGAATCCCTCATGAAGAGTGAGGATAGTTTTGGGAAAGGTGATCATTTTCGTTTCCCAGACTACAGGGTAAGTAACGCAGCCAAGGCATTTACATTTTCAGATGTCAACATATGTAAGGCTCTGCTTCAAGTGGCTGTGGACGAGGAAGTCCTTAAGATTTGGCTCAAGCTTGCATAGGGGTGGATCAGAGAAAATGTTTTGAATGTCGGGGTGGAGTTGGATGAGTGACAGATAACGATAAAGAATTTTCTTAACCATTTGACCAAACGGGTGAAAAGGCAGTACTAACTTAACCCTGTCGGAAGGGGTAACAGGCTTTTTTCTGAATGCTTCTTTGCGACTCACTAGTTGGATACGGTTGAAGGCTTCACGAAGGATATTTTCTGGGCAGTGGCGATGACAGAAAAATTCTAATAATTCTGAGGTTATTAACATTGTCAGCAGGGGCCAATGGCTGGCCATCATCTATGGTGGCCGCACCAGCCAGTTTATCAGCTCTCTCATTGTTTGACGATACACTAGAACAGAGGTTCCCAAACTGTTTCTGACTACGACACACATAAATTTCTGTACCGACACATTTGTGTTGCATGATGTTGAAGTATTGTGCAGGTAACCACACACACACACACATATATATATATATATATATATATATATATATATATATATATATAATTTTCAAAGTTTATACGCTCATGTGCCGTGCCGGATAACGATAGCGATCTTGGTACTCCATCTTGGACGGTCCTTGGTGTTTCCGATTATTTCAGATCCTATCCTTTTTTCCATGCCACTTGGTATGCTTCTTTGTCATCCTTTTGTTACCTGTCCTAGTTTCTCAACCATAAAGCAATACTGGCTCTATATAGCACTGTAAAACTCTTTTCCTTAATTTTATGACATTTTCTTATTTGTTAATATCTTCATGTCATAAAAAGTCTGCTCGTGACTTACCTGTTCGTGTTTTATCTCATTTGTGCACGTGGCATCAACTGTTATTGATGTTCCTAAGTAATTTCTTTTATTTACTTGTGTCAGTGTCTTCGCGTTTAATGTTACATTATTTTCTATACAGTTGTGCCTCGGGTCACGAACGCCTCTAGTCACGAACAAATTGGCCCACGAACACAATTTTCGAACAAATATTGACTCGACCCGCGAACAATGCCTCGGCTCGCGGACAGCATCAGATGTACTCAGGTCTGTGGACTGTGAACATTGTTTGTCGTTGCGTTGTTCTTGATATAATTTGTTTTTTGCTTTTTCCATTAAATTAACCCTCATTATGGCTCATAAGAAAGTGAAAAGTGTTAGTGACAGTGGTGTAGAGAAGCCTCAGCGTATTACAGTACAAACGAAGAAGAAAACAATAACTAAACATGAGAATGGTGTTCGTGTTTCTGATCTCGCCAAGCAGTAAGACATGGCTAAATCTACGATCTGTACGATCTTAAAGAACAAAGATGCGCCCTAACAAAACTGTGACCAGCAAAGCAGTGGACATTTTAAATGACAATGTGATGTCCCATTTTCGGAAAATTATCCAACAAAGAAAAGGACAAATGTCTCTGGTTCGTTGTCTTTTGAAAACACCAGCCACTGAACCTCTTTCCATAATACAAACAAGAGGAAAAAAACACCAGAAATACCTACACAGTTGCCTGGCGTTATTATCTTCTTCTTCTTCCTTTTCTTCGTTCGTTATTACCACCAAGACCGCCCCATGATCCTACTGAATTGGTTATGGTCCTCGATAGGTCCCGTGGTCTCCGAAAGGACCATACGCGATCCCCGAGAGGACCACAAGAGGTTCAGAGTATCGCAGAGCTTGAGCCTGTATTCTCGTTGGGTCTCAGAAGTGGGATTGCGTGACACCGTGGTTTTCGTTGCACCAGTTTAATCTAGAGTTGGACTTCCTCACCGGAAAACCTCGACGTGTTTTGGGATACCCGTGTATCACCGCCGGGTGAGAGGTGGTTGCCCATCCAGTCCAGCGTTGGCACTGGTCTAGTGTCTCCGACTTCATCAGTTTCTGGTCGTGGCCGTTACCTTTCCTAGTTGTGACCAGGACAGAGCTTTTATCCAGGAGGACGAATCTTCGCCACTAGTAATTTTCACCCTTGGGTTAAGCCGGTTTAGGCGTATTGTCCCAGCATGAACGGGTTTAGGACGTGACTGACCTCTAGAACGGAGGTACCGTGTCATGACTAATCAAGTCTCGCTCCTGGTTTGAGCCGATTTAGGCATAATTCACCAGTATGAGTGTATATCAGACGTGGCTGGCCTCTAGAGCAGAGGTGCCGTGGTATGAGTAGCTCTCGCCGCGAGACTACTGGACATACCGATTAAACTTCACTTTATCCTTTCCATCACCTTTTCACATCGGCGCCGCCCGGCAACCCTAGCGCATTTTCGCATTTTATTCTTTGGCCGGAAGTAGTTTCGCCCCACACGCGGCAGCCGAAGATTGTCGCCAGCAATGTCTCAGTTTAACCCCTGGGTTAAGCCGGTCTAGGCAATCTGCACCAGTATGGGTGTGTATAGGACGTGGCGGGCCTCTAGAGCAGAGGTGCCGTGATTTGAGTAGTCCTGACCTCGAAGGTACTGGTCACTTTACTTAATCCTTCACCTTTTCCCCGACGGCGCTGCGCAGAAATCCTAATCTCATTTTCTTCACTGGTCGGGAGGATTTTCACCCCACGTACGGCAGCTGAAGAATCTCGCCAGTAGCGGTAAATGAGCTACCAAATATGACTTTCATCTGCTGAAACGTCTGGTTTTCAGGCTCCAGATATTCGCCTTCGCCCTTTCTACTATCAGTTTGAACAGTTCTGCCACGAGAAGGCCAGGAGTTGGACTTGACTGTCAGAAGCTATTTGAGACGCACGCCTTGGAGACATTTAATTGGAGTGGAGAGCGTATCCCCCACCCTACCTCCGGCTATAACAGTCATTAGAACCCTTCGTTATTATGGAATGGGACTCTCCTTTAAAGGAGTAGTCCTCCTCTTCCCCCTCCTCCTCTACCATCTACCTGTGCCAGCAACTATCAAGCACAAAGGTAAAGTTATCTTATATCTTATATCTTATATCCTTCCCGTGCCGTTAGACGTCACATAGGGCTCGCAAAGTAGTTCGCCAATATTTCCTGTCTTCGGCGAGTCTTTCAACCTCAACAAAGGATTTTATGCCTGTTAACTTGGCCTCTCTTAATAATGTTCTCTTCAGAGTTTCACGCGGTCTGCCCCTTTTTCTTCGGCCTGTTATGTTCCACTTGATAGCTTGTTTTGGGATTCTCTGCTCATTTCTTCTCATCAAGTGGCCAACATATGTATGATCACCCGTGAGACTGGTTGTTGTTCAGTCATCGAGGTACCACTGTATTACCATTCTGTCTGTCCTGTTGTTGCTTGGGTATAGGCCTCTCCTGTTGCTCTCTTCAGTAATCTTGTTCGCAAGTTTCAGCAAATTGCTTTCACTCTAGCTATTGGAACTGTGTGTGTACAAGTTAAATAAGCAATGCAACAACATGCACCCCTGACGGACCCCTTGTTTTATGTCAAACCAAGTTGTTGTTTCACTATTTATTCTAACTGCTGGTTAGAGAAGATGTAGACAAAGAATATTACGATGCCATAACAATTGGAGGTTATGAAATACCAGACATTAGATATGCTCATGATATAGTATTACTGTCCACAACACAAAAAGGAATGGAAAAACTAATTATGTCAGTCCGTAAGAATAGTGAAAAGCAAAACCTCTATCTTAATGCAAAGAAAACTAAATTGATAACAACAGACAAAACAAACAAGGCAGCTGATACATGTATCAATGAGGAAAAACTGGAAGAAGTGGAGAGATTTGAATATCTTGGATCACTGCTAACTAATAATGGAGATACAATGAGGGAAATTAAAAGGATATCTATTGCTCTTCAGAAAGTAAAACAAATCAAATAAAGAATCTGTGGAGAGGAAGAGACAGAACTACAAAAATAAGATTTTTAAGAGCATACATCTTTCCCATTGCAACGTATGCCTGTGAGACCTGGACACTTAGCAAAACAGCTGAGAAACACATAAATGCCTTTGAATGTAAATGCTACAGAAGAGTTTTTCAAATATCGTGGACACAAAAAAAAGAACAAATATATCTATACTACAAGAATTTAATATTGAAGAAGGCTGGCTAGCAAAGAGGATTAAACAGAGAAAACTTAAATATTTTGGACACATTAAACGTCATGATAATCTAGAGAAGACCATCTTGGAAGGGTACATAATGGGAAAAAGAAAGAGAGGAAGACCAAGGCGAAGATGGCTGCAAGACATCGTTGATGATATGCAAATGGATGCAGCAGCAGCAGGCCATCTTGCTCACAAACGAGAAGCCTACAGGAGTGCTGTTATGGAGGAAAAGTTCTGCAAGGGACATGCAAATGAATGAATGAATGAATGAATGAATGAATGAATAAATGATACATATGTATATGTATATATATATATATATATATATATATATATATATATATATATATATATATATATATATATATATATATATATATATTGCTTGTATATATAGTCAAATGAAAAAAATATGTTAAAAAGCATATTTTAAATTGTATGTGTACTTGTGCTTGTACTACTGTACTATTTCCCTGTAATCTAGAAACTACGAAAAAAAAGTAGGAAAAGTTTTATTACTAAACTTATAACTTTATTACTTAACGAACACAAAGTTGTGACGTTTCGAATTGTATCTCCCTGTAACTGTGAGCTGGTGTTCTTTGCGGCCGATGCTGTGGTATAGCATCAAATCGGCGTAAGAGCAGGTTATGGCAGCTACTTTTTTTCAGTCCCAAAGTACAGCTAAAAAGCAGGTAGTGTGCAATGCTTCTTTAGCAGACTCCACCACCATGGGGACTATGGAGATCCCTGCCCAGTTAGCCAGGCTAGGCCAGTTACTGGGGGGTACCAACGGAGAAGTGGGACAGGGTCTTGGTCAGCTATGGTTCACTAACCCTGACGCTGGCATATCAGCTATGGTTCGCTGATAGCTTAATTGAACAGCGTGCTCACCCCCTTTAAACTTTATGATACAAGATATTCTTTACAAGACAAAATGGGAGCCTGCCTAGAGGCACAGAACTCTGGTCATTTCAGTCCCCCCCCCCCCGACTAGGACTAACAATTAAGTTGTGGTGCTCTAAAAATACCGCCTTCTTGTGTTTCTCGTCTCTTCTTTCGTCGTTCTGATTTCCTTGGATTGGCTGTGTCCGCGATAACTGATTTGTCATGTCAGTTTTACTAGAAGTTGTTGTCATGTATAGATTCACTTCACTCGAAGGCGCACAAGTGGAAGTTATTTTCACACACATCATGAATGGTCTCACGGATACTACAAGTTTCAATGAGTCAAGTCTATGAATTTCAATGAGTCAAGTCTATGGATTTCAATGAGTCAAGTCTATGAATTTCAATGAGTCAAGTCTATGAATTTCAATGAGTCAAGTCTATGGATTTCATTTTATTCTGTCTAATAATGGTTCAGATACATAAGCTGGTAAGATCACTTGAACTAGAAAATGTATCTTGTTTGTTCATCACTGAAGCACTTGAGCAACGCTTCACAACTTCAAATCTACCATATTCTAGGCGCAGCACTTCAACCATGTTCTCAGTTTCTAAATCTACTAAACTCTGAACATGACACGAGAACAATTCCGAACTTTGTACTGTACTAGATCTGCAACACGCGGTCAACTGATTTCGAGGACCTTTCTCGTATGAATCATTTTACACACGGTTCACAAAATCTCCAAATCTTCTGCATTCCTCACGTAGTACCAAGCTGTCAACTCAAAGTGCTGACTACAGTAATAGCTCGTGGGTAGACTATCCTACTTATACATATCTCACCATCTTTCCTAACCTTTTCTATTAAGAGTCCAGTTTCTAGAGAGACTGTGAATCTCAGTATCTATGTATGTCTCTGTCTGATTTTTTTCTCTGTGTGTCTCAGATTCAGTGAGTGATCTATCAAGACCCTACACTGTGCGACTGAAAAACTCATATGAGTGATGTCTCCCTGTATGTCTGTTCTATAAAGCGCAAGTCAGCTTATTCAGCTGTCAAATAGGTCACGCCAGTAGAACTTCTATTGGTCAGTTGGTTTCTGTCTACTACTGACTGGCTAGTATACTGTTCACAAACAAACAAACAAAAATGCAACACTATTGTAGTCGTAATGGACACCAAATTTCAAACTTGTATCAACATTTTATTTTACGGAATTAATGTTTCAATCTTGGCATGAAGAAACGTTAAGACTTTAACAATGAAATAATGTTCATTAAATTTGGTTTGGATTTTTAGTCTCTGTTACTGAAGCCTCCGTGTCAGTAAGGTGTATGGCCTCCTCTGCCCTGTATCAGAGAACGACATCTCCTTGACATGGATCCGATTAGCCGTTGGATCTGTTGTTGTGGGATGGCTGCCCACTCTTCCCGCAGTGCAAGAGACAACTGTAGGAGATTGGTTGGTGCCACGTCTCGCTGGCGGACTTGTCTGTTGAGTTCATCCCATAAGTGTTCTATTGGGTTCATGTCTGATGACATGGATGGCCACGGAATGGTCTGGACGTTGTTGTCAGCGAAGAACTGGGTGATGAGTTGTGCCACATGAGGTCGAGCGTTATCCTGCTGAAAAATCGACCCCGGTGTAGCCAGAAGTGGAAGGATGTGAGGAAGAAGAATTTCTTCGAGATGTCGTTGGGCATTCAGGTGTCCTTTAATTTGCACCAGGTCACTTCTTCCCATGAAGTTGATCATTCCCCCACCACCAGTACGCCTCCACCACTATGTGGAGGACCCTCATCCACGCAGTTCTGGGCGTAGCGCTCATGGACTCTGCGGTAAACTTTTCTCCGTCTATCGTGTTGCTGGAGCAGAAAGAATGATTCATCACTAAACCAAAGCCTTCTCCAATCATTCGCAACGGTCCATTGGCGATGCTGGTTCGCCCACTGCAGTCGGTTATGGCGATGCCGGTCCGTAAGAAAAGGACCTCTGTAGGGTCTTCTAGCCCAAAGACCACGTCGTACAGCCAGTTCCTGAGTCAGTTTCTTGAAATCGTCTACAAAGTGGTGCTTTTAACCACGTTAAATTGTCTGGCCACTACACTTTGTGACTGTCCAGTCTGTAAACGTCCAGTGATGATGAGTCGTTGTTCTGTAGTGAGATGATCCCTAATTGTGCATTGAATTTTCAAATGAATTGATTCGAGGAGTGTCAATCTTTTATAGGCATTCAATAACATGGTCAGTGAGTTTTGTGTTCAGTAGGTTTCACGGGATTCTTGTGAACCTGTCATGAGTTATTGTTAAAAATGCTGTTTTGACTAGTGTTGCTTTTCTGTGCTCATGAATCATCTACTGAGTACAATTCAGGTCAGCACGTGAAGTTGATGTCCAAGTGAACGTTTCAGGCAATTTGCCCTTGTCTGATCAGCAAATTTCAGTTTAAATCGCAACATCGTATTTGTTGTGTGTTTGTTGTTGTTGTTGTTGTTGTTGTTGTTGTTGTTGAATAGTAATAAACAAGTCAGGCCGGCAGTTGGGACAAGGTCCCTCCCTTTTTTCTCGCGTTTGGGAAACTCCTTATCCAGTAACTGGTGTTTGCGTTCCTTTCGGGGGATTAGACCTTTTTTTTGGGTAGTGTCCAGTCCGTCGTCTGTGTGTCGCTCAGTGTTGTCATTACATCGTTAAACTGGTCACTGGACTGTTGTAATCTGGGTGTATCTCCTTAGTCCGTCTTTGTGTCTTGTATTTCTTCTCTCTCTCTGAACCTTAAATGCCCAGGGCACATGGGGCTTCCGCAAGGGTTTTCCACAAATGCTTTTCCTTCGCCTTTTTTTCTGCTCTTGCCCAGGTGAGCCCTCTATTGCTCAACATCCTTTCTGTTGTTCTTCTCCATGTCTCTTTTGGTCTATCCTTACTTCTGCTCCCCTGTGGTGTCCATCTTAGTGCTATTTTTGGTAGTGAGTTGTCAGTCATTCGGATCACTTGCCCCAGCCATCGCCAGCGTCTTTCCTCAATAATTGTTGTCAGTGGTTTCATCTGCATTTCTGCTAATAAGATGTTATTTCTTATGGTGTTTGGCCAAAATATTTTTCTAATTCTTCATAAACATTTAGTCTGGAAAGAATTCAACTTGTTTTCTATGGTTTTGGTGATTTTCAAGCATTCACTTCCATAGAGTAGTACACTTAGAACATTACTCTTAAATATCCTGATTTTCATATTTATGCTTAGTTTTTTTTTATTTCCATATAGTCTGCAGCATTGCAAAAGCCTGGTTTGTTCTAGTAAGTCTGCTGTTGATGTCCTCTGTGCTGTCTCCATTTTCTACTACTCTGCTCCCAAGGTATACAAATTCATTGACCTCCTTAATTTCTGTTGTTCACATTTTGCTTCATTAACTTTGTCTTTCCTACGTTGATCTTTAGTCCTATGTTGTTTGCATTCTGAGTTAGCTTGTTTATTTTATCTTGTATATCTTTGTGACTGCTTGATAATAGACAAATGTCGTCCGCAAAGTCAAGGTCCTCCAGCACTGTGTCAAGGGTCCATTGTAATCCTCTGCGTTTGTCTGATGTTGCCTCCTTCATTAACCAGTCTACTGCCAAGATAAATAATGTTGGTGATAGTACACATCCCTGTTTCACTCCTGTTTGTACCCTAAAGCTGCTGGAGGTATGTTCTCCACAGATAACTTTGCACTGAAAACCCTCGTATAGGGCTTTGATTACATTAACTATTTTATGGGGGAGGCCATGCCATCTTAGGATTTTCCACAGTGCATCTCTGTTGACACTGTCAAAGGCTTTCTCAAAATCTATGAATAATGCATATGTTGTGCTATGCCACTCATTTGCCTGTTATAATATTTGTCTAAGTACAAATATGTGGTCTATGCATGATCTTCCTTTCCTAAATCCTGCCTGCTCTTTCCGATGTTTTTCCTCAAGTGTTGGTAAAATTCTGTTGATGATTATTCTGCAAAATACTTTACTGGTGAGTGGCAGTAGGGTAATGCCTCTCCAGTTCCCGCAATCTCTGAGGTCACCCTTCTTTGGTAGTTTTACTATAAGGCCAGTTTTCCACTCCTCTGGGGCTTTTTCTAGATCCCAAATTTGTTGTAATATCCGACAAAGTTGTTTTGGTGTTTCTGTTTCTTCTGCTTTCAACATCTCAGCAGTCACTTCATCTTCACCTGGTACCCTGTCTGATTTTAGCTTCTTTATCGCCTCCTTTACTTCATTTATTGTTATTGGTCCTGTATTGATGTTTAGTTCCGTTTTTGCTTCAGGTATGTCTATTGTTTGTGCTGCTTGTGTTCTGTTTAGTAGGGTGTTAAAGTATTCCCTCCATCTTTCAATTTTTTCTCTTTCTCCACTGGCCAGTTGTCCATTTTGTGTTCTTACTGCACTTTCACATCTTGTGTTGAAGTTACCTGTCATCTGCTTTGTGATTTTATATATGGTTTTCATGTCATTTGTATATGCTGCTTTCTCTGCTGTTTCTGCTAAGTTGTCATAGTATTGACGTTTATCTTGTCGGCATGATTCCTTCACTTCTTTGTCTTTTTGTGCATAATTACTTAAAACTCCTTCTGTAAGCCGTTATGATTTGGTGTTCAGTAATTTTTTCTTGATTTCTTTTCTTTGCTCTATCTTTTCCCATGTGGTCTCGCTTATCCATTCCTCTTTTCTCCTTTTCCGATATCCCAGCACCTCTTTTGCTGTTTCCTGTAGTGTTTTATTGAACTCTAATATGGACATTTCTGCTTTGTCTTGTAGGACACTGAAGCGGTTCTTAAGTACTATTGAGAATTCATTTCTTGTTTGCTGGTCTATCAGTTTTCTTGTATCAAAATGTATCTTTCTGTGTTCTCCGATTTTGGCTTTCCTTAATTTTAGTTTGATTTTTGCTACCAGAAGGTTGTGATCACTTCCTACATCTGCTCCTTTCCTTGCTCGCACATCGTGTAGGGACCGTTTCCACTTGTTGTTTATTAGTATGTGATCGATTTGGTTTTCTGTGGTTTTATCTGGTGACCTCCAAGTCACCTTATGGATGTTTTTATGTTGGAAAATTGTCCCTCCGATGGTCATCATGTTTTCTTCACAGAAACTGCACAGTCTTTTTCCATTTTCATTTATTTCTCCGATTCCTTCCCTTCCCATGATTCTTCTTCTATCTTCATTTCCTTCACCTACTTTTGCATTGAAGTCGCCCAAGATGAGTAGCATATCATGCTTGGGTATTGTTTCTACTGTTGCTTGGAGGCTGTTGTAAAAATCTTCTTTTAATTCCTCTTCAGCTGCTTCTGTTGGTACATAACAAACTAAAGTAGACAGCTTCGTGAATCTTGAGTTGAACCGTGCATATAATAATCTCTCATTTATTGGGGTCCATTTCAGCAATGCTCTTGATGCTTCTTTTGTTATAATCAATGCTACTCCTCCTTCATGAAGATCTTTTTTACCTGACCATATTATTGTATCTTCTGTGTGCTGTGTTGTTAATTTCCTTCTGCCTTGTCCTGTCCATCTTGCTTCTTGTATTCCTAGTATGTCTCGTTTGTATCTGTGCATTTCCTTGATGGTTTGTGCTAGTTTTCCAGTCTGGTTTAGTGTTCTTACATTCCGGCTGCCTATTTGCATCTTGTGTTTAGGTTCCAGGAGGTCTGCAGTCGGGCTGGGGACTTCCAGTGGCTGGCATTCATCCACAACCTTCATGGGCTCAGTTTCCTGATAAGCATTTCTCCTTCCACCTGCATTTGTTTTTTCCCTTGCTTCTGTTTCTGTAGCAGTCTGATAGTTTTTTTTACCATATAGGATTGCTGGCCCTATGCTGAACCCTCCTTAGTCGCCTTTCACGATCATGCGTGGTAGGGTACAGTGGTCCTATTCTTTGCAGATCCCGAGTACCACACGGGGGCTTGTATTTCTTAGTATCTACTTGATCCTGCCTTGTCGTATCATTACTTACAAATGCCGTGGAAGCTGGAACCCACTGGTTCTCAGGTTTTCATTTATTTATTACTAATCCTAATAATGAAAATATAGCATTTGTACTTATACGAACTCCCTGTAACTGCAAGCTGTTGTTCTTTGCAGCCGATGCTGTAGAGATGGTATCGTATCGGCGAGGGAGCGTGTTATGGCAGCTACTTTTTCAGTCCGGGAGTACAGTTAAAAAGTAGGGAGTGTGCATTGCTTCTTTAGCAGACTCTACCAACATGGGGACTATGGCGATTCCTACCCCGTTAGTCAGGCTATGCCTGTTACTGGGAGTACCACGGAGAGGTGGGATAGGGTCTTGGCCAGTTATGGTTCGCTAACCCTGACGCTGGTATATCAGCTATGGGTAGCTTATTGCTTAGTCAGACAAGCGTCTTCACCCCTTAATGCTAATAGCAATAAAGTAATAACATTAGCAATAATAATAAATTAGATTAACGTACATCATACTTGTGGTATGAAGTACATAGAGTGGACCGGTTTACGCTTAGGAGATCGTATTCATCAACATCTTGATATTTCTAAGAGCGCCTGGACACCTGTGGCTAAACATTTTTGCATTAGCAACCACAGAGGAAAACAGGACATTTCTGTTAGTGCGATCCGCTCTTGTTCTGCTGATGTACGATCTCGGTGGGTCCTAGAACAGCGTCTTATGTTCCAGGCTGGCTGTCTCCACCCTGAGGTCCCTGAGGTTACACATATACTTCAACAACATTTTCATATTTTTGGTTTCTCTGAAAGCAGATTACATAAAAACATCACAGACAATGATATACGAATAGATGGTTTTAATATGATCAGGCGCGACCCAACTAGGAAGCTAGAGACAGGTTTAGTCGTTTACATTTCTAACACAATTAAATTTTGTAGAAGAGAAGACATGGAAACATCAGAGGTTGAATGTATTATGCTAGAAATCAAAATATCAAATCTTAGTCCAATTCTAATTAGTTTTATATACCGAAATCCAAATGCTTCAGCCGAGTGGTATGATCACTTTGCGACCATGATGGATGATGCTGTAACTCATAAATTCAAGGACATAATCATTCTAGGCGACTTCAATATAGATCTTAATCAGCCAAATCCTACATGGAAGAACATTTTAACATCTTACAACTTCTCCCAAATTGTTAACAAACCTACTAGAGTAACTGAATCATCATCAACACTAATAGATCATATTTATGTAGCTGACCCAGGAAACATTACTGAATGCACTGTCCCTCATGTGTCGCTGAGTGATCACTACCCGGTCTGCTGTACATGGTCACATAAGAGGTATAAAATACCGAAACACAAACATACCAGCATCAAATATAGAAACTTTAAAAACTTTAACTTGGAATTATTTTTAACTGATCTAAAAGCTTCGCCTCTTACGTACGTTTTCCAGTTAACAAATCCAGATGAGGCTATCGAATACTGGATCAAGATATTTCGAATTATTTTTGACAAGCATGTCCCCATCAAAGAAATGAGAGTAAAACACGTAACAAAATCACCGCGGATAACTCCCAATATATTGCAACTCATGAGGAAACGGGATGAAGCTCACAAAAGCAGAAATTTCAGTAGCTATCGTTCACTTAGGAATAAGGTGCAGTATTTAATTAGGCAGGAAAAGAAAAATTACTTCAGAAATTTAGTGAAAGACAAAACTGATAGTAAATCAATCTGGAAAGCGATTAATACTCTTGTAAATAAAAGGAAGCAAACTGACTCACAAACACTTAATGGTGAACATACTTGCACTAACTTCAGTGAACATTTTAGGGAAGAAATTAGTATTCTAAAATCTTCATTACCGACCCCTAATTGCGACCTGAGCGTGTTGAAAACTTTCAGCGACAGTAAATGTGTAAAGCTAAAACAAATTAATATTCCTTTCCTCACAGTCGGTGAGGTTTATAACTACATCCGGTCCTTAAAGAACACTAACTCAGCAGGATGTGATAACATTAGTAACAAGATACTACGCTAAGCTGCACCAGTTATCACAGACACACTAACATACTTATACAACTTGTGTATTGACAAAAAATATTTCCCTGACGCTTTTAAACTCGCCAGAGTTTTTCCTCTTTTTAAATCTAGACAGACTAGTGACCTCTCAAACTATAGACCCATATCCATTCTATCATCACTATCTAAACCTCTTGAAAAATATATACAAAAGTTAACACTGCTCCACGTGCAAGAAAACAATCTACTTATAGACAGTCAGTCAGGTTTTAGATCAAATTACTCCTGCCACACAGCATTAACTAAAATGACAGAAAGCTGGCTGTCTAATATAAATGATGACAAATTGTGTGGTGCTGTCTTTGTTGATTTTAAGAAAGCCTTCGATATGATTGATCATGAAATTCTTGTAAAAAAGCTGGAAGGCTATAGATTACACCCCGACCTAACAAAATGTATTACATCTTTTCTCTCAGGTAGAAAACAAGTAGTTTGCTTTAGAAACAAAATATCTGGCTCGTCTGTGGTTGATACCGGTATTCCTCAAGGCTCCATTCTTGGTCCTCTTCTCTTTGCTATCTATATTAACCACTACCACTACATTTAAAGCACTCTTCATGTGACCTTTTCGCTGACGACTGTACTGTTTACAATAGTGACTATGACATCAATAAACTACAAACAACACTCCAAAATGATATAAACAGTTTGATTAAATGGAGTAATAAAAATGGTATGTTGATAAACACCAACAAAACAAAATCCATGCTCATCACTACAAGACAGAAACTGTAGAATGCAACAAAAAATTCACTACAGCTTTGTGCTGGGACTAAGGCAATAGAAAATGTTCATGAACATAAAACCCTAGGACTCATCATTGATCAGCATTTAATTTGGAATTCTCACGTACATAACCTAACAAATTTGATTGCACAGAAAGTTTACCAATTAGCCAAAATTAAATACTTTATCGACAAAGACACAAGAAAAATATACTACATGTCACACATACAAACACACTTAGATTACTGTTCCACAATCTGGGATGGATGATCAGTCTCAAACACAAAAAGGCTCCACTCACTTCACAAGCGAGCATTAAATCTTATTTGTGACAAACACCCAGTACATACTGTAGATCAACACAAACAACTCAAAATTCTACCCCTCAAAAATATAATCATTTTTAACAAAGTTAAGTTTGTTCACAGAATTCTGTCGCACAATGCTCCGCCTTACTTGTGGTCACTGTTTACGTATAACACTAAACTATGCCAGCGTTTAAAAAACTGTCTTCTTCCTAAACCCAAGATTGATCTGTACAAGAAAACCCTTGCATACTCTGCAGTACAGCTCTGGAACACCCTCCCCTACAATTTAAAATCCATTGGTAATACTTCATCCTTTAACTCAAACCTGTTTCATTATTTACTTGCTTGTAATTATATGCCTCCATAAAATAACCAGCACTCTCTCAACACATGGCTCGTAAACCATCAAGTACTTCAATGACATAGTTAGAAAAGCAACTTGTTAGATATTGTTAGAAATTATTTTAATGTTTGTTAAAAAAACACATGTTAGAAGATCTGTATTTACAATGTATTTTTGTTTATGTATATATCTGAGTGTGTATGTGTGCGTGAGAGCTATTTTATTAGGTTAATTACTTCTTCTCTTTTACTTTAAATGTAGTAGTTAAATCTTACACTCTTTTGATATGTTTTTCCTAATTTAATTTGTATATTTGTACTAAATCAAGTGTGTGGGAAGAATGAAAGATGGAGTGATGAAGGGCAGAATGTAAGACGGGGCTGCGTGCCCAATTCTTTACCCTTTAAAAATAAAGATTATTCATTCATTCATTCATTCATTCACAAAGTTGGAATTAACAATGTCTTCAGCTTTCTGTAACTTCTTTAATTTTCCACCCTCTCCCCTTTTTTTTACTTTCTTTCTCTTAGCTCCCTTCCCTATCGCCACCCTCTTTTCTTCTCTGGCAACATATTGGTGTTTATAGGGTCTTGTCCTATTCACCAATTTCACATTTTCTCCCTGCAGATGTTTATGTTCTTCATTCATTATCTCTGTGTCCCCTTTTCCCATTCCCCCCGACACCTTCTCCTCTAGGGGCTATCATGTTTCTATTGCCTTTCACCCCACCCCCCCCCACTTCAACCACCTGTTTTCCTCCTCTCTCTCCACCTCTTCTTTACGATTGGCTCTATCGGCTTATTCTTTGTGTGGCCTGCGTGGTCTCTATGCATCTTCTAATGGACACGCATTTCTCTGTTTCCTACTTCTGGAGGAGGCCATATTAAGATAAGTTCTTAGTTTAGTTACTTGCTTTTTTTTTGTCTCGTTTGTGCATGTAATCCTCGAAAAAGGCTCACGCCGAAATATCGGATGTTGAATGTTTTTCATTTATACATTCTCATACTTTCTATTCGTTTTTTTCTCACTTTACTCACTCCCTCTGCCACTTTGTACAACTACACCATACACCTTTATTATTTAAACCAGTTTTACTGCAGTCGCCATCCCTTTTTTTTTTGTCACACTACCAAAAATAGCACTACGATGGACACCACAGGGGGGGGGGGGATATAAGTAAAGAGTAGACCACAGGAGACATAGACGCGAACAACAGAGAGGATGCTGAGCAATAGAGGGATCACCTGGGCAAGAGCGGAAAAAAGGCAAAGGACAGGCATTTGTGGAAAACCCTTGCGGAAGCCTCCTGTGCCCTGGGCACTTAAGGTTCAGAGAGAGAGAGAGAGAGAGAGAGAGAGAGAGGAGAGAGAGAGATTACAAAAGATCTTGCAACCATGCAAGAAGTTGTATAAGGAGTGGTTTAAGATGGCTTTCTGTGTCCTCTTTTCGTCGTTTTCTCAGACATTGACACCAGTCTCCCTCACACCAGTCTCCCTCACACCAGTCTCCCTCACACCAGTCTCCCTCACACCAGTCTCCCTCACACCAGTCTCCCTCACGAATGCGGGTACTTTGTCTCAGGTTCTCAGCATCACCATAGAGCTTCTCTTGTAGGGGTCTGGGGTCAGGCGAGCATCACCGTAGAGCTTCTCTTGTAGGTGTCTGGGGTCAGGCGAGCATCACCGTAGAGCTTCTCTTGTAGGGGTCTGGGGTCAGACGAGCATCACCGTAGAGCTTCTCTTGTAAGGGGCTGGGGTCTGGCCAGCATCACCGTAGAGCTTCTCATGTAAGGGGCTGGGGTCTAGCCAGGTCCTTTGCGTGAGTGAGCTGTTGTAGCTGGCAACTCTGAAGGGTGCGAATTGGTGTCTGTTGTTCTTTGCCGTAGGCACATGGGTCTGGTTGTGCCAATTTCCCGCTTCTGGTAGACATGTCGGCCCAGAGTAAGAATAATCTACCACTTCTGCGAGGCCGCTGGTGTCTACTACACTTCCATAATTGAACAGCTTACTTCCGGTGGCATGAAAGCGGAAGGGGAGGACTTGGAATGCTTTGATTTTATGGTTCAGATAATTGAATAGGTCCTTTAGTACCATCAGCAGCGCATGACGGACAAATGCTACCAAGCGATGACCTAAAAAATATTAATGGAGAAGAACAAGCACTGTTCTTTAATGTCTGCAAATGGGTCCAATCGACGACCTGCAGCTGACATTCTAGCGTCAGCGTTGGCGAATCATAGCTGACATTCTAACGTCAGGGTTGGCGAACTATAGCTGACATTCTAGCGTCAGGGTTGGCGAACCATAGCTGACATTCTAGCGTCAGGGTTGGCGAACTATAGCTGACATTCTAGCGTCAGGGTTGGCGAACTATAGCAGACATTCTAGCGTCAGCGTTGGCAAACTATAGCTGACATTCTAGCGTCAGCGTTGGCGAACCATAGCTGACATTCTAGCGTCAGGGTTGGCGAACTATAGCTGATATTCTAACGTCAGGGTTGGCGAACTTTAGCTGACATACTAGCATCAGGGTTGGTGAACTATAGCTGACCAAGACTTTTCCTTACCTCTCCGTTGTTACCCCCAGTAACAGACCTAACCTGGCTAATGGGATCACCGTAGTTCTCATGGTAGCGGAGTCTGCTAAAGAAGTATAGAACACTCTCTGTTTTTTAGCTTCACTTACGGACTGAAAAAATAGACGCCATGACTCGCTCCCATGCCGACACGATGCTGTGCTTCAACTTCTTCACTGCACCAACTGCAAAGAACACCAGCTCTCAGGTCCAGGGAGATAGAAGAAGAAGAAGAAGAAGAAGAAGAAGATTTTCAGTAAAGAGAAGACATATAACGGCCTTTGAAATGTTGCGATACTGTTGCATATGGCCATCTCTGCAGAACAAAACAAGTCACAAAGTAAACAAACCTGAACGAGAAAACGTGCAAGAAGTCCTCTTAGGCAAGGCACTATATAAAGGCATTTAAAAAAAAATCATTTATGATCACTGTAACTGTAATCAGAGACTGGCATCTAAGGACTCTGACTTCTATTCCAAGACCCCAAGACCCACTGAAGTGTGCGCCTGCTGATGGGGCCAGTATCGTACTGGTTGTGGGTAGCATTTATAATAAATGTTGACGCCAAGTGCTGCAGTTTGTTGCTGAAAAGGACTTGAATGTTCATGTATATAAACATGAACTTGTATGTATGAACGAGAAATGACGAGAGAGAGAGAGAGAGAGAGGGAGAGAGAGAGAGAGAGAGTGGAGAGAGAAAGAGAAAGAGGGAGAGAGAGGGGAGAGAGAATGAATCTACGAACTTTATTGTCAAATTGCATAGCCATGGATGGATGGATGGATGGATGGATGGATGGATGGATGGATGGATGGATGGATAGTAAGCACACTCTAAGAAAGAAAAGAAAGAATTACTACGGCTGAATACATACATTGAATGACAGTTAATGACTTTCTTTAAAATGGGATCAAAAAGATCTTTCGAGCAGATGATGTAGTGAAGATCTTGAAAAGCATTCGCCGTGTCACATCAATAGGAAACTGCAGAGCCATTTTTACTTTAAATGTTATAGCGGACCAAAGAAACAATTTTCTGAGTAAACTCCACCACCTTTTGCAACAGGTCGATCCCTTTTCCCTTGATCACACTGACGTAAATCTGACATCCTGTTTTTTCGGATCCCAGCAGAAATGTAGAAGTGGGAACTTGACTGGCAGAATGACCCAGTAACCCCCCGAAGAATGTTTCATTTCTCTGGAGCTTCTCTCGACATTAAGTAGTTTAAATCACAGACCTGCAGGTACTTGAATATTCCGATTTGACGTAAACACAGAAAGTTAGGGAGGGCCTGACTGAAAATACTGTAAAACTCAGTATTGGAAAAAACATTTAGATGGAAAATAAATTACAATTTTATAGACCATTCATTCCCCGTTTCATGTTCTGTAATTCTGGACTTCTGATTTCCTGTCCAGTGATTCTAGACTTCTGATTTCCTGTCCAGTAATTCTAGACTTCTGATTTCCTGTCTAGTAATTCTAGACTTCTGATTTCCTGTCCAGTAATTCTAGACTTCTGATTTCCTGTCCAGTAGTTCTAGACTTCAAAGTTCATTTTATTTGTATATATCACAAATCGCAAAACTTCACAAAATCATTAGGAAAGTTTTAAATGTAATAGCGAGTGGCAAAGAGAAAGGAGGGGTTAATTATCATTAGTTTCAGGATTCGCCAACCTGAAAAGGTATGAGAACCCATTGGCTTTGAGCATGTACTGTATTTAACCAGCAGTAACAGAAACGGACAACTAGTAACTTTTGTAAATATGGAGAAATAACACGCGAAGTATGGGCATATATTTGAACGGTTTTTATTTCTTGACAGTTCAAAATCTATAATAATTGTTGAATATAAATACATGTATATCATGACAGCATGCGAAAGCTGGAAAACAACTAAAGAAATAGAAAAGAAATTAGACTCTTTTGAAAACAAATGCCTAAGGAAAATACTCGACATCAAGTGGAATGAATTCAAGAACAATGCAGAGATAAGACAGATGACTGAACAACAACCAGTCTCATGGGTGATCAGGAAAAGGAGATGGACATACGTTGGTCACTTGATGAGAAGAAATGATCAGAGAATCCCAAAACAAGCAATCAAGTGGAACACAACAGGCCGAAGAAAAAGAGGCAGACCGCGTGAAACTCTGAAGATGACATTATTAAGAGATGCCAAATTAACAGGCATAAAATCCTTTGATGAGGTTGAAAGACTCGCCGAAGACAGGAAAAAGTGGCGAACTACTTTGCGAGCCCTATGTGACGTTTAACGGCACGGGAAGGATATAAGATATATAAGATAAGATATTAACTGTTACGGATTCTATCAAGCAGAATCTTCTAAGCACCTCCTCTCATGGCTACTCTACCAATGTTGGACTTGCATAGCCTGCCCCAGTAGTACTTGTTATGCAATATTCAGTCTCCTAACGCTTGCGTTTTCTAATTTCAAGTTCAGCCCTCGTTGCCATCTTAAATGATGCTACTGCCCTGCGCAGGGTCGCTGTCCACATAGCTCAGACTTTGCGCAAGTTCGTCTCATACCTCGTCGATGATAGAAGCATTTCGCACTGATGACCTAAAAGTATCTTGATAATCTTTCAGTAATGATTATGATTGGTGACAAAAACTGGATACTAAAACAGAGCATCAAAGAAGATATTATTAGCCAACTAATAGCGATACAGAAACAACAGTGAAATCAAGTAAAGTGGAATTCATCATCATCAAGTGTCGACTTAATAGGTGTGGACCAGGGCCGTCTTAGAGGCATCGGAGGCCCCTGGACAAAAGTAATGCACTGGCTCCCATTGTCTCTCTAACCTATGCACACCAGCCGTATATACACATAGAGTTCCTTGGGCTATATGGGCCCCATGAACTTGGGGCCCCTGGTCAGTTCCCAGGTGGGTCCATGCGTTAAGACGGCACTGGTGTGGGATAGTCATGCTCTTCCACAAATTTCGATCCTTCATGTTTTCTACCTTCTTCTTTAGTGACTTTCTATCTTGCTATCGCTTTGGACTCTCTCTCTCTCTCTCTCTCTCTCTCTCTCTGCCTTTCTCAGCTTCTTTCTCCGTTTATCTGCTATGTGTGTATGCTTTTTTAAAAATCAAATTCTCCCAATCTTTAGTGGAAGCTGACTATCTACGTCTTATATTTGTAACAAAATCTTTCTTTCATGACCTTCATGACCTTTCCTTTCTACACATGTCGTCTTCACTAGCCTAATGTGCTGTTACACGGCACGACCTCGCACATAGCGGGAAACATTGTGATGTGCGTTGTACAGTCAGTTACCTCGAAACAACAATAGTGGCAGCCTTCAAACTTACAGCTGAACTCAAATTAAGAATAGGATAGGCAATAACAATTTTTTTTACGACTTTGAAATGATGCAAATAAGAACCTCACCCTAAAATGTATACATTTCCGGCTAAATAGAGCATGCAGTACTCCACGCTTGCCTGACTGTAACAATAAAATAGCAGCTGAAAGACAACTACAATGAAAGGTAAGCTAATTCTGAACGACGCTTGAAAATAAATATTCTCATGCATAAAGCCAGTAGCGCAGAAGACTCGGTAAGAAAGGGATAAATAGTTGATTTCTTGAGAAGAAAACATTTTGATAATCCGACAAATCAGTTGAAAACTCGGGGGAAAATAAAAGAAGATAAAAGAGAGTGGGATAAGCTGACTAACAGCCCAGGGAAAGAATTAAAGAATACGTGGTTAGACGAGAAAAGAAAGAGAGATGATATGGTTAGACAGGGGATGAAAGAGAGGAGACGTGGTTAGACAAGTAAAGAATGAAAGAAGGCGCAGTTATAGGAGAAAAGAGGGAAAGAAGACGTGGTTAGACGGGAGAAGAAAGGAAGAAGACGTACTTAGATTCACTGAAGTCAGTCATTGCATGTCCTTGCGGAACTTTGCCTCACTAACAGCTCTCCTGTAGGCCTCTCGGTTGTAAGCAAGATGCCCTGCTGCTGATGCACCCATTTGCAGATTATCAACGATGTCTTGCGGCAATCTTCACCTTGGTCTTCCTCTCTTTCTTTTCCCCATTATGTATCCTTCCAATAAGGTCTTCTCTAATTTATCATGAAGTTCATTGTGTCCAAAAAATAGAGACATTGAAGACAGCACAAAGTAGAGGTCTGACGGCACAAGCCTACATAGTAACGTGCTGGTAACAAACTTCGTGCTATGTGTCGGCTCCCGATATTATTACACACCTTCCGCCTCTCTTACCGGCAGCTTCATCTATATTCCCATACAGGTCAAAACCGGTTCTCTAAAAAACCTACAATTCTTTCCGCACTTCATGCTGACAGGCTACTCGCTCGGGTCCGTCTGTCACGGATAGATTGAGCGCTTTAGAAGGAAAAAAAAAGGGAGGGGTGGGGGCGCCATTACAAGGACCTTCACCCTAACCTACCTGACGTCCAACAACTTCCCCTGGAGTCGGTTGACATTGACACGACTGACCTTTCACAGGTCATAAAGGATGCATGTCAAGAAGAGGAAATTCATGCCTGGCTCGCGATTTTGTGTCTCGAGTCTTCTCTTCTCTTTTCTGCTCTATAATAATTTAAGAAACATTACCTGGGCTGTTACAGAGAAGTGGGGGTGAGGTTGTAAGATACACGAAAGTCTGTCTGTCTGTCTTTGGAGTTCTGGGACAGAAATAGAAGACTGTGCAAAACCGTTGACTAGATCCAATGGACAAGACGAAGTCTAACAGTGGATAGACAGATAGTAGTAATAGTAGTAGAAGCAGCACCAACAGAAGTAATACAGACTGTAGAAGTAGTAGCAGTAGAAGCAGCAGCAGCAGTAGTAGTAGTAGCAGCAGCAGCAGTGGTAGCGGAGGTAGTAGTAACGATAGTAGTAGTAGTAGTAATAGTAGTAGTAGTAATAGTAGTAGTAGTAGTAGTAGGAGCAGCAGCAGCAGTGGTAGCGGAGGTAGTAGTAACGATAGTAGTAGTAGTAGTAGTAGTAGTAGTATTTGCAGTGATGGAAGAAGAAGAATTTAAATGTCTCTCACTCATCGTTCGGACTTTCGTTTTTCCTAATTTGTTTGACAAAAATATGAGCAATAGGTTACAAGAGTATTATAAAACCAGTTCTGACTTAGAAAAGTACTAAAATCAGCTCTGTCTTAACAACAGCATTAAAACAAGCTCTGACTGAACAACAGTACTAAAACCAGCTCCAACTGAACAACAGTATTAAAACCAGCTCTGACTTAACAACAGTACTAAAACCAGCTCTGATTGAACAACAGTACTAAAGCCAGCTCTGACTTAACAACAGTACTAAAACCAGCTCTGACTTAACAACAGTACTAAAACCAGCTCTGATTGAACAACAGTACTAAAACCAGCTCTGATTGAACAACAGTACTAAAACCAGCTCTGATTGAACAACAGTACTAAAACCAGCTCTGACTTAACAACAGTACTAAAACCAGCTCTGATTGAACAACAGTACTAAAACCAGCTCTGATTGAACAACAGTACTAAAACCAGCTCTGATTGAACAACAGTACTAAAACCAGCTCTGACTTAACAACAGTACTAAAACCAGCTCTGATTGAACAACAGTACTAAAACCAGCTCTGATTGAACAACAGTACTAAAACCAGCTCTGATTGAACAACAGTACTAAAACCAGCTCTGATTGAACAACAGTACTAAAACCAGCTCTGACGTAACAGTACTAAAACCAGCTCTGACTTAGAAAAATACTAAAACCGTCTCAGCCTTAAGACTCTGTATATGCTTCAGAGTATCAAGGCCCCCGGAGGAGGGGGGAAGAGGGCGGGATAAATATCCCATTATTCCCTTCTTCCTGCCAGAAAATGTTACGCGAACACCAGTAATCTACAAACCGGAACAAACTGGCCGTTTCCCCCAGCGTCTTGGGAATGATAAAGAGATAAAGTGAACTACTGAGAAAGTCAAGTTAGATCTAAATCGGTGATTTAGCTAGAGTTACTAGGAGAATGATAGGTATGAGAGAGAGAGAGAGAGAGAGAGAGAGAGAGAGAGAGAGGATGACTTCGCGAATACGAATAATTAGATTACTGTGAATGCTCCGCTACGGTCACAAAAGTAAAAAATGCCCAGAAGATGGAATGGCGTCTTTGACGTCTGTCAGTCTGTCATTTGCATATTCATTGCGGAACTTTGCCTCCCTAACACCTCTCCTGTAGGCCTCTCTAAGCAAGATGGCCTGCTGCTGATGCATCCATTTGCAGATCGTCAACGATGTCTTGAGACCATCTTCGCCTTGGTCTTCCTCTCTTTTTTCCCCCATTATGTACCTTTCATTAAGGTCTTATCTATCTTCTTATGATGTTTAATGTGTCCAAAATATTTAAGTTTTCTCTCTTTAATCCTCTTTACTAGCCAGCCTTCTTCAGTATTAAGTTCTTTTAGTATGGATATATTTGTTCTTTTTTGTGTGTGTCCATGATATTTGAATAGCTCTTTTGTAGCATTTACATTCAAAGTCATTTATGTGTTTCTCAGCTGTTTTGTTAAGTGTCCAGGTCTCATAAGCATATGTTGCGATGGGAACGATGCATGCCCTTAAAAATCTTATATTTGTAGTTGTCTGTTCCTCTCTACAGCTTCTTTAGTTATTTTATTTTTTTAGGAGCGATAGATGTCCTCCTTTCAATTTCCCTCATTGTAAATCCATTATTAGTTAGTAATGATCCAAGATATTCAAAACTCTCCACCTCTTCCAATGTTTCATCATTGATTTATATATTTCAGCTGCTTTATTTGTTTTGTCAATTTTCATCAATTTAGTTTTCTTTGCATTAAGATAAATGCTTTGCTCTTCACTATTCTTACGGACTGACATAGTTTTACCATTCATTTTTGTATTGTAGACATTAAAACTGTGTCATCGGCATATCTAATTTCTGATAATTCATAACCTCCAAATTTTTATGGCATCATAGTAGTCTCTAGCGTACATTAGGAAAATAGAGGTGAATGACTAAAGAGTCGACATTGAGCAACATCAATTGTTCGAACAAGGCTGTAATTAGCAGGAGCAGTAGTAAAGTAGTAGTAGTAGTAGTAGTAATAGTAGTAGTAGTAGTAGTAATAGTAGTAGTAGTAGTAGTAGTAATAGTAGCGGTAGTATAGTAGTGGTAGTAGTAGTAGTAGTAGTAGCAGCAACAGTAATAGTAGTAGTAGTAGTAGTAGCAGTAGTAGTAGTAGTAAAGTAGGTAGTAGTAGTAGTAATAGTAGTAATAGTAGTAGTAGTAGCAGCAACAGTAACAGTCGTAGTAGTAGTAGCAGTAGCAGTAGTAGTAGTAAAATAGGTAGTAGTAGTAGTAATAGTAGTAATAGTAGTAGTAGTAGTATTAGTGGTGGTGGTGGAGGTGGTGGTGGTGATGATGGTTGTAATTTTAAAAAAAATATTGGTAGAGTATTCTCATACCAGAAGTAGTAGTTAGTAGTAGTAGTAGTAGTAGTAGTAGTAGTAGTAGTAGTAGTAGTAGTAGTAGTAGTAGTAGTTATTGTTGTTGTTGTTGCTACTGTTGCTGAAATATTGATAGAGTAGTTCTTAAATTAGTCGTAGTAGTAATAATAGTAGTAGTTGTATTGGTAGTAATTGTAGTACTAGTTATTTTTGCTAAAATATCGATAGCAGTAGCAGCAGTATTAGCAGTAGCAGCAGTAGTGGTAGCAGCAGCAGCAACAGCAGCACCAGTAGTAGTAGTAGTAGTAGTAGTAGTAGTTAGTAGTAGTAGTAGTAGGAATAGTTTTACGCTGACTTACAAAATTCCTCTCGAAGCCCCTAGTTGTGCAGTGGATTCTGGGAGGAACTCATTTCAGTATCATGACATAAGATATTCGTCTTTGTCTTTGTTAAGATCACTACAGTACATTTACTCTGCGGATGTTAAGATAATGACAGTTATGGATGTCACTTTTTCCTAAGTAAGAAAATCTTAGCCTGAATTCATTGACCTTGACCTAAAAAGGTCATGCTCGGGATTCATTTAAGTTTCGTTAAGTGTTCCAGTGTACCAGTTCTAACAGCATAGTGAATATTTTCTTTGCCTGTGTATCTCTTCTTCTTCTTTTTCTACTACTACTACTACTACTACTACTACTACTACTTCTTCTTCTTCTTCTTCGTCCCTGGTACTGAGAGCTGGTGTTCTTTGCAGCCGATGCGGTGAAGAAGGTGAGTATCATGGCGGCCTGGGAGCAAGTTCATGGCGGCAAATCTTTTTCAGACGGAGTGTGGAGATAAAATGCAGAAGGCGTGAAATGTTTCTTTAGCAGACTCCACCACCACAGGGACTATGGTGGTCCTTGCCCTGTTAGCCAGGCTAGGCCTGTTACCGGCTGGTACCAAGCTACGGTCTTAGTCAACAATCCTTCGCGAAGCCAGACTCTAGCATATCATCTATGATTCGCCACCCTGACTTTAGCATGTCATATATGATTCACCACCTTGATTTTAGCATGTCAGCTATAATTCCCCACCCTGACTCTAGCATGTCATCTATGATTCTCCACCCTGACTTTAGCATGTCAGCTATGATTCCCCACCCTGACTCTAGCATGTCATCTATGATTTGCCACCCTGACTCAAGCAGGTCATCTATGATTCGCCACCCTAACTTTAGCATGTTATCTATGATTCGCCACCCTGACTTTAGCATGTCATATATGATTCCCCACCCTGACTCTAGCATGTCAGCTATGATTCTCCACCCTGACTTTAGCATGTCAGCTATGATTCGCAACCCTGATCCTAGCATGTCAGCTATGATTCGCAACCCTGATCCTAGCATGTCAGCTATGATTCTCCAGACTTTAGCATGTCAGCTATGATTCGCCACTCTGACTCAAGCATGTAAGCTATGATTCGCCACCCTGACTTTAGCATGTCATATATGATTCCCCACCCTGACTCTAGCATGTCAGCTATGATTCGCCACTCTGACTTTATCATGTCATATATGATTCACCACCGTGATTTTAGCATGTCATCTATGTTTCGCCACCCTGACTTTAGCATGTCAGCTATGATTCTCCACCCTGACTTTAGCATGTTAGCTATGATTCCCCACCCTGACTCTAGCATGTCAGCTATTATTCTCCACCCTGACTTTAGCATGTCAGCTATGATTCGCAACCCTGATCCTAGCATGTCAGCTATGATTCTCCACCCTGACTTTAGCATGTCATATATGATTCACCACCTTGATTTTAGCATGTCATCTATGATTTGCCACCCTGACTCTAGCAGGTCATCTATGATTCGCCACCCTGACTTTAGCATGTCAGCTATGAATTGCTGATTGGTGCAGAATTACACATCAAAGATTCCCAAAATGTACGGTAACACCGCCCGCCCCCCAGGGGAGGAGGAGGGAAGTGTTCGAAAGATCCAGGAGGAAGTTGAGTGAAGTTAGAGCAGCAGGGCACATCAAACCCAACAGCGCGAAAAATGTGAGGGCGCTAGGGATATGACTTGATATGCAAGATGACGGTAGTTTGGGAAACACTGGAACAAACCTATCAAAATGAAATCGGCAGCCTTTTACTTCATGAAGCAAGTAGCAGGCACGCTTGATTAGGTAGATATTATTGGACTTCCTCTTTTATTCATCCTAAAATAGGCCCTGAAAAGAACTTCCTAATTTTGCAAGCAACGATTTCTAACCAATTTTGAGGTGGGGGTAGAAGTGGAGGTTCGGAATGGTGACTATGATTCAGTTCTCAGGTTAACAACTGACAATTCTGGTTCGTTGTGCTTTTTTGGGGGGTGCAGTGTTGCGACAACTAAGAACAGCACAAACACACAAATATATGGCACAAACGACGACAAAATGAAAAGTCAGTTTCTTAAGTTTGGCATTGGCATAACTGGATTCTCTTCTTCAGAACATCTCAAAATGGAACACTTTGCAGTCCAATTTTCAGTTACATTCTCTCCGTGCAAAAAGTCAAGCAACTAGCTCAGGCAACTCTTCCGAATACCAGACCATCCGTGTCGAGTCTGCCTCCCCTACTAATCAACTGATCAGATGAACTTTAAGCTGTTTTGTTTTAAAACAGAGTCGCTTGTCAAGGTTCAGTGGCTCCTAACATTATCTTACTGCTATAAGGAACTTCTTACATCTTACATCCTTCCCGTGCCGTTAAACGCCTTATAGGGCTCGCATGGTAGTTCGCCAAGTTTTCCTGTTTTCGGTGAACTTTTCAACCTCATCAAGGGATGTTATGCCTACTGACTTGGCTTCTCTTAACAATGTCCTCTTTAGAGTTTCACATGGTCGGCCTCTTTTTCTTTGACCTGTTGTGTTCCATTTGATAGCTTGTTTTTGGGGGATTCTTTACAAGGATTCCCCCAATGCAGCGTTCATGTGTTGACGCTGAGGAAAGCACTTACAATTTCTGAAAAACAAAGATGCAAAGGTTCTTCTCTAGATGAGATTGCGGCATCACTGACAATTAAGTTTAGACAGTGAAAGCAACAAGAGATTAAAATAAAAAAAAATGCTGGCGGGTTCAAGTCACTAATATATTATTGAATTTCTGAATGATTTTCTTTTTATGTGTGATGTATTATCCCATCATGGTTACGCTTGCTTGCGACTGGAATATTTACGTCTGACAATTTTCTAAGAATACACCCAGTTTAACACTGAGTCTGTAGTGGCTTCTACAGAGATGAAACTAAGAAAACGCTCATGAATATTGATATCACTTGGATCTGTATTAGCAGATTTTGCTAATATTACTGATTGTTCAGTATGACTTACGTCAGGAGTACAGTCTGTAACTAATCAATTCATTTTGGGTCCTTCTTCCACGGTAATGTTGGACCAGTCCACGGATAAACGTTGTCAACAACGGGAATGTGTTTTTTTTATAATTTGTTTTTATATTTTCCTTTTTTTTTCTTCTAATCCAACTTTTGCCATTTTTTGCAACCCCCAGAACTTGTCGCCCCGTGCAATTGCACGTCCTGCACCATAGGTAGAGCCGGCGTTGTCCCTATCTCTTCTATATACAAATCTTTCAAATGAGGAACAACGAAACTTTCTTACAGTTAATGATTTAGCACAGTACGGTTAGCATTCCAAAAATAGTAGACACTCCGCCTTAGACGTGAGAGACAGAGAAATAACAAATTTATAGAGAAATAACAAAATTACTTGGGACTCCGGCACAGCAAGCAACCAGCTAGCCATGAGAAGCAGCACCTGGTGGATAATGCCAGGTAATTATCTTGTCATATTTCTTTGTCTCGTGTCTAAAACGTTTTGTTTACTGTGTATCTTCTTCTTTTTCTTCTTCTTCTTCTTCAGTCCCACTGAACTGAGAGCTGTTGTTCTTTGCAGCTGATGCCCTGAAGATACTGAAGCACAGCGTGATGTCGGCTTGGGAGCGGGTAGCGGTGGCTATTTTTTTTTTTTTCAGTTCATGAGTGCAGCTAAAAAGTAGGGGGTATGCAATACTTCTGTAGCAGGCTTCACCACCATGGGAATTGTCGATCCCTGCCCCGTTAGCCAGGTTAGGCCTGTTATTCGATGTACCAACAGAGAAGTGGAACAGGGTTTTTGGTCAGCCATGGTTTGTTAACCCTTTAGCTAGCATGCCAGTAATGGATTCATTGTTTGTCGAGTACTAAGAGACAGCACTTTGCTTTATCGCAGCTCGTCTTATTCTCCCAAAGATATTCTGAGGACTCTTTCACAACATCTATAGCTTTCATTGTTTGAAGTAGCAACCTTCCTAACGTCTACCACCTTGAGAAAGGTTTATCTGCAAATTTGAGGTCGAGAACGACAAGTCACGATGTCATCCAATGTTATCTACGCGTCGGATTTCGCTATGACCAACCGGCCAGTGGAACAAGGAACAAGATTAAAGCGGGCAGTTACATTTTTTACGGCGGCTTGACGTCTGTATACCTGAAACCACTCACATAACACTTTTCAGCCCAGACACTAAACTACCGGATGGCGTTACATTTTGCCGGAATTTTAATAATCAGTTGGTGTAGTGAAGGCTTTTAAAATTCACGAACTCTTTAAAAACACACACACCCACAGTTAATGGCCCGTATTTCCTTTTCCAGTGCTGTCAAATAATTGTCTTATAAGATACCAAAGACGTCAGCATTTGATACTTGGTAACACTTTGGTAGCACTGAGCACGTGTGATAAAACCGCTCTATATCTATTTACACACTACACGCCCAGCCTGAACTTTGCACACCTGCGTCACTTTCGTTGGTTCAACAAAGTTCAGTGTCTCATACTGAGTTTCTACTATGTGCTTTCAAGAGAGAGTGAGAGAGAGAGAGAGAGAGAGTAACAGGATGTTTTGAGTATAATGTGTGTATGTTTGTTTGTGTGTGTGTGTGTGGGGGGGGGTGTGGTGAAGGGGAAGGATGTATTCACTGAAGAGTGCAGGGACTAGCGATAACAGCTGTACTACAAAAGTACGGAAGAAGGCAAGCGGGGAGGAGCAAATATAGCAAAGAAGATACGCTTGGCAGGTTCCACATCCTGTCTGTTCATCAACACTCTCCCCCCCCCACACACACACACAAGACTTAACCCTAGCAAAAGTGTACGTATGGGTGTGTGGGTGAAAGATATGTGTGTGTGGGGGAGAGGAGTGGCGCCAGTAAGGATAAGAAAATAACCCTGCAGAACCATTCTTCATCACATGGTATAGCTATATTGCCAGGTGGGGCAGTGACATTGTAAAAGGACATTGTCATATTGTTGTCACTGACAACAGACCACGGGCGATGAAGATCCTATTATTTATCATCTTCTCTCCCATCAACCCCCCCCCCCCGGGCCCAAAAAAAATTGTTTACCTGCTTTGCCAGTCAATCAACAATACTGTGACGTTTGATCTCAGCGTTGAAAGGACACATCTTTGGGATACTGCACACAAGGTTGATAAAAGATTAGACTAGTTAGTTACATTATGCCTGCATTCTTCTAATCAAAGCCACAGACACTCCTGTCTGCTCATTTAACCTGACCATCTTTTTTTTCTTTCTTTCTAAATTTAAATACGGAACACTCAGTCAAACGGTGGTGAATTGTGTTAATTTTAAATATTAACCTGTAAGCTAGGTTTATATCTTTATTTACAGATGTGACATTCAGATCAACTTGTACTTCCCTACAGAGTGACTTTTCTTCAAAATAGCGACATTCCCAATAATTTAAAAATTCCAGGTATTTCTGAACATGCAACGATCAAAGATGAAAATGTGGGACAATACGGGATGCGTGCTTCAAAATACATTTTTTGCGCCCCGACGGAAGTAATAGGATTTCCGGGACAAATCCTTAAAATACAGGACTGCTCCGTATAATACAGCACTTTTGGTCACTTTATTTCATTATACACTCGTGCACCGACGTACAGTCGTATTTGGGACAGGTGATGCGACTGTTAAGTCGATTTGACCGTTATGTCAGGTCGTTAGAAGTCAGTAGACAGGCACTAAATAGATTTCACTTCTGTAACGTTACCAGATGAGCAGACATGTTTGCCATCAATTTATAATACTAACAGAACGTAGATTAACGTAGTAACTGTTTGGAAACTACTCACGAAATATGAATCACTGAGCATTAAATAACGAATCATACTGTGATAACGTTTTCATTGACACATAGGAATGTACATACACATACTGTATGCATACCCACAGGCATATATTTTGCACTCACCAAACGATGACGCTGCGTGTTTCTTCTTCTAATGTCTTGTGATCAATTTATAGTGCATGCAGAAAAGAAAATATTTGTTAAGTTAATTACAAAATACTAAACAGTTCTCTGCGACCCGGCCTAAGTACTTTTCCATCGTTCACTCAGACACCGACATCAGTCTCTCTCGCAAAGGGTGCAACTCGTCTCAAGCTTTCAGCATTACCGTAGAGCTTCTCTTGTATGGCGGCTTGGCTCTGGCCAGGTCCTTTCTTGGGTGGGTTATGTAGTTGGTAACTCTGGAGGATGTAATGTGGTGCCTTGTTGCTCTTTGCTGCTGTCACGTAGCCATTTTTCTGCTCCTGGTATAAATGGTGTCCCGGCCTGCAGTGTCCTGTTCTCAGTCGGAAGATTATCACTTGGGTCATTTCTTGAGAGTTTATGGTAACTGTCATCTGTTTATGGCTCTTGGATATTGTTTTATATATTTGTCTTTATATATAGCTTTTAGTCTGGGCCGCAAATATGTAACCTGGTTGGCCACAAAAAAGTGCACAACTTCAATCAGCTACATCTGTTCTATGTTGATCTGTAAGTTTTTTACTGCCCTTATCTTAGACCGCATTGCATAGCGAAGTTGTCAGTGCACTGGTCTCTCATGCCTAAACTGGTGTTTCGAATTTGGCTGCAGGTGTCACAGGCACTTATGCGGAGAAACAGGTGCATCGATTCTTCGGGAGGTAGGGTATGATGACGATAGATGAATCCTCTTTTATGCTGATATTTTAAGGAAAACATGGGCGCTAACGTTGTATCTAAGCTCTGTCATTGTCTGAAAGGGTTGCCATTATATACTGTTCCAAATAAGAAAGGCAACAATGTTGCGATTTAAAGTGAAGTTTGCAGATCAGACAAGGGTAAATAGCATGGAACGTTCACTTGAACATCAACTTCACGTGCTGACCTGAAATGTACTCAGCAGATGATTCATGAGCACAGAAAAGCAACACTAGTCAAAACAGCATTTTTGACAATAACTCATGGCAGGTTCACGAGAATCACGTGAAACTTACTAAACACAAAACTCAATGACCATGTTATTGAATGTCTATAAAAGACTGACACTCCTCGAATCAATTCATTTGAAAATTCAATGCACAATTAGGGATCATCTCACTACATAACAACGACTCATCATCACTGGACGTTTACAGACTGGACAGTCACAAAGTGTAGTGGCCAGACAATTTAACGTGGTTAAAAGCACCACTTTGCAGACGATTTCAAGAAACTGACTCAGCTGCAGACCGACCGCGCAGTAGAAGACCAATAGTCACAACTCCTGCCGAAGACCGCTTCATACGCCTACGTCACCTCAGGAATCGATTTGCATCTCTGTCTTCAACAGTCCAGTCGGTGACAGCAGCTCGTCGAATTTCAGATCAAAACAGTCAGGAACTGGCTGTACGACGCTGGTCTTTGGGCTAGAAGACCCTACAGAGGTCCTTTTCTTACGGACCGGCATCGCCAGAACCGACTGCAGTGGGCGAACCAGCATCGCCAATGGACCGTTGCGAATGTTGGAGAAGGGTTTAGTTTAGTGATGAATCACTCTTTGTGCTCCAGCGACACGATAGATGGAGAAGAGTTTACCCCAGTCCATGAGGGCTACACCCAGAAATGCGTGGATGAGGCTCTTCCACACAGTGGTGGAGGTGTATTGGTGTGGGGGATGATCAACTTCGTGGGAAGAAGTGACCTGGTGCAAATTGAAAGACGCATGAATGCCCAATACGTAGCTGAAATTCTTCATTATGTCCTTCCACTTTTGACTGCACCAGGGTCGATTTTTCAGCAGGATAACACTCGACCTCATGTGGCACAACTCACCACCCAGTTCCTCGCAGACAGCAACGTCCAGATCATTCCGTGGCCATCCATGGCATCAGACATGAGCCCAATAGAACACTTATGGAATGAACTCAACAGACAAGTCCGCCAGCGAGACGTGGCGCCAACCAATCTCCGACACTTGTCTCTTGCACTGCTGAAAGAGTGGGCAGCCATCCCACAACAACAGATCCAACGGCTAATCGGATCCATGTCAAGGAGATGTCGTTCTCTGATACAGGGCAGAGGAGGCCATACAGTTTACTGAAACGGAGGCTTCAGTAGCAGAGAATAAATGTCCAAATTTAATGAACATTATTTCATTGTTAAAGTCTTAAAGTTTCTTCATGCCAAGATTGAAACATTAATTCAGTAAAATAAAATGTTCATACAAGTTTGAAATTTAGTGTCCATTATGACTACAGTAGTGTTGCATTTTTTTTTTTGGATCAGTATACTATGCTGTCCCACCTGGCATCATATGCAGGTCTCCTGTCTTCGGGAGAATGTTAAGTTAATGATGTCTGCCAGATCCATTAACTGTCTTCCTGCCACTTTTCATGTAACTAGCCCAGACAACTTTCCAACATCTCTCTCTCTCTCTCTCTGTGAACCTCAAGTACCCAAGGCACATGGTGCTTCCGCAAATAATATTCCACAAATGCCCGTCCTTCGCCTCCCCCCCCCCCTGTCAAGGTGAGCCCTTTATTGCTGAACATTCTCTCTGTTGTTCTCCATGTTTCATTCGTTCTACCCTTACTCCTCTTCCCCTGTGGTGTCCGTACATCTTAGTGCTTTTTTTTTAAAGTTTCCAACGTAAAGAAACAAAACACTGAACCACGAATGTCTAAAAAATAAAACAGAACATTATCAGACACTTACTGATCTCTTGGCAAACCACGTACACACACAGGTATACAGAACACAGAACATTATCAGACACTTACTGATCTCTTGGCAAACCATGTACACACACAGGTATACAGAACATTATCAGACACTTACTGATTTCTTGGCATACCATGTACACAGGTATACAGAACAAAATGAGAGGTAATCCACTGGACATGATGTAGATTCAGTGAAAATTTATTCTTAAAACATTGCTTTTTCCGACTAAACATTGCATTCTAACATCAAAAATATGAAGTGCTCCAAATATGAAATACAACGGAACAAAAAATCTCTACCTCTGCTGTCATACAGCATTTGAAGATCTTTGATCCAAGTTTTCTCCACCCCCCCGCCCCTCCAACAGAACAAAATGTCTGACCATCCTCTCGCTCACAACCATTTCCAGGGAGTATACAGAAGCAGCTACGTGTACAGTACTTGCATATTTTTATGGACAGCATAAGACCTTATAAAATGTTCCCAATATGGATTAGAAAAACAAATTTCCTCATGGGAGAATCTTTTATTGGACGTAAATTTCTGAAAAAATTAGTTCACTGTCCGCTGTTTCCACAAACAGCAGTTACATTAGAAAACTGGATTAAACCATGGGACATTATGTTCTTACACAGACCATGACTAACCACTGAACTATTCATTAACGCACTCTTCTCTCATGGCTACACGGCTGCTCATCCAACCACAATTCTCTTGTCATTTTGTGTCCTCTATGTCTAAAAGTGCTTTGTCTATGGCTTTTTTACTCCCCCTCCCTGAACTCTAACCATACAATTCTGCGTTCTAATACTAGACACGGAACCAACAACACCCAAGAGCTACCAAACTTCCCTCACAGCCTGTCCATGTTTAATGTGTCAAGAAGTCAACTTATAAAACTGAGATTCACTTTCATTCAAGATATTTTATAGTTTGAAAACATATCTGCAAAATATAATTAGATAAAAAAAAAAACAACAAAAAAAACCAACAAAACCAGAGGTTTTATCTATATAAAGGGTGACTCATAATTATTAAGTGTGTAAGAGTCATCCAACAATGCTCAGGACAGGTGCACATCTACACTCTATCCAATAAGTACATAATAAGCTCACAGAACAATGCAAAATTCTAAAGCGTGCGTGCTCTGCTTATCCATGCCACAGCTGTACCCTTCATATAAACCTTTAAGTGCAGCTTTCATCCACGGCTGCGGCTGCGCTAAACAAAAAGTGGCACAACCCCACTGTCCCATAATTCAGCTTCTTCAAGATGAAACTTCCTCTCCAAAGTTAACAATCAATTTCTGCTACTGACATATTGAAATTTATTTTTTTTAAAAAAGTACATTTAAAAAAATGACAAGAACTGGAATGTTTTGAAATGGACAAGTGTAAGAGGAAGAAAAAAACGTTTCACTTTGGAAGAAGGAAATGTTAGTATAAAAGTGAAGTACAATAATCAGGGTCCAAAGTGCAAAAAAAAACACACATTTGTTTATAAGTGCTGCAAGTTAAAGTGTGTGTGTGTGGGGGGGGGAGGGGGCATGCTTCTGTTTATTAGTGCTGCAGGTTAAAGTGTGTGTGTGTGTGTGTGTGTGTGGGGGGAGGGTGGCATGCTTCTGTTTATTAGTGCTGCAGGTTAAAGTGTGTGTGTGTGTGGGGGGAGGGTGGCATGCTTCTATTTATTAGTGCTGCAGGTTAAAGTGTGTGTGTGGTGTGTGTGTGTGGGGGGGGGGGAGGGTGGCATGCTTCTGTTTATTAGTGCTGCAGGTTAAAGTGTGTGTGTGTGTGTGGGGGGAGGGTGGCATGCTTCTGTTTATTAGTGCTGCAGGTTAAAGTGTGTGTGTGTGTGGGGGAGGAGGAGGGCATGCTTCTGTTTATTAGTGCTGCAGGTTAAAGTGTGTGGGGGGAGGAGGAGGGCATGCTTCTGTTTATTAGTGCTGCAAGTTAAAGTGTGTGTGTGTGGGAGGAGGAGGGCATGCTTCTGTTTATTAGTGCTGCAGGTTAAAGTGTGTATGTGGGGGGAGGGTGGCATGCTTCTGTTTATTAGTGCTGCAGGTTAAAGTGTGTGTGTGGGGGGAGGGTGGCATGCTTCTGTTTATTAGTGCTGCAAGTTAAAGTGTGTGTGTGTGGGGGGGGAGGGTGGCATGCTTCTGTTTATTAGTGCTGCAAGTTAAAGTGTGTGTGTGGGGGGGGGGATATGCTTCTGTTTATTAGTGCTACAAGTTAAAGTGTGTGTAGGGGCAGGCATGCTTCTGTTTATTAGTGCTACAAGTAGGGGGAGGGCATGCTTCTGTTTATTAGTGCTGTAAACGGGGGGAGGGCATGCTGCTGTTTATTATTGCTGCAAGTTAAAGTGTGTGGGGACGGGCATGGTTCTGTTTATTAGTGTTGCAAGTTAAAATGTGTGGGAGCCATGCTTCTGTTTATTAATGTTGCAAGTTAAAGTGTGTGGGAGCAGGCATGGTTCTGTTTTTTAGTGCTGCAAGTTAAAGTGTCAGGGAACCATGCTTCTGTTTATTAGTGTTGCAAGTTAAAGTGTCAGGGAACCATGCTTCTGTTTATTAGTGTTGCAAGTTAAAGTGTGTGGGAGCAGGCATGGTTCTGTTTATTAGTGTTGCAAGTTAAAGTGTCAGAGAACCATGCTTCTGTTTATTAGTGTTGCAAGTTAAAGTGTGTGGGAGCGGGCATGGTTCTGTTTATTAGTGTTGCAAGTTAAAGTGTCAGAGAACCATGCTTCTGTTTATTAGTGTTGCAAGTTAAAGTGTGTGGGAGCGGGCATGGTTCTGTTTATTAGTGTTCCCAGTTAAAGTGTGTGGGAGCCATGCTTCTGTTTATTAGTGTTGCAAGTTAAAGTGTCAGGGAGCCATGCTTCTGTTTATTAGTGTTGCAAGTTAAAGTGTCAGGGAGCCATGCTTCTGTTTATTAGTGTTGCAAGTTAAAGTGTCAGGGAGCCATGCTTCTGTTTACCACTGTTGCAAGTTAAAGTGTGTGGGAGCCATGCTTCTGTTTATTAGTGCTGCAAGTTAAAGTGTCAGGGAGCTATGCTTCTGTTTATTAGTGCTGCAAGTTAAAGTGTCAGGGAGCCATGCTTCTGTTGCCTTAAATGCAGCGTTTTTTTTTTCTTTCAGACAATGGTTAATTCTTTTCCAGTCTGGCATTGTTTTTGTTATCCAACTCATTAGCATGCCCTCGTTTCTTGTGTTTTCCTATATACACTACCACATACACACATGCCACCACCACCATGTATTCCTACAGCTGGTGATTTCCAAATCCACCTGTCTCTAATCATGTGACAGATCACATTTTACTGTGGTTATCCCCATACATAACAAAATAAACCAGCACACAAATGTTGGCCCATATAATATGACCAACTGATTTTGTGCATAGTAACATTTAATTTAAAAAAAAGACATGTAAAAAACATAGTAGTTAAGAAAACTATATGAAAATGTGAATGTTATGCACATAAAAATATATATATATATATAAATTTATATTTTAAAACAGTAATCTCACAGAAGTGCATAAATTTATTTTTTTTAAACAGTAATCTCACAGAAGTGCATAGAAGGTAGAACAAGATGTTGTATCATTCAAAGGTGCTGAAGCATTGTGCTTTTTCTGGAAAATTACCACACTAACAAACTGTCCTGCTTCAAATCTAACAAACAATTTTTCAACGCTAATGATACTGAATCTTGCATACCTGAAGACAACAAAATGCAGTAAATAAAGTTACAGATTGCCTGTGTGGATAGTCGATTACTAGGTCACAATAACCTACACATACACACATAAAAATCCACCTTTATTCCTTTATTCTTCAAGCCCAACACTGAAAATAATGCCAGTTCCTTTCCATTTATTCCTCACTCCTTCAAAACTGAGATATCACTTGTACAACAGGCTAAAAAAAAAAAAAGCAAGACCAGCAAGTGCATCTTACAGCACCACAAAGACAACTGCACAGCATCTGTTGGAGGATTGCACCCCCCGCCCCCACATGTGAGTATCAAAGAAGGCACGCATTGACTTTTCAGCTTAATCAATCACACTAAGCTGTGTGGTGATGCTGATGACCTTAAGCCAACAACCGCTTTCTTCAGGAATAGCAAAGGTGACACCTTAGAAAGTTCAACGAATTGTCATGGAAAGGTTTGGTACGGTTCTGCTCCCCAAACACAGTCAATTATGTTCACCAACCAATAAAAAATGCAATCAGATTTGATTATAAAAGTTAAACAATAATAAACAAAACAAAATGAAAAAAAAAAAAACAATCAAAAATTTTTTGAGTGGAAAAAACCTGGAATATGATTTATAGAAAGTGATCAGATTTGCTGCAGAATGAATATAAAATGCTCCAAGAATGAAATGTGAAATTTCTGATGATTTAACCAACTCCTCTCCTTAAGGAATTAAAACTTACAGCAGAATAAAGTTATCTACAGCACACACCCCTTTCACTCTTTACTTATTCCTATGTAAGATTTTTACAAAAGAAATTTGTAACTTATAAACTGGTAACTAACCCTAAATAATGTGTATACAAATGCGGTAAAATACTTGAAATGAACCATCTATTAAAGAAAAAAAAAAAAGATACATGACTGAAAAGGGTTATGATTTCTGAGGGTTTACGACATGCTCTCTACAGGTTTTATTAACTTGGGGTTCGGTGAGGACTATTGCAAGCCTTGAGAACTAAGGGCAATATAATGTAAATTCTGAAGTTGGAGACAAGCAGAACACCCTATTGCACAAGTGTTAGAAAACACAAACTAATAGTGATGTATGATTCCTCTGTGACAAGTGTTTCACTCAATACACGTGATTCCTCTGTGACAAGTGTTTCACTCAATCCACCTGTCTCTAATCATGTGACAGATCACATTTTACTGTGGTTATCCCCATACATAACAAAATAAACCAGCACACAAATGTTGGCCCATATAATATGACCAACTGATTTTGTGCATAGTAACATTTAATTTAAAAAAAAGACATGTAAAAAACATAGTAGTTAAGAAAACTATATGAAAATGTGAATGTTATGCACATAAAAATATATATATATATATAAATTTATATTTTAAAACAGTAATCTCACAGAAGTGCATAAATTTATTTTTTTTAAACAGTAATCTCACAGAAGTGCATAGAAGGTAGAACAAGATGTTGTATCATTCAAAGGTGCTGAAGCATTGTGCTTTTTCTGGAAAATTACCACACTAACAAACTGTCCTGCTTCAAATCTAACAAACAATTTTTCAACGCTAATGATACTGAATCTTGCATACCTGAAGACAACAAAATGCAGTAAATAAAGTTACAGATTGCCTGTGTGGATAGTCGATTACTAGGTCACAATAACCTACACATACACACATAAAAATCCACCTTTATTCCTTTATTCTTCAAGCCCAACACTGAAAATAATGCCAGTTCCTTTCCATTTATTCCTCACTCCTTCAAAACTGAGATATCACTTGTACAACAGGCTAAAAAAAAAAAAAGCAAGACCAGCAAGTGCATCTTACAGCACCACAAAGACAACTGCACAGCATCTGTTGGAGGATTGCACCCCCCGCCCCCACATGTGAGTATCAAAGAAGGCACGCATTGACTTTTCAGCTTAATCAATTCACACTAAGCTGTGTGGTGATGCTGATGACCTTAAGCCAACAACCGCTTTCTTCAGGAATAGCAAAGGTGACACCTTAGAAAGTTCAACGAATTGTCATGGAAAGGTTTGGTACGGTTCTGCTCCCCAAACACAGTCAATTATGTTCACCAACCAATAAAAAATGCAATCAGATTTGATTATAAAAGTTAAACAATAATAAACAAAACAAAATGAAAAAAAAAAAAACAATCAAAAATTTTTTGAGTGGAAAAAACCTGGAATATGATTTATAGAAAGTGATCAGATTTGCTGCAGAATGAATATAAAATGCTCCAAGAATGAAATGTGAAATTTCTGATGATTTAACCAACTCCTCTCCTTAAGGAATTAAAACTTACAGCAGAATAAAGTTATCTACAGCACACACCCCTTTCACTCTTTACTTATTCCTATGTAAGATTTTTACAAAAGAAATTTGTAACTTATAAACTGGTAACTAACCCTAAATAATGTGTATACAAATGCGGTAAAATACTTGAAATGAACCATCTATTAAAGAAAAAAAAAAAAGATACATGACTGAAAAGGGTTATGATTTCTGAGGGTTTACGACATGCTCTCTACAGGTTTTATTAACTTGGGGTTCGGTGAGGACTATTGCAAGCCTTGAGAACTAAGGGCAATATAATGTAAATTCTGAAGTTGGAGACAAGCAGAACACCCTATTGCACAAGTGTTAGAAAACACAAACTAATAGTGATGTATGATTCCTCTGTGACAAGTGTTTCACTCAATACACGTGATTCCTCTGTGACAAGTGTTTCACTCAATACACGTGATTCCTCTGTGACAAGTGTTTCACTCAGTACACATGATTCCTCTGTGACATGTGCTTCACTTAGTACACAAGACAACAAGTACTTCATTTTCACCTATATATTGCACACAACATGCACTCATGGTAAATCTAATGTCCTGTAAAAATAAAGGTGCATTTGTGCAAGCTGTGGAACTCTTGGGTTGGTCATCCTACCAAATGCATAAACAACTGCCGGGTCAAATACTCTACTAGCATAATGGCCAACTATGAAATGGTTCTAAAAGGTGGTCTAAAGTTGAAGGATATTTTAAACCATGAAAGAAACCAATATGTATTTCAATCCTTCTAGGTCCAGGTGGACAATATTTGGGCCGTTCAGTCCATTTCCAAATTTTGGCAGAAAATATACCTTCAACATGTACTCACTAGGGAATCATATTTTTATTGTGTCTGAGATTGTTAAAAAATTTTGATCCAACTCTATGATTTTTTTTAAAGAAGAATTTTTTAAATCTCAGCATGAAATTTTTTTGTGTGCATTCTTGTTGAGTTTTATTTGGATTATGTGCATAGTATAAAAGCAAGAAATCTTATTTATTTCCTGATTACACACGACAAGCAAAAGACACTAAGAAATTGTCAGTTTTACTGTCTCTTGACTTTTATTCCTCGTGCAAAGTTAAAAATCTGGTTCTAATTTTTTTTTTTACAATTCTCTGACACAATTAATTCCACATAAGTAAATATTTTACACTTTTTGTTGCAGTTTCATACAGTTTAGCATGTTACTTTTCAAACAAAGTAGTTTGTTAGGTTCTGTGAAGTAAAAGATAGGGAAACCCCCCCCCTCCCCACATATATCCTTATTTAAAAAAAAAAAAAACCTGAAATCAAAATCCACTGGACTGGAAAGAGAAATACTCTCATATATTTTACTCAGGACATTATAACTGTAAAAAAAAAAAAAAAATCTTCCATGATTCCAGAGTTAACTTTTTCCCATTTATTTGGATTTACATGTTCTCCAACTTTCACTCTGCATTGATCTGTATTTGTGTTGTCTGTATTTAAGTCAGACTTTAAAAAAACTTTTTTTCCTATTTTAAAGTGACTGAGCATAGTGTGGCAGAGCATGGCATGTGGTGCTAGCCTTCACAAAAATCACACACAATGCACATTAGATGTGAGAGAAAGAAAAAGTAGTATTAGAATGGTTTGGTAAAACAAGCACATGGAGTCCATCTGGCTATGTAACTGCTCATCCTACCAGATACCTAAAATGTTTTTTTCTATTATTTTTCCAATGCTAACAAATACACTATGCCCTATTACTCATTATTTCTTATTTGAAAAATTTTCCTATTTTAGTTTTGTTTTCTGTAAATTTTCCCTATGGAAAACTGATCCATGGCTTTTTTTTGGTTTACGTGACTTCGTAACAGTGTTTCTATATTCTTATGTTCTGTAATTATTTGCTTTTCACAAGTACCTTCATGAGAAAAGGGAGCAACTCTTCTTTTCTAATGTTTATTATTAAAGTTTTTGCTGTTTGCAAAATATTTTGTGCATAACATGCACATGAGTACAATGGACAAGAGGTCTCGCCGCTTGAAAAAAAAAAAAACAACAAGTGTAATGCATACACTATATGTATGAAAAAAAAAAAAAAACAGTACTTTAACTAGTGCCTCTTTCAGTGAATGTGAACACCCATGCACACAATGCCATCACAAACAAAATGAAAGCAATAATTGTTATGCTGACGGAAGAAACTCTTTATGCAATCATTTTCTTTTTATGCAGAGATTAAATTCTTGTCATTAACATTTCAACATTCCAAACAAGTCAAATATGCAGTGGCTAGTTTGTGTGTGTGTGTGTGGACATTCATATCAACTCCAATATAAGTATCGACACATTTAAGGTTGTTTCAATATAGGAATGTATTGCTATGCTTTAAGAGATTTTTTTTTTTTTTAATGCCACATTTCAGAAATTAGCTCATTAACAAAATTACATAAATATTCATTCACAAAAATAGGACTAAAGGAAATAATTCTCCAACAGTGGTCAAATGAAGCATAACAGATCTCAGTAAATATAATTTCAGAATTATTTTAGTGAAGTCTACAATTATTAGCTTGCATAATCATCCAAACAGATGAGATGTACAAGATTTTAATGGACATGCAGATTACCTGGCAAGAAACATAATCTTATAAAAATCGTGAAATGTTAAGTCACCAGGGCAAAATAATACATTTTCTGTCTCACATATACAGACATAATCATGCACATATAAAATTACAAACACCGAACCTCATTATCACAAAAAAAATGTCAGACAATGGCATATTTTGTCCCCCTACAATAAAAACTTGCAAACTCTGGTGGCATGAAAGATAACTAATGTGTTTTACCACAAATACAAAAAGAATAATCATTGGGGTTTTTTTTTTTTTGGTCTCTACTTGCTGCTTTATGTCAGTCATAAACAGAACTATATTACCTACAACTGCACTACACAACAACCATAAACAGAATTACACTAATTACATCTGCTGCACAACAACCAAAAATGAAATCACAGTAATATACTCTGCTACAGCACAACCATAAACAGAATTACGCTAATTACACCTGCTGCTACACAACAACCATAAACGGAATTATACCTTCCACTTTACAACAACCAAACTGAATTAAAACTGTCATTTTATTATTACAAAGTATAAATGATCATAAAACAAACTTTAAACCACGTTACATAGTAATAAAAAAAAAATGTACAAATGAATGTTGGTCTCTGGAATGAGTGCAAGTGAATATTGGGTATTCTATAACCAAACCACTTTCATGCGGCCACTGCTGCTTCTGAACAAACCAAATGTCTCAAATTTTAAAAATACACATGTAAAAACAATGAACTGCTCTGAAATTTACACATATTTCTACTGAACTAGAGACTCAATAAACAGTATTCCTACTGAACTAGAGACTCAATAAACGGTATTCCTAACTGAACTAGAGACTGAAAAAACATAAAGTGAAAAAAATGGCCACAACACAAACATGGTATTAGCAGACCTTTCCTCGAGCATCATTTTGTTTGACAGTTACATAAATTCACAATGAAAATGCAAGTATATTTCCACATTAAATGAACCCTGCCATCACAGCTTGTTCTAGCATCTGATCTAGTAAATGGCAGCGTCCTGAAGGTAACTTATTTAGAGAATCTGAAAGCTTAACTTTATTCCATGAATAGTGTCGCTTTATAACTGGTAATGTTTATTGCTAAATATTGCCTACTGATATCTTGGATCTGTCACATAGATTTAATGAAACAAGTTTCAACAAAGTGTGTTTGTATTTTCTGAAAGACGAAAAAGATGTGACAGATGTTAAGATGTTTGCGTATATCTTGTGTTTGTTGAAATTAAGAAAAATGAACGCTACAGAAAACTGTTATGCTGTACTTGAAAACTAAAATGGTGACGAGAATATGCATAATTATGTATGGAGGTCAAGTTGGCTCTATCAAAATGGACGTGAAAACAACGACAGTGAGTAGTCTTAAGGATCAATTAATAGTTCAAAATGCACGCTTCCTTCTTTTTCTGATCTATCAACTGCAATGTTCTTGGCCAAGGCCTTGCATTCAATCATGAGTCCCAGATGGTGGGTAGCTTTGTTGAACTTAACAAAGACCAAAGGAGACCTGTAGTCCACCTGCTTCGTATAGGGATAGAATGCCAGCGGAAAGCCTTGTTGAGGAAAGTATTCTATTTCATCTAGTCCCAGGTTGTCATTATCCGCTGGGTTCTGAAAATATATTTTTAGGAAATTGGTGGAAACTTTCAACTCTGATCATTTTACTGGCTGAGTAAACAGTTTTTAAAATATTCAAAACAAAACAACTCTAGTCATGTGGTTCTGTTCCACAATTTGGGAATCAGTAATTTTAAACTAATGCAAATGCTACAAATTGGCATCATGTTACTGCTCGGGCAAAATATGGCTGCCACGTTGTTTAATTATCAAAAATAATCTTACAGGCTTGTGTGCTGTTTTGGTAGGGATAGACTGAATCCTTAAACTAAACTGCTCATGTTTTTTTTGGTGTGGGGGGGGGGGGGGAAGAATCTGTCCTGTTTCCTAAAATTTCTATAGACATATTTCTCCTCAAATGCATCTACAACACAAGTTGGGTGGAGCACAAAGCTGTGTCAAAATAATTACCAGACCAATGTATTCAGTTAAAACATGATATTTAATCAGGAATTATGGAGCATAAAATTACTATTCAATGTTAAAAGTGCACCTTCTTCTATTTATTCCTAATGGTAATTGAGATTTCTTACTTGGTTGAAATACAGCCTAAGAGTACAGAAAGAGTAATATTAAATTCTTAATCTAAATTATCATTAATCTTGTTTCTATCTAGAAGTCCTCCCAGGACTGTCATGCTTTAGAGGCACATAGGGATATGGTGTTAGTGCCCATATTTTCCTTGACCTGTCAGCACACTAGAGGGTGATATGGTCAGTATCACGCCTGGCCGCCTTTCCTTCCCCAAGTCCAGAAGAAGTCAGGCACCCATTTCTACAGCTGGGTGACTGGGGTGCCTCTGGCCAGATTCTAACCCCCAACCTTTGCCATGAGAGACCAGTGCACTAACCACTTCGCCACTCAGACTCTGTACTAGAGCCCAAATAAAACTGCAACATATTTTTCTATGAAGCAGAATGTTGAAGAACAACTTAAAAGGCAATAGGCATATTATTCTTATTCCACACAACCTGCATCAGAAAAATGTTGAATATTTATAGGCTACAGACATTAAATAATACAGACCTACATGCATGAAAAGTGAACAGAAAAGATATGCATGTTATTACAGCACACAACCCCCCTCCCCCCCCCCCCAAAAAAAAATGATGGCAATGGATTGGTCTTGGGCTCCAAAGGGAAACTAGCAATGTGGCTAAAACAGTCATAAGATGGACACCTGAAGGAAACTAGCAATGTGGATAAAACAGTCATAAGACCTGAAGGAAAGAGAAAGATAAAAAAACTGGCTGCAAACCATAAGAAGTGGAGAGAATTTGTTGCAGCATTGCAGACACCACAAGGTGTACTGGTCAATGACTGCTTAGCCAATCACCAACTAGTAATATGGACAGAAATATCCTATGTTCTGAGCCACTTATGACCTATGTATTCATTTTAATTAAAAACAAAACAGCCACAGAGATAGTACATACTGGCTATCTTAATTGGAAAGAAACAACGTACTGTAAGTAAATAAGTAGTAGTAGGACGTCTCTTTTTTTTTTTCTTCTTTGTACGCAAGCAATGACATTTCTAGTCTCAGGACAAAATAACAAATTTTCTATCTTACATATATAGATGAAGTCTACCCATTATGATTTTTAACAGAATTTTTTTAGTCATGCCAGTAAAATTCTGTTAAAAATCATAATGGGTTGACTTCGTAAGAAAACAGAAGAAGTCAATATGTTTTCAGGCAAGGAAGAGGATCGAGAGATCATATATTCAATATAAGATTAATAATAGAGAAATGCAGAGAATTTAATGTGAATCTATATTCATCTTCTATAGACTATTCAAAGGCATTTGATTGTGTACAACACAACTTTGGGAAATAATGGAAAAAAAATGGGTTTCCAACACATTTGGTACAATTAACATCACTGTTGTATCTAGACCAACAGGCAGCAGTAAGAATAAATGGTGAAACAACAACTTGATTTGGCATAAAATAAGGGGTCCATCAAGGGTGTGGCCTTACTTATTTTATACTGAAATATAATGAGGAATGTTAGAGAAGATATAGACAAAGAATATCACGGTGCCATAACAATTGGAGGTTATGAAATACCAGAGATTAGATATGCTGATGACACAGTATTACTGTCCACAACACAAAAAGGAACTGAAAAAATAATTGTGTCAGTCCGTAAGAACAGCGAAGTGCAAGATCTCTATCTTAATGTGAAGAAAACTAAATTGATGACAAATGACAAAACAAATAAGGCAGCTGAAATATGTATCAATGAGGAAAATTTGGAAGTGGAGAGTTTTGAGTATCTTGGATCACTAATAACTAATAATAGAGATACAATGAGAGAAATTAAAAGGAGGACATCTATCGCTCTTCAGAAAATAAAACAACTAAAGAAGCTGTGGAGAGGAACAGACAGAACTACAAAGATAAGATTTTTAAGGGCATGCATCTTTCCCATCGCAACATATGCCTGTGAGACCTGGACTCTTAACAAAACAGATGAGAAACACATAAATGCCTTTGAATGTAAATGCTACAGAAGAATCCTTCAAATATCATGGACACAAAAAAGAACAAATATATCCATACTAAAAGAACTTAATATTGAAGAAGGCTGGCTAGTAAAGAGGATTAAAGAGAGAAAACTTAAATATTATGGACACATTAAACATCATGATAAGACCGTCTTGGAAGGGTACATAATGGGGAAAAAGAAAGAGAGGAAGACCAAGGCGAAGATGGATGCAAGACATTGTTGATGATCTGCAAATGGATGCATCAGCAGCAGAGCATCTTGCTTACAACCAAGAGGCCTACAGGAGTGCTGTTAGGGAGGCAAAGTTTCACAAGGGACATGCAAATGAATGAATGAACACATATAGACATAATCAAGTGCATACATGCCTGCAAATACTGAACCACACCATCACTAAAAGAAGCATTTAAAAAATGCATTTTTTTTGTCTGGCATGACTGTTCTTCAGCTTCTAGAATAATCACTTATCACTGGCAGACTTAGGGGAAAAAAAAAGAAAACTATCAGAAAGCTCTGTTATCTCAACTAAAATGAAATAGTGAAATTTTTTCTTTTTTTTATTTAGAAAAAAAATTCTGCTACAAATTGGTTTACCCCATCAAACTCCATTAAGCACAGCTCCTGTTGGCCTTCAATAAACCCAGTTTCACATATACTGAGACAAGTGGTGAAATACCAGTAAATATTGCACAACCATTGCTTGCAAGACATGGTACACCGGAACAGTGGTTCTCAACCTTTTCTATATCCAAGGACTTCTAAACTGCAGACTATCAACTTCTGTCCGTATCACAATGCCATGGACCTTGAATTGTGTTTATTCAATAGATGGCACTTAACTCTTCCTGTGCTGGAGGAAGAAACATGGACGTGTTCTGGAGTGCGGGAGTAAAAACATGGGTCTTGGTCTGTAAGGGGGTCTAGTTGTAAAATGGAATGGAAAACAGTATTTCCATGTACTTCCGTATACTTAATGTTTCAAAGTATAGCTAAATGAATGAAAATGTCATAAATGCAGAGTTTTTTAGGAAAAAAGAAGTAATGTGATGTTTTTAGACACTAATTGTGGCCAGCTCACCATCGGCTAGGTCTAGATCTGCGCTACTTACCACTACTTACCATCTGAGATGTGTAGATCTACTTGTCGATCTCGTATTGTGATTCTGTATTGCATTCTCACTGAATGAATGTCTGAACTAACCTCCTAACTACTACTCCAGTCATCTAAATATGTCTAGATCTACTTATAAAACATTCAAGAGCAGCGGGGTGGCCATAGGCTATGTCCATACCCCTATCTACATCGCCAAAAATTGAAAAATTTCCATGCTTCTCTTCCTTTTTCTCGCTCGGCATCGCTCGTAACTAGACACTCTTTCGCCATTTTAAAGTGTCACTGGAATCACGGACGAAATATGTACAATCTAAATGTTACACCACTTGTTTTAATGAAACAGTTGTCACTATAATGACCATACGGTAGCTTTGGGACACCGGAAGTGTCATTATATCGACCAATAGCACGGAAAGAGTTAATACTAAACCAATAACCTGGTTATGCTTCGAGGACTACAGTTGGGAATCACTTCACTTGCATGCTGTAATGGAAAGCCATACTTTCAGGTGAAAATCAGCCCATTTTTTTAAAATGGAACCATTACCAACAGCATTTGAATGTGATTTTAACAAAAAAATATTACTGAATATACCATGAATTTAATAAGCATGAGAGATAATCATTATTTATAACTCATTCATGATACTGAAATGACTCACCTCTCCATGGCATTCAATCCAAATCCGATCAGGTGTGTAAATGTTCTTTACAGCATCTGGAATATTTCTGGCATCTTCCTCATTATTTGGGTCCCATACTTCTGGAATCCAATTAAAAATCTGTGGGGGAAAAAATGGCTGCTATACCCATGTGTTCATGTTATAGCCAATACTGTTCCATCAAAATAAGTGCACACAGACAGCGTTTCAGCTCAGCTCCATTACAATATCATCGCAAATGCAATAATAAACTCATGAAATCAAAGTGAACTTAAATACTTATGGCTGTGCTATAATCAGAATGAAGTGTTGCCCTGCGCCTTCTCTTTTCCTGTGTGTGTGTGAGAGAGAGAGAGAGAAAAAGAGAGAGTAAGGGAAGAATGGAGAGAGAGGCTCATGGAACTGTGCAGAAGTCTACAGTGGATGACTGAAATAAACTCAGAAATCAGACTTCTAAATTCATAATTAAATGCAGCTTAATTACCTTATTCAACTTCAGAAGAATGCAAGGCTTTCCTTCCATCATGCCATATGCATTTTCTTCATTACATTTTGCTGTAAGTGCTGTAAAGTCAACCTTACATGCAATCTCTTCATCTTTACGGGTTGTATTCACACCAGTACAGGGGACATTGTTCAAATCTGTCTTGTTATATGCTGTAAACAAAATGAGCAACAAAAAAAAAAAAGTGTTTAAAAAAAAAAAAAAAAAGCAAATCTTGTGTGAAGCAATCAGAGGATGGTCTTCAGGAATTCTATCATTCCATAGGAAAAGGTCAGAGATTTTAGTGTGAAATGAGATAAACTGGTTTGCCTTTCCACCAAGACATGGCAGATTATGGCCATCAGTGTTTTCATCATTAACACAAGCTGCACCCAAGATGATCAATAAAATACCCTCCTGGACTGCTCAATAAGCTCCACCATGTTTATCTCATGCCATATTTCTCCAGACTGCTGATGTTCCAGGTATTTCCACAGAGCACTTTGTGAAAGTGATGCAGGGGCTTTCCTGTATGTGCCTTGTTGGCTGTGACATCAGAGTGAATGTCCATGTTATTCAAGGAGCAGTGACAAAATAAGATCCTCTAGGGCAAACTAAAACAGTAACATGACCGCCCTCATCACCACATTTGTTCTTGTCATTACCTTTTCTAAGTCCTAGTAACTCAGTTATTCTCAACAAAGAGGTAAGTGGCTTCTAGGAAAGGAATTTCAAGTCGAAGTGGAGTAACTGTTTTCCAAGGGATGAACTGGGTAGGATTTTTTTGTTCCAAAAGGAAAAGAATGTATGATGGTAAGAATCCTTTCTGGATGATGATTTAAAATATACAGAGGGAGGGGCTCCAGCAGGCAGCTTGGGTTCACAATGTAGGACTGGGACACAAAACCACTGTATGACTCGGACACAGGACCAATGTATAACTGGTTTCATCTCCTGCCTATATGCACGCCACTGTGTGTGCATATTTTTTTTAAAAAGTAACTAAGTATCCATTACATCATTCTATTAAAATACATCCTATTTAGGCATAAATAAATTCAAATGTCAAAAAAAAAAAAGAAATGCATAACAGACCACACAGAGCAAGCCATGTCTTGACCAATCATTCATGTATGTGTCTCTACCCGAGACAGCTGACACTTTCCAACCATCAGCAACAGCTTACATACATTTTCCTACCACAGCTTACACAGTTCCCATGATGAGCTAGCTCATTTTAAACATGAGACTCACCCTTCAGAATCTCATTGATACTCTCAACATAAGCTCGTCGATCAGGCTCTGGCTTTCTGACATATATAAGTGTTGTGTCTATATCTGGCATTGGTCCATACCCCATGCCTGCGAAGAAGAAAAACCATCTTTTATTCCTTTCCTCAAAACTAAAGGCACCATTATCATAAAGACAATAAATTTCTCCAAGTTAAAAATAACTTGTCAGAACATACCATGACACCCATTCACCAATGATCTAAGTTTTATATTCATTCTAAGTAAGTCATCAAAGGCTGTGCCATTTACTTTTGGGCAACTTCTCTACAAATTTTAGCTTTAATAATTCCCAATAAAAAATTATGGCAACTCAATCCCCAGCTGATCTTTGTGCATGCTGAATATAAAGACTACAATCATAATTTTAACAGATACTTGTATTTTTATGAAAACTCATAATCATTTTCAATTTTTAAAAAAAAAAAAAAAGTAAAAAGTAGCCTTCAAGTTTAAAACATTTAATGCATAAATGTCTTCATTCTTTATGTACCAATCTCATGTCTCAAGAGGAGGTGAAGACATTTCAAGCTGAATGAGATGGTAGTCAGTGGCTAGTAGAATGAGATGGTAGTCAGTGGCTAGTAGAATGAGATGGTACTCAGTGGCTAGTAGAATGAGACGGTACTCAGTGGCTAGTAAAATGAGATGGTAGTCAGTGGCTAATAGAATGAGATGGTAGTCAGTAACTAGTAGAATGAGACGGTAGTTAGTGACTAGTAGAATGAGATGGTAAGTGAACAGGGATAGCAGCAGGAAGATGAACCTGATCCTAAAAATGCACTGAGCTGAAGATGGATGTGTTAGACCAACAGGCACATAACCACAACACAACACAACCACTGCCCTCATGAGGGCAAACAACAAAGAGGAGGTTATCTGAACATTTAGTGTTCTTTTATAAAAAGAAAAATGTGTGTTAGTATATGGCAGAAAACAGTTTTGTGCTCATTACTTTATATTCATAGAGAAAGAAACTGTCACATCACTTTCTGCCATATAACGCAGGTAAGTGGCAGTTCTACTATGGTTTAAGAAAAACAGCAGATACAATATTTTGACCAAATGTCTTCTACACAATACTGACATAACAAACAAGCTTTATTGTTTAAAAAAAAAAAATTGAGTTCAAAGAGCGAAAAATGAACTCTAATGGCAAAAAAAACTGGGCACAAAAGCCTACATAACATTCAACCCATCTTTTGATCATTTGGTTTTCACTGTATATAAAACATTTGACATCAGATTAAAACAAATAGAATATACACGTAACGAGAACTGAGTAAAATTTTTAAAAGAAATTTTAAAATAAAAAATCAGAACCAACCTCTTCTCTGCACATTCAACAATATAATAAACATGCCAATATCCTTACTGCTTATTCTCAAAAACTGTTAATGGTCAAATCACTAAACTAATACACATTAAAAGAATTAGCAGGCCATCCTGTAAATATACGCTGATCACTGGACAAGTCTAAAGCTGTGAGCAGCAAACCCACACAAAATACATCTGTAACAGAACCATCTTTAAACCCTTTCTATTCTTCAGTCTCCCTAGAACTGTGAGCTGGTGTCTTCTGTAGTTGATGAGATTTTGAACAACATGGGTTCTCCCAACGATCTGGTACACCTCACTGCCAGACTGTACCAAAATCAGCAACTGGCAGGGATGCTGAGGCATTGTATTTTTTCAAGTTTGGGAGCGGGTTATGACGGCTATTTTTTTCTGTCCTGGAGTGCAGCAAGGAATGCGCAGTGCTTCTTTTGCAGACTCTGCCACCAAGCAGACTATGGTGATGCCTGCCCCATTAGACCAACATTAGACAGGACACATCCTAGTACTGGGGGTACCAAAGGAGAGGTGAACAGTGTCTTGGCCAGCATGGTTCACCAACCCTGTTACCTACGGGTCACTTAATGCCAAATTGGACAGTGTCTTTAACTCCAATAAATACCTTCAGCCTCAAATAAATGCCTTTAACATGTTCACAAAAAGTTTGGCTACTTTTCTCACTCATATTTCCACTTTTGTCTGTGGAGGCAGCCTATGTTCCATCTTCAGAGTGGAAGTCATATTATTTTTTTTTTGTCCCTGGTAAAAGCATTTTTGCCGAAATACTGAGTGTTCATACCATAATCGCTTCACCGTTCTTATCTCGTATCACTATTTTTTTGTCTTGCACCACACATCATCTTAACTTGACCACAAAACACTCAGAGTCAACAACAACAAAAATTACATTTCAACTCACCAGGATTTCCCCTTAACAAGCTACTGCTTCCCTGCAGCCTCGGAGAAGATGCATCTATGGTCTGGTAAAAACCTGCCATGGTTGCAGCAAAAAACCCAGCCAGGCACGCGAAGAATATTATGTAGAAGATAGTAATCTCACCTGAGGTGGAGAAAAAGGTAAAAAACCCAATATGAAATCATTAAATAAAACTAATTAATGCATTTGCTTTGTGGCACTGCTTCAGATATGTATGGAAAATGTAACAAAATGTGTACATCTGACATAACAGTTTGTTTTTTTTTCTCGAGAGAAAGTTGCAAGACAATGTCATGACTTTCATAGTTTTTGGATATAAGTAGATAGTTGAATGCATAGGATTACATGACTCAGTAATCAGCCTCTCTCTACTTTTATCTTTCTCTCAAGGTGTTCCATGAAGCATAAAGTCATTACCACTTTTCAGAAGTATCACATGTCAGTAGCCAACACATTAAGAAGCCATAAATAATGACAATATATGACACAGCAAAAGAAAGCAATATCAAGACTAGAGGCATCAATGTAAAAGTAAGATAAGAGAAATGATGACTGTAGTAAAACTGGTTCTAGTAATAAAGATAGACAGAAATGTATGGTTTATGATATAGTTGGGGAAGGAATGAAAATTATACAGTATGTCACAACCATTGAATCATACACCTTGTCTACCAATATAAAAGAATTTTTCAAATGAGAAACAATGACATTTTTGCATGGTAATGTGATTTAGCATAGTGTTGTATGGTTAGCATTAAAAATAAAAAACCCATCAATATAAAAGAAGCACTGACAATGATATCCAAGAATAAAGATTTAATGCAACAGGGAAAGTTTAGCAGAGAACATGCCACCAAATTCTAAATTTTAGAGGTCAGCCCCCTAAATTCTATTCACCTTTCCTCTGGGATTCTACAAGAAAGGCAACATCTGATTCCAAAAGTGTGATGTTATTTTAACTAAATCATGACATTAAAAAAAATATATTGAATTTCACATCATTTTTTTTTTTGGGGGGGGGGGGGGGGGATAAATCTATCATTACTTCAGTATAAAACTGAAAACTGGCAACATTATAGTTTTCAGATGGTCATTAAAAAAAAAAAAAACCTTAGACTTAAACATTATCTTCCTCTTTGCATTCACCGGACGAGTAATGAGAAGCCACTGCTTCAAAGCGATGGGAAAATAAGAGCAGGAAGAATAATGAGGAAGAATGTTGCATGAACAGTCTAATTTATAGAACAAAGTAATCAACATCTTATTAGCTGATGGGTGGTAATATAAAGGATTACGGTCTGAGTAGTGTGACTACCAAGACTCAGTGGCACTGCACCTGGTTATATAAATAAAAATATGTAAATATATCACTGTGTGCCATCTTTGTTACTAATGTTAGTGGTAGTGATTCTCCAGTTTCTCTGGTCCCTTGTCTTGATGGTGCACTCTGTCAGACTATGTCCTGTTCACTATCATATGGTTATCTTCCCATCTTCATCTCTGTCCACCTACTGTCCTTTTTTTTCCTTTCACCTTCTCTTCTAGTATGGTCTTCGGTATATTATGTCTTTTGATGTGTGTTGTTTTCTTGATCTGTATTTCTTTAATGAAGTTCATACTGCACTTGTAGTTATTCTAATATCTGTACCCTGTTCTTTTCATTTTCCATGTTATCTGATCTGCTTTAGTGAAGATCCACATTTCTGCCACATTTATCATTCTCTCCGACTTCTTACTTAAAGATCTCAGGTTTATGCTCCAGACAGTGGTAGAGAATAGATACAGTATTTTATAAATCTCATTTCTGCTTTTATGGACAGATTCCTGGATAACAATATTGTCTTCATGGTGCTGAATATGTTGTCTTGCCATTTCAATTCTTTCATTCTCAATTAGCATGCCATAGTCAAAGGCAGCTTGTCACATGCTGCAGTTTCTCGTTGTTTATGATTATATCCATCTATGCACTTTTTTTTTTTTTTTAACACCCACAAGGGTGATGATAGATAAGTTTACCACCTCGCAGGGGTAAGGGTTTTTTTAGATTAAAATCTTCTTAGCCTGGAAGGAAGGACCAATTTGTTGATCATGGTACCTTCTGTGCCGAAATAATTCATTGGTTGGAGCCCGATCTACCCATTTATGCTTTTGTGGTCTTTCCTGCTGAACACCATTACATTATTTTGGTCTGTTTTTTTTTAATATGTATCTCTAGTCTACCATTCTTGGCTTGTTTTGTTTATCTTATCTAGTAATTTCTGTAGGTTCTTTGTATTCTCTGCTAGAAGGACAATATCATCTGTATTACCTTTAAACTGCAAAATATTCTGTTAAGAGCCTATTTTCCTCTTGTGGCACACTGAGATCCTGTGAAAACCCCAACTAAGAAACCTTTGTTAATCTAGACCATCACTTATAAAGCTTGTCTCCCCAAAATGAACCAAGATTTTCTGAACATGGTGGGTCAAACATTGTAGTAAAAAAAGAAGGGGCCCTATTGGGGCCTCTTTTGTCTCTGAACAAGGTAGATGTCATCTGCCAGAGGCCCTCTCACATCATATAAGAATTTAAGACAGTGAAGATGAGGGATATCAGCTGATAGAAAGGGAGGTAAAAATAAGTTGGTTCGAGAGATACTGAATACATACCACTTATTAAGTTCTTTATTAAATTATCCTGCTGAATTATGACCTCAATTTATTCAAAGGCATCAAGGCCCTAGATACGATTCACTGGAGACCCATAATGGCCGGCAGCTTTAAACCTGCTTTTTTCCAGTTATAATTAGACAATTAGACCGAAGCCTAGACGTAATGCAGTAATGATGACTGAGAAATGATGATCTCCAAGTATACGGACAGTACACTTAAGAAGCACATTTTTGATGAAATTTCTGGATTCTATAAAGTGGGATTGTAACGGTATGACTATGACCCTACACAACACAGAACATAAATCATTTCAGCCGAACAAATGAGTACATACCCCAGCTTTTTGCACCTCTACCCAAAAACTTCTTCTCTTTGGAATCCCACACAAATGTAAAACATGAATCAATTCTCTGCTTGATCGTTGGTTTCTCCATCTTTTTTTCTCCCGACTTACTCCTAGACCTACAAGGAGACTGCAACCTTGTCAAGTGCCCGGATGCGAGTCGTAGGAACGACAAAACTGGCCAAGACTGTCGTCATGAACCACGTGATCGCAGCCTATTTTCAGCAGTTTGCGGCTGGTGACCGAACAATAGAGGTGTGACAGGCGTCTGCGTCAGTTATTTCCGCTTTGGGCACCTTGTACTGAAACTTTATTTGCTATTTTTTAAATATGTAAATTTTAAATATCTGCTGGAATGATTAAAAAAAAAAAGCACACAGGTAGCTCTCAACTTACGATCGTCCAACCTAACGATTTTTCGGTCTTATGATGGTATGATTACAGCATATAGTTAAGAGGAATGACGACTACGGTAAGAGTGGTTCTAGAAACAAAGATAGAGAGAGGTGTATGATTCAGTTTTACAAAAATATATAAAAAAGAATGACCCCCCCCCTTTTTTTTACCGCACTTGTCGGCCAACCGAGGAAGACCAAAACGAAGATGGCTGCAAGACATCGTTGACGATCTGGAAATGGATGCAACAGCAGCAGGCCATCTTGCTCACAACCGAGAGGCCTACAGTAGTGCTGTTTGGGAGGCAAAGTTTCGCAAGGGACATGCAAATGAATGTCGGCCAACCGCCTACTTCCACTTTGTGCTTACCTATGTCTCTGTGGGCGTATTTTGTGCCCGTCTTTCTTACAAGTAGGGGACTAAAAAGAAAAAAAGTGTTTAATTTTTAAAATCTATTTGTCATGATTTATCTGTTGTTCTTATATGTGATCCTTGGGAAAGACTTGCTGAAATATCGGATTGTTGTGTATTCTTCATTTGTACGTGCTCATCTTACTGTCTGCCATTCTTGTTTTTTACTAACGTTCTTCACTCTTTCTATTTTTATTATTTATTTATTTATTTTTGTGTGCGAAACTGAACCATACATTTCTATCCATCTACATTAATATAGAAGTAAACAGTGTGCGGTTACTGTATGAACTGTTTTATCTTATCAGTTTGGCACCACTGGCTCTTGCTCTCAAGCTCAGTTCGTGTGTTGCTGTTGTTGTTGTTGTTGTTTGTTGACGTAAATATATCGTGTACTGTTAACAAAATTTGTAGGGCAATAAAAGGAGAGATAAATGGGACAGAAAGTACTGGGAGGGGAAAAGAAAAACTTATAATATTTGGTATGTTAAATGCAGGCGAAGACGTAGCACTCAAGCCGAATGATATAGCAGTCAGCCACTCATAGACGAGCGCTTGTGACAAAGTTGGCGATCCATAGATGCAATCGTTAAATAATAAAGCTGCTCCTACTTTTTTTTCCTAGTTTATACATAGATGAGAAAGGCCCAGTTCTACCTCCAAGTTGTGCCCCCAGCTAGTAGTCTGGCCAATAGAAATGTGAATCGCAGTGAGAAGACGAACACCGTCCGCGGTCTCCCCCCCCCCCTTTTTTTCTCCCCACTCCACCCCCCACAAGGTCGAGCGGAAGTGTATTATAACAAAATATGGTTGTGAATTATATATCGCTGAATAGTTCTGTAGTACTGAAGCTGTTGAGATCCTGACTTAGATTACTGCGGACACCTTCACACACAACCTGACTCCTGTGGTCTAGAATAGGTTTCGCAAACATTACAATATTAGCTAGACCAACTCCGATGAAAAGTTCACTGAATTCATTTACTTCTGACAATTAAGGTAGCATTTATAGTCCATTTATAGTCACAAACAATAACCGCCACATTCAGGACTTTGGGACACTGGAACCACATGGTTTGAACTCGTTATTCAGCTACGCATAATCTTCCACAATCTTACTCATTCTCGCTTGTTGCACATGGTTAGTACTCTCACACATCATCACATTACTATTCCTCTACCACAATCATAACCATTCATTTCATCTTCTCCTAAATGGATCGCCATCCCTTCCCTACCATCATCTACTATCAAACATCACAAACCCCTATCTATTCACTTCCATCATCATCATCATCATCATCTTTAAGAGCACAGGCCAGGGATAGGGGGTCTCCACTCATCCAAGTTCTTGGAATAATTATCTGCTCCTACTGTGCGCATCATCGCCTCTTAATATTTTCTACACCCAACCATGCACAATTTTGCACCTTTTCAGAGCGAACGCTCTGTTTACATCGTAACCATTGGTTATTGTTTGTGCTCATATCGAGGACGTACAGGCGATTTTGGTTCTGTGCAGTTCCAGGAGCTGAGATAAGTCATTTGCCATTTTTCTTTAATTTTTTTCATTTTTTATTGTTTTGTTAACATCAAATTAACGTGAATTTGTACTTTGTCTCCTCTCTCTGGTTCTTCATCCTGTTTGTTTTTGTTTGACAAATGCTCGCAACGTCACAAGTGTGTTATCGTTAAATAATAAAGCTGTTCCTACTTTTTTCTTAGTTTATACATAGATGCATTATGAGATCAGAGGCCAAGTTACGAATGACAGACGTGGATTGTTTATTTATTTACTTTAGCTTGGTGGCAGCTTACGTTCAAGACCTGGAGCAATACGAACTATAGTTATGTGGTGTAGGTCAGTGGTTACCGAATTCTCCCACCCCACCCCATTTTTTCAGACCGCGGACTCTTGAAGACAGTAATAATTAGACGCAGCAACATTCATTCCATATTTTGTATACGCATACATTTATAATTACCTACATAATCCAGGCTTGCAGGGTCTATCCTTTGACCCTTCACACCCCCCCCCCCCCCCCATCCAAAAAAAAGTGAAATTGAATTTATAGTTTATGGTCTGGATCGTCATCATAACTGCACTCCGGACATATCCATAAGTGCTAACACCGCCCCCTTCCCAACATATCCATAAGTGCTAACACACCCCCTCCTTCCCCTTCCCAACATATCCATAAGTGCTAACACCCCCTCCTTCCCCTTCCCAACATATCCATAAGTGCTAAACCCCCTCATTCCTCATTCCCAACATATCCATAAGTGCTAACACCCCCCCTTCCCCCATCCTTCCCCTTCCCAACATATCCATAAGTGCTAACACCCCCGTCCCATTCACAGCATATCCATCAGCGTCCTGCTGCTGCAGCGTCCGTCGTGTGTTGGCTGATAAGTCCTCTCGCATGTCCAGTGTGCCTTTAGTTCCTGGGCCGTGCCAATCTGTACTCTCAGCTCTCAGTCTAAGCGCCGATGTAGATTCGCTGCTTTTGAAGTCCTCCACTCTTCCTATCTCTCTGAGCGCGTTAACAATATCAGGTCGATCCAGTGGTCTGACCATTTGCGCTGATGGCAGAGCCAGTCAGCCTATCAGCTCTCTCTTTTCCCTAAATGTCCACGTGCCTAGGATGAAGGTGATTCTATGAGTCGTTGATTTCTGCAACGACCCAGGCCACTGCCTGCCTACAGAACCTGTCTCGACCTTCCGTATTATGCCCATGGAATAATTTATTATGCAGACACGGACGTAGTCATGTGACTCCAGCCAGATAAATGCTTTCGTCGCATCCATCGTCATGCTGCTTGTGGTTATAGCGAAGGCACCGCAGGCGTCATGGATTGTTCTGCTCATTGAGCGTGCTGAAATGCCCATACACTATTTTGATGTCATACTACAAGAACTTAAATATCACTCAAAGACCGTCTTGGAAGGGTACATAATGGATGTAATCTGCAAATGGATGCATAAGCAGCAGGCCATCTTGCTTACAACCGAGAGGCCTACATGAGAGCTGTTAGGGAGGCAAAGTTCCGCAAGGGACATGCAAATGACTGACTGACTGACGACGGACCCGTCTTTGTAAATAACAACATTTGCCTCATTAATGGAATTAAGACAGCCAATTAAAATATTTTGACCCTGCTAAGGAGTACAATGATATATGAAAAAAAAAAAGAACTAAAGGGATAAAATTAACAGAAAACAGCTTAGCTAGGCAAATCACGAAAATAAGAACTAAAGCAAATATGGATTCGCTGCAGGCGTCATTCTTTGGGAAGACAGCATAGAACAGTGATAACGACGGAGACTAGAGCAGTATGGATTTGCATCCATTTGCCAGACTTTCAGTCTTTCTTTGGTCACATTTTCCCCTTAAATGTGTCTCATTTCAAAGTCTCCTGTGAGGTGGGAGTCTCATGCACGTAAGACCAGCAGCAACAGCTCACATCCACAAAATCAATATCACATCTCGCACTGCATCTTCAGTTCTCGCTGCCAAACTGCATTGAATATTGATGTTATAACACCCCCTTCCCTCCCTCCCCTCCCTCTCTCCTCTCTCTCTCTCTCTCTCTCTCTATGTGGTAATTTGGTTTATGAATAATGAAAACTATAACAAGATATAGAGAAATACGACCAAAAAAAAAAAAAAAACCCGAGAAACAAAAGAAGCGGAAGGTGTCAATCTGAGGCTTCAAGCCTGACCCTGCCCACCATGTTTTTCATTTGCGATTTGTTCTAAAATTCCTCACTTTATCTTGTTGTTTTCGACAATACTTCAGCTGAGAAGTATAGATCTTACAGTGCAGTCACGAACATCACAAAATCATACAGTACGCTAATGAACATCAAGGAAGTTGCTCATTTGAGGAATCATCCGAGGAAGACTGATAATTTGTAAAGAGGTAACTCTGAACCCCATGTGGTCTTCTCGGGGATCCCGTGTGGTCCTTTCGGGGACCACACGGGGGACCACAGGACTTAACATGGACCACAGGCGTAGATTCAGTAGGATCGCGGGGCGGTCTTGGTGGTAGAAGCGAACGAAGAAGAAGAGGAAGAGTAAAGAGGTTATATCTTGACTGCGGTGAAGCCATTTTCTGAACAACGAACAACGATTCAAGTATCTGATCGAACATCTAATCAGTATTGTAAAGAGCAGAACAACAACACAACTCAAGTTTTTGTTTCTTTTGTCCCGTTCTATGACAGAACCACGGTCTTCCAAGTGGCACTGCATCTTGGAGTGCATTTAAGCTGCATTGCCACGGGGACAAATGAAATTATTTAAGTTCTCGATATTTTTATTTCCCATGCTCCACGCTAGCATGAGGCCATTTCTGCTGTTTCTGAAAGGTTTATCAGTGCCCTTGCTTTTGTGTGTTCTAACAAACATCATTTTTTAGAGAATATATATATATATATATATATATATATATATATATTATATATATATATATATATATATATATATATATATATATATATAGACGTAAAATTTTACGTCTATATGGAATACCATCTAAAATTGTCAACATCATTAAGGACTTATACAATGGATATGGTTGTGCAGTCAAGACAGAAGAAGGGATGAGTGAATGGTTCCAGATTAAAACAGGCGTGAAACAAGGATGTATACTGTCTCCTTTACTTTTTGGGATTACAACAGACTTCATAATGAAAAAATGCTGCACAGGTAACACAGGTATTGACTGGGTACATGGGACCCAACTAGAAGATCTTGATTTTGCTGATGACATAACTCTTATCAGTAATAATGTGAATTCCATGCAAGAAAAAACAGATAGCCTGTCTTCACTGGCTAGCAAAATAGGACTTGAAATTAACAAGGACAAAACAAAAATAATGAAAATTCCCATCAATCAAAATGGAAAAATACACATAGAAGGGACAGATATTGAAGAAGTCAATCAATTTGCATACCTTTGCAGCTACATAGACCAGGATGGTGACACTAGAAAGGAAGTTAGGATCAGAATTGCAAAAGCAGCATCAATCTTCAAGAATCTTGAGAACATATGGAATTCAAAAGTTATAAGCACAAAAACCAAGTTAAGACTATTCAATTCAAATGTAATATCCACCCTGATTTATGCATGTGAATGCTGGAAAACAACTAAAGAAATAGAAAAGAAATTAGACTCTTTTGAAAACAAATGCCTAAGGAAAATACTCGGCATCAAGTGGCATGAATTCAAGAACAATGCAGAGATAAGACAGATGACTGAACAACAACCAGTCTCATGGGTGATCAGGAAAAGGAGATGGACATATGTTGGTCACTTGATGAGAAGAATGATCAGAGAATCCCAAAACAAGCTATCAAGTGGAACACAACAGGCCGAAGAAAAAGGGGCAGACCGCTTGAAACTCTGAAGAGGACATTATTAAGAGAGGCCAAGTTAACAGGCATAAAATCCTTTGATGAGGTTGAAAGACTCGCCGAAGACAGGAAAAATTGGCGAACTACTTTGCGAGCCCTATGTGACGTTTAACGGCACGGGAAAGATATAAGATATAAGAAGATATATATATATATATATATATATATATATATATATATATATATATATATATGAACAAATATATCCATACAACAAGAACTTAATATTAAAGAAGGCTGGCTGGTAAAGAGGGTTAAATAGAGAAAACTTAAATATTTTGGACACATTGAACGTATGAGAGTTAAAGAAAACCTTCGCGGAAGGGTACATAATGGAAAAAAAGAAAGAGAGGAAAAGCAAGTCGAAGATGGCTGCAAGACATCGTTGATAATCTGCAAATGGATGCACCAGCAGCAGGCCATCTTGCTTACAACCGAGAGGCCCACAGGAGAGCTGCTAGGGAGGCAAAGTTCCTCAAGGGACGTGCGAATGTGCACCATGGAATAGAATGTACCATGCTGTATAATAGTTTAAAGCGCGTGGATAACTGATGTCTTGTCTGTGAAGTTCTTAGAAATAAGATTTGATTACACTATCGAGCGACATAAAGCTAATATCACATTCAGTGATGTTTAACTATTTCACTCCTGAAATATTTTCCATAGTGTTCTAGATTAAAATTTGTGTAGCAATTTCGGAATAAAGAAACTAGAATGAAGTTACTGTATCATTTTAAAACATGGGTTGGGTTAGAAAAGTGCGCTTTTCATTTTATTTAGACTTTGCCTAGACGTTACTCTGAGCTTTGATTTTGCATAGGGGTGCAAGATCTACCAACCCTACCAGTTTTTGTTTTTTTTAGGAAAAGAGTTAAATGTTATAAAAATGGAATATGACTATAATAACAATGAAAATATAATATGTAAATAGATATGCCTTCGGTGTATGCTGGATTCTCTGAGGAATTCATTGTTACGTATGTTAGAAGGGGCTCATAAAATGATTGTTAAATTATAGTATTTGTAGAAATGGTGTGCCACATTATTTCGTTTTTGTTATTATCACTATCCGAATCTTCTCACTCAGTGACACATACAGCCAATTTCCCAGTGCATTCGGATTCCTTGCGTCAAACATTTTGAGAAGCGCTGGCCTAGAGATGATACCTGATATTTTATTTATTTATTTTAAATCTCATGATACTGATCACATTATACTTTTATGTGTCGCAGGTTTTGAAAATACGGGCCTAACACCGTATGCCAAATATGCTTTAATTGCATGGAAACGGAAATTTTATCTTGTAAAATGTACTGTATCACTGTTGAGGTCACTTTTCAGCCTGTTTTGTATCTCATTCACACAACCTAGTTGTCTTTAGCAAGTTTAGAAATAAACACATTTTTGTCTGCATCATTTAAAGCCCTTTCTAATTCGTTGTCAACGATATATTAAAAATAAGCCTGGACATTTGGAACAAATTACTAAAGAAAAGGTATAATTTATCCAAGTTAACTGACATGTTCATCGATATATTTTCTTCATAAATTTAACTTTAACGTCAGAAAAGTGGGCAGTTTAACAGCCAATTAAAAAAATAATAGGTACACAAAGATGTAATTAAGCTAATTCAGGAAAAGAAAGGGTTAAAGTCTTTCGCCTAGTCTATTTTTTCCCCTTCTTTCAGCAGAATAGTTATTGTCATGTGATCGTAATTTATATTTCCAGCTATTTATTTTCTTTATTTGTTTTTGAACGCTGGCATTTCTTTTACGATTGGACATTTCTTTTTCCTCCGAAATAAATTCGTAGACAAAACGTGGCGAAGTTTGTTTTTGTAATCTCTAAACAAAGGCAGGAATCGTCCTTCTCAGATAAGTATCAGTATTGGACACATTAATTAATTACTCTGTGCGATATAATAACAACGATACAAAATTCACATGTTTACGTAAAGCATTGAGTTTAGAACCTGATTATCCCGATAGTCATTGGGAAATTCAAAGGAAAGAGAAGGCTGAAAAAGACTAAATAGGCTGATCAGGTGGCGCAGCAAAAAAAAAAGATTAGAGAAATGTAATCGCCAACTCTTACGACGGGCACAGGAATACGATTGAGTATCGATATATATTAGTTTTTGGTATCGGAATATGGAGCAAAAATTAGTGATTCGAATACTGTTTACTCGTCGTTTTGTGAGATTTCTGCTCTCAGGTTGGTAAAAATTTAAACCGCTACAGTTATGAATCTGTAGGTGGTTTTTCAGCTTTTAGATATTTGTAGCTGTTGTAACTGTGCTTGATATAATGCAGGGATTTCGGAGGAAAACATGTATATTTTCATGATAGTGAAAATCAAACCCACTCATTGCTTTTCAAACGATAATCGACAACAGTCTTTGGCTTAACTTTTCGAAGTAAAAAATAAAATGAAACTTCCAAACCTATAAGTTTATAAAACTCTTCAGTCAGAATAGTCTTAATTGTAGTTTTTCTTCTTTGTTACTGAAGACTTGATTCATATACAGCTATTTTCAGGTAGTATTAAGACGAAAACCGATGTCAAATTGGATAAATGTTTTTTTTTAAATGGCTTTCTAGTAACTGTTGACTAACTTGTCAGTTGGTTACCCATGGGGCAAGGCATGCTGGATTTAACTGGACACAAAGGCTTGCTGGATTTAACTGGACACACAGTTTTCAGCAAATGAAAGGAAAATATGTCTTGTGAAGGTTATTTTCATGAAGGAGTGACTGTCTGTACACAGTACCTCCACAGGGACATCCAGGACCAAGCGAAGAAACTGTGAATCATGTTAGAGAAGTTTACCAGCAAAGCCCCCGCCTTCATCCCAAATTTTGCATACCAGTTCTTGATACTGTTGAAAGCAGGTGGTGCCTTCTGGAATTCTGCTCGAAATTATCACTGCGCAGTCACAACAGATGAGGTTCTTGCATATTCCAAAACACCGCACGGCACCTCTGCTCTAGAGGCTGGCCATGTCCAATATACAGCCATACTGGTGAAATATGCCTAAACCGACTTAACCCAGGGGTGAAACTTTATGACTACTCATGACATGGTATCTCTGCTCTAGAGGTAGGTCACATCCTAAACATGCCCGTACTGGGATAATATGCCTAAACCAGCTTAACCCAGGGATGAAACTTACTAGTAGTGAGGATTCATCCTCCTGGACAAAAGCTCCATGCTGGTTACAAATAGGAAGGGTAGCGGCCACGACCACAAACTGCTGAAGTCGGAGACACTGGACAAGTGCAGTCTAGATAGGCAACCACCTCTCACCCGACGAGGATGTATGTGTATCCTACTCATGCTGAGGTTTTCTGGTGAGAAAGTCCAACGCTGGACTGGATGGGCAACCACCTCTCACACGGCAGGGATACACAGATATCCCAAAACACGTCAAGGTTTTCCGGTGAGAAAGTCCAACTCTAGGCTGGATGGGCAACTGCCTCTCACCCAGCGGGGATATACTGATATCCAAAACACGTCGAGGTTTTCCAGTGAGAAAGTCCAACTCTGGATTAAATTGGTGCAACGAAAACCACGGTGTCACGCAATCCCACTTCTGTGACCCACCGAGAATACAGGCCCAAGTCCTGCGATACTCTGAACCTTATGTGGTCCTCTCAGGGATCTCGTGTGCCCCTTTCGGGAACCACAGGAGGACCATGGGACCTATTGAGGACCACAGGAGTAAATTCAGTAGGACCATGGGATGGTCTTGGTGGTAGAAGTGAATGAAGAGGAAGAAGATTCCAAAACACAAAGTGACTGCTCAAGTTTACTGAACGCCATATTTGCTACTGCTGCATCCTAGTGGCAAACCACTGGAGCTATGTGCGCAGACTTTATTTGAAAAAAACAAAACTTGAATAGTTTCTTTCTCTCTCTTGGCGTAAGAATAATCATGATCCGTTACGTAGTTTATTTGTTGCAAATTTTTGAAACATTTCATGTACTTATGAATCTTCTTCTTCTTTGTTCGCATTGTCTGTCTATATCTGCAGTGATAAATTTCACTGTTTTTTTGTAATTCATGTATGGAACCATAGAGCTTATCTTCTTTAGTGGTTTTACTGGGCCAGCAATTATTTCTCAGTGTCTCATGGTTGGTGCAGTTTTGGAGGATATGCTCCACAGTTTTGAGGCACCTGGGCACATGTACATAGATTAGTAGTACCAACCTTAAACTTTGTATACATATGACTTCGGAGTCAGCTGTGTCCTGTTTGGAGACGGAAAATGGTGACTTGTTCCTTTCTGTTTAGCATATGATAGTATTTGTGGGTTCCTTTATGTTTTTATCATGCTTTTCTTTTGGTGATTGGTATGTCTGGTTGCTCCATTTTAGTGCCCTCTTTGGCCAGATGGTCAGCTTTCTCATTGCCTGGTATCCCACAGTGGGAGGGAATCCACTGCAAATTGACTCCATGTTGTAAGCCAATTTTTGACAAGGCATCATTAAGGTCTGGTAGTTTGTTGCACTGAAGAGCTTCCAGTACCGATGTTGCATCTGTGAGAATTACTACGGGGCACGTATCAGTTCTGGAGTCTGATAGTTTTTCAAATGTAGCAGTAATTGCCCTAACTTCTGTATCATAGTTGTTACAGTATTTTCCATTGGGTATGGAAATCCTGTCAGAGGTGTTGTTTGGATATTCAGTATGTGGTCCTACCCCTCCATTCTTTATGGCATTGTGTACAGATCCATCTGTATACACACGTATCCAGGTGTCACATGGATATTTGTACAGACTTATGAATAACCTTGTATACTTTTGAAGTAGTTTATTGGTCATTTGGAGGGTGTGTACATCCCCATACAGTTTGCTTTGGACTAGTATAATAGTTGGCCATGTTTGCCTTCTGTTACTCTTATATTGGATACTCCTGCAGTACGTGGTCTGCTATAGTCTGATTTGTGCGATATGCACATTCATCATTTGATCCTATCTTGTTGTACAGATGGTATCTTAGCCTGTTGTGCCCGGTACTAAGAATGATGACTTGTTCTTCTCAATTTAGGTGGTAGTAGGAGAGGAACAACAAGAGCAAACTTTGTCATGAGAGATGAGCTCACTAACCACTGCACCACTCTGGTGTTTAAGAAAACTGAACTAAGTTTTATCATGTCTAGATATCTGGTTTTTTTTTGGCTTTTAATCAACTTTTGTTTCATGTTAACAGATTAAACAAGTGACAAGGTTTTCTAGTGTATGTACAGCTGACCAAGAGGAGAATGGATCCAGCCCGCAACAACTTGCCATTACAGTTCAACACAAATAAGAATAAACCTCCAATGCCAGTCACTCGTACAGTCTCAGACGGAAAAGAAGGTGAGCATGAGATTTTTAAAAAATGATGTGTTTGTGTTAGCTGTGAAAATCATCTTATTTAGTTGAAGACCTCTCTGTAAATGCTAACTGGACTGTTTGCTGAAAATATGGGGAAGATCTTGGGGAAAAAAAAAAAGATGTGAAGTTGAATTTAGAGTGGCTCATTGTGGTGATTTCTTAGCTTTCTGAAGCTGACTTGACTGTTTTATGTAAGTTGAACTATCTTAGCAAATTTTTTTTCAAATGAGAAACAATGAAGTTTTCACAGAGTAAAGTGATTTAGCACGATGTGGAATGGTTAGTATTCCAAAAATAGTAGACAAAGCATTTTAGATATGAGAGAAAGAAAAAAAATAACAAGAAAATTACTTGAAAGTATTTTTTTTTTTAATGCTTACTATACAACACTGTATCCACTATCATAAGGAACACAGTGATTCAGTTTTGTTGGTCAGGTTCAAATAACACAACAGCCTATTTCTTAGAGTCCCATATTTGAGGTAGGGGAAAATCTTGGCCATCCTTAGCCCGGTAGCCAATTTAATTATCAATCAATCAATCAAGTGCCGTGCCGTGCTGTGTGGCATAGGTGATCATTTCTCTCCACAATTCCCTGTCTTTAGACTTGATTATGAGATCTGCCAGTGACTTTCTTCCTAGCCACACTGACAGCCCATCCAGTAACTTCTTTATCTTCCTCTGTCTCTTCTTCCCTCAATTTTTCCAGTTGCCAAATTGTGTTCCAGTTTTCCTCTTCTCAGAAAATGTCCTACAAAATCTTGCTCGACTGCCTCTGATCTTTGCTGTAATTTGCCTTTTAATTCCAGCCTCTCTTAAGACTTCTTCATTGGTTTTCTTAGCTGTCCATGGTACCTTCAGCATCCTTATGAACTACATTTCCATGGCCTCCTTTTCTCGCTGTACTCTCTTATTCATGGACCATACTTCACATCCATGAAACAAAATTGGCTTGATGTAATGTTTAAGTACTCGGAATCTTGTTTCCATTGATATGGATCTGTTGCACAAGATGTTTCTCATTTAATTTAATTATACTGTTAAAAAAAAAGAAACGTAACAAATATGATGTTGCGATTTAAACTGAAGTTTGCTGATCAGACAAGGGCAAATTGCCTGAAACATTCACTTGGACATCAGCTTCATGTGCTGACCTGAATTATACTCAGCAGATGATTCATGAGCACAGAAAAGTGACACTAGTCAAAACAGCATTTCTGACAATAACTCATGACAGGTTCACGAGAATCTCATGAAACTTACTGAACACAAAACTCACTGACAATGTTATTGAATGCCTATAAAAAATTGACACTCCTCGAATCAATTCATTTAAAAATTCAATGCGCAAGTAGGGATCATCTCACTACATAACGACTCATCATCATTGGACATTTACAGACTGGACAGTCACAAAGTGTAGTCACCAGACAATTTAATGTGGTTAGAAGCAGCATTAGTCGCCTTTGGAGATGATTTCAAGAAACTGGCTCAGTTGCAGACCGGTCGCATAGTGGAAGACCCATAGTCACAACTCCTGCTGAAGACCACTTTATATGGCTGTGTCACCTCAGGAATCGATTTGAATCTGTGTCCTCAACAGTCCAGTCAGTGACAGTAGCTCATCGAATTTCACATCAGATGGTCGGGAACCGGCTACGCGATGCTGGTCTTTGGGCTAGAAGACCCTACAGAGATCCTGTTCTTACAGACTGACATCACCAGAACCGACTGCAGTGGGTGAACCAGCATCATCAGTCGACCATTGTGATTGATTGGAGAAGGGTTTGGTTTAGTGATGAATCATTCTTTCTGCTCCAGCGACATGATAGACGGAGAAGAGTTTACCCCAGTCCGTGAGGGCTACACCCAGAACTGTGTGGATGAGGCTCTACCACATAGTGGTGGAGGTGTATTGGTGTGGGGATGATCAACTTCATGGGAAGAAGTGACCTGGTGCAAATTGAAGGATGCCTGAATGCCCAACGATACATTGCTGAAATTGTTCGTCCTCATATCTTTCCACTTCTGGCTGCACCAGGGTCGATTTTTCAGCAGGATAATGCTCAACCTCATGTGGCACAACTCACCACCCAGTTCCTCGCTGACAACAACGTCCAGACCATTACGTGGCCATCCATGTCATCAGACATGAACCCAATAGAACACTTATGGGATGAACTCAACGGACAAGTCCGCCAGCGATATGTGGCACCAACCAATCTCCGACAGTTGTCTCTTGCACTGCGGAAAGAGTGGGCAGCCATCCCACAACAACAGATCCAGCAGCTAATCGGATCCATGTCAAGGAGATGTCGTTCTCTGATACAGGCCAGAGGAGGCCATACACCTTACTGAAATGGAGGGCTCAGTCGCAAAGAGTAAAGTCCAAACCAAATTTATTGAACATCATTTCATTGTTAAAGTCTTAAAGTTTCTTCATGCCAGGATTGAAACATTAATTCCATAAAATAAAATTTTGATACAAGTTCAAAATTTGGTGTCCATTACAACTAAGTAGTGTTGCATTTCTTTTTTTGAACCGTATCTATTCTTAGTGATACAGTCATTTCAGAGAATGAGAAACATATTAGCTAACACATCTTTATCGATGAATGTTAGAAAATGAGTCCTAAAATGCTATATTGAACCTATCTTGTTATATGGAAGTGAATCATGGACAATAGGCAAGTCTGCACAAAAATCATTGGAAGCAGCAGAAATGTGGTTTATTAGAAGAATGTTGCAAATCCCCTGGACAGCAAAAATAACTAATGAAGAATGTATGAGAAGAGCTGGAGAGACAAAAAACCTTGTCAGAAAGATAAGAGAGAGACAATGTACTTTCATAGGACATGCAGTGAGAGGAGGGGGCATTGAAAATATTATAACAACAGGAAAAATAGAAGGAAGAAGATCAAGAGAAGACCAAGAGAAATGATACTGGACAGTCTGACAGGATGGTGTGAGAGGAGATCACCAACTGAACTGATGGCCTGCATGAAGGATCGGGTACTCTGGAGAAGCATAATAGCCAACGCCAGTCGGCACGGCACCTGATGATGATGATGATGATACAGTCATTTCATGACACCTCCAGGAAGGTAGGAGAATAACAAGAAATTCAGAGAGAATATCTATTTTTTTCTTTGAATTAACAGTTCAGAAAAATAAAGTAATTTGAATACATGGTAAGAACCACTGGGTCCTATGTATACACTTCTGTTTTTCATTTGTAGGAGTTTTGTGTACTTTGATTTTTTTCAAAACTTTTTTTTGACTTTTTCAAACCTTGGTTTATGAGTTTTCACTTTTTTTTTGTTGTTGCTTTGTGCCAGATAGCAGAATGAACAGGTCTTTTGTTATTTGTTCTATATCTTATATCTTATATTCTTCTCCGTGCCGTTAAACGTCACATAGGGCTCGCAAAGTAGTTCGCCAACTTTTGTTCTATATCCCATACAGAATATCAGTGATAGAGAAGTTTTCTGATAGCATGTTTTTCCAAAGATCTTTCAGTGGACTACAGTCCAGTAGGTGGTGTTTCAGTGACTATTTGTCTTGGTTGTGTATGTGTCCTGATTTTCCCAGACTGTACCTTTTGTTGGCTAACACACTCCGTTGGCAGCCTTGGTGACCTTGTATTATCAATAATGGCAGTACTTACCTTCACATCCCTGTCCAAGCGCCTGCAAGAGAAAAAGTCCTGATGCTTGCATGAAAATCACGTGAATCACTCACGGAATCATAGGACATAGTGTAATCCACATCAGTTTCACAGGGGAACCCCAGTCTATGATGAAAATAAACACAAAATATTGTTCACACATACAGACAGAAGACAGATGACCATCCGAACTGTCCACCATCTTTGACTGGAAGTTGATATTTCTGTTTCTTCTTGTGTGTTGCAGTGCTTGCTGTATGATGTGTGGTCAGCGGTTACTTGGTGCAAGTGTTTATGGTTGGTGTGTGTCCTGTGCTGAACTTGAAGATCGATCACTGGTCTCTGTGACTTAAACAGCTATTGATATTGTCCCTGGGGTTGGGGTGTGGATCAGTGTCTTATGTAAGAGAATTTATATTTTTTTTTATGGTTATATTTTTCAGTATTTCTCTCTTGTTCATATCTTTATCTTTCTTATCTTTTGTATTATTTGTGCCATTTGAAAAAAATTTTTTTAATTTGCAATATTTTTAGATGATGTAACATCCAGCACCAGCCAGGGTATTATGACAGCCAGTGACAACACAGATCCTCAGCAGCAAGGAGGCATGATGGGAATGTTCAATATGATTGGTCCAATGGTTGGGCCAATGGGAGGAGACCCCAGTATGATGATGATGGGGCCAATGAATTTTAACACTGTAAGTATAGTATTGTAAAGCAAACACATTGGTTAGGTTGATTGTTGAGAGTGTATTATCTCTGAAACCATTTTCACAGTGCTAAGAAATGTTGATGGTTTGTCTTGTCTTCTTTCTCCCAGGAATTGCGAGCTGGTGTTCTTTGCAGCCAGTGCTGTGAAGGTGTTACAGTACAGCATTGTGTTGGCTATGGAGCGGGTTATGTCAGCTATTTTTTCAGTCCCTGAATGCAGCATGCAATACCAGTCCCAGAATGCGCAAGCAGTACTTCTTTAGCAGACTCAGCTTCTATGGGGACATATGTTTATGGCTCATCTCTTGTTAGAAGGTGGTACAGAAGTATGCCAGCTGTTAATTGATGTTATGCTGTCCAGTGTCATTTTCCTGACTTACCTCATGGTTAGTTTGGTCAAAATGGACATGAACAGTAACACACCTTGTCTGTGTGTGATGTAAGGTCCAGTTAGTTTATGTATACTTCTCCTGTTTTACATTTTGGTCCTGATCAAATTTCCAGGTGATGCAGTACCCCTGCGTGCAGAGTTACTATGTGTATGATGGTATTTCATAGTTTCTTATCAGACCTTTTGGCACATGGAGACATTTCTTGTGGTGGATAGACATCTCTTATGAGAGAAGGAGAAATCTTTCATGGATGGCTTATAAATATTTTTGTGTCTCTGTTTTGGCTTATCATGTAATCTCCTTCCATCCTTTTTTCCAGAATTTCACCATATGCTATTTGCTTAGAGATGTGGTTGTCATCAGTTCTTGCAACATACTCCAATCTAATCAGCTTGGCAGCACACACACAAAAATCATGCTGCACATGAAATTTTATAAGCCGTGCAAAAAAAAAATTGCTACTTTTATTCTTCATTTTCCTGATGTCACTCTGTGCTATAGTAGCAGTACATGAATTTTTTTTGCAGATTTCATTAGACTTTAGTTTCTTTTTTTATACATGGACTATACTTTGTAATTTGATGATACGATGCATATTTGCATGTGCGTGTGCGTGCGTGTGTGTGTGTGTCTGTAATATACCTGAACAAAGATTGAAAATTTTGCACAGAAATTGCAAAACATAAGAGGTACATTGCCCCAGTTATATTGATATATTGCTGTTAAGTGCTGACATGAGGATGACAAGCTGCTCCATGTAATATTTTCTTAGGAGTATGGTTGCTATCTGTTTTTACATTCCCCAGCCATTTACTTGGATTTTAGCTGAAATACTTTTTCTGTGTTTCAGTTTTCCCTATACTTCTTTCCCCTGTCAGCCCCAGGAAAGTTAATTTGGACAGTGAATTTTGTCATTTTTGGTCTACATGAAACTAACAGTTATGAAACGAGGTCACTCATGGGTGACTACCAAGTCATTGACACAACTAGAGGAACTTATGCTTATATTTATTTTTAAAAAAACAAACAAAAAAAACGTAACCCAAGATACAACATCAGAACCTGAGTTGCACTAGCCAGTCATGCAGTCTTTAGGCTGCAAACGTAACAATACACCATCAGTAAACATGTAAGAGAAGTAATGCCAGACCATCTAATATTGTTGATGTGATTAATGCTGGTTATTATTTTAACATATGAGTGATGATACTTTTTAATCATACCTTATAGTTACTTTTTATATTTTCCTTCTCAAGTTTGGTGGAATGATGGGCCCTGGTCCTGGCCCAATGATGGGCCCTGGACCCATGGGGGGTATGGGTCCAATGGGTGGCCCAGGCATGATGGGACCAATGCTACCCACCTCTGCCAGGTAGATTTCTAGTATATGTTATCATTTACTCATTAGAGAAAACTATGCTGACAGCAGTGTATAAAAGTAATTCAGCTCCAAGACTGTCAAATTATATATTTGCTGTTATGTTAAATTTTCTGTGTAGATAACATAGCCTTGTTGTACAAGGGGTGATTGATAAGTTCTCAGCATAACGGATTATTCTACAACGGATTATTTGTGGACAACTGTTTTGGGTTATTTCTCAACATAGTTCCTTTGCAAATTTATGCACTTAGTCCAGCGATCCTGGAGCATACGGATCCTTTCTTTGTAAAAGTCAGCATCTTGTGCTAGTATAAAGTGGTCTGCAGCATGAATGATGCATCATCTGAAGCAAATTTGCAACCACTGAGTTCCTTTTTGAGTTTGGTAAACAGGTAATAGTCCGAAGAAGCCAAATGTGGGGAATAAAGAGGATGTTCAAGATGCTGGAAGCATCGACTTGTGAACTGGAGCATTGTCTTGCTGAAAGATGACTCCTCTTATCAATTTCCCTAATCTCACTGCCTTCCAGTATTGGAAAGCTAGCAGAACGAATGCTTAACAGTAGGCTGTATTAGTGGTTGGAATCCTCGGAGTCCCTCAATAACTTTTATGCGGGCTTCTGCTAAGGATCAAGAACTGAAAACCAGCTATTTCTCCTCACTCAAAGTGTAAAAGACTGTTTTTTTACACAAGAGAAACTCTGTAGCTGTCTTTGTAGGCTTCCAGCAGGCATATGACAGGGTCTGGCGAAAAGGTCTGCTGTTAAAGATTCAAAACATGGGCATACATGGAAAAATGTATCAGTGGGTTAAAAACTTTTTTTTTTTTTTTTAAAAGACAAAAGGAGAAAGATAAAAATGCAAATAGCAGATGAACAGTTTGGATTTGTTGAAGGAAAGGGAACACACAATGCCATTTATGCTTTACAAACACTAACAGAAAGAGCTTTAGAAGTACAGAAAGATCTCTACTTATGCTTCATTGATTACACCAAGGCATTTGACAAGGTGAAACATAATGAAATTATTAAAATGCTTGAAGACATCAATATAGACGGCAAAGACCTGAGGATTGTAAAATATCTATACTGGCAGCAAGAAGCAGCAGTTCGAGTTGAAAATAGAATTGGAAAATATCAACCTATAAAACAAAGGGTGCGACAAGGATATGTACTATCTCCAGACCTTTTTTTCTCTGTATAGCGGGAATGTTCTAAGAACAATCATCACAGAACCAGGCATAAAAATTGGAGGATACAATATTAACAAACTTCGAATTAAAAGGAATATCATGCATAGACCACATATTTGTACTTAGACAAATATTATAACAGGCAAATGAGTGGCATAGCACAACATATGCATTGTTTATAGATTTTGAGAAAGCCTTTGACAGTGTTAACAGAGATGCACTGGAAAATCCTAAGATGACATAGTCTCCCCCAAAAGATAGTGAATGTAATTAAAGCACTATACGAGGGTTTTCAGTGCAAAATGATATGTGGAGAACATACCTCCAGCAGCTTTGGGGTACAAATAGGAGTGAAGCAGGGATGTGTACTATCACCAACATTATTTATCTTGGCAGTAGACTGGTTAATGAAGGAAGCAACATCAGACAAACGCAGAGGATTACAATGGACCCTTGATGCAGTGCTGGAGGACCTTGACTTTGCGGACAACATTTGTCTTCTATCAAGCAGCCACAAAGATATGCAAGATAAAATAAACAAGCTAACTCAGAATGCAAACAACATAGGACTGAAGATCAACGTAGGAAAGACAAAGTTAATGAAGCAAAATGTGAACAACAGAAATGTATTCAGAGTAGATAGCAAATTTGTATATCTTGGCAGTAGAGTAGTAGAAATAGAGACAGCACAGAGGACATGAACAGCAGACTTACTAGAGCAAACCAGGCTTTTGCAATGCTGCAGACTATATGGAAATCTAAAAAACTAAGCATGAAGACCAAAATCAGGATATTTAAGAATAATGTTCTAAGTGTACTTCTCTATGGAAGTGAATGCTTGAAAATCATCAAAACCATAGAAAACAAGTTGAATTCTTTCCAGACTAAATGTTTATGAAGAATTAGAAAAATATTTTGGCCAAACACCATAAGAAATAACATCTTGTTGGCAGAAATGCAGATGAAGCCACTGACGGCAATTATTGAGGAAAGACGCTGGCGATGGTTGGGACATGTGCTCCGAATGACTGACAACTCACTACCAAAAATAGCACTAAGATGGACACCACAGGGGAACAGAAGGAAGGGTAGACCAAAATAGACATGGAGAAGAACAACAGAAAGGATGTTGAGCAATAGAGGGCTCACCTGGGGAAGAGCATTAAAAAAAGGCAAAAGACAGGCATTTGTGGAAAAACCCTTGTGGAAGCCCCATGTGTCCTGGGCACTTAAGGTTCAGAGAGAGAGAGATTTTCTCAGACTCCCAGTCTGCTCTACAGGCCCTTGAAAACTAGATGCCAACAGCTGATCACATTACAGCTTACATGCTCAGTGCAATAAACCAACTCGCCTCCTGTGACATCAAGACCACCCTACAGTGGATACCAAGGCATATAGATATCAGAGGAAATGAACATGCTGACAGACTGGCAAAGAGTGGAGCCACCATGTCACAGCCCCACATCTCCACCAACATGAGAACAGCTAAACACATTATACACAACTGCAAGCAGCAGTGGATGGACAGCTGGGCCAGCAATCCAACTGGAAGATCCCTATATACACACCTGCCAAAGCCTAACCCCAGAGACCATATCAATAGCTTATGTCATAGAGACCAGTGCACAATTTTCAGGTTGAGAACAGGACACATTACCCTCAATAAGCACTTACACAGAGTGACCGCTGAACACACACCATACTGCATGCACTGCAACAGACAAGATGTTACAGACAAGAACTGTTAAGCTCTACCTGTTGGACTGCAGTGGATTGACGGACCTTTGGAAGAACCTGATACCACCAAACTCTTCAATCACTGACATTCTGTATGGAGATGTAGAATAGCTGAAGGGGACCTGTACATTTCATTATCTGTCACAAGTAAAAAGAGTGAAAACATGTAAACCCGGGGATTGGAAAAGTCAAAGTCAGTTTTCCTTCAGTTTGCCTTGCAGTTGCTTCACAAGATTAGCATAATAGGCCCCGATGACTGTTCTGCCCTTTTGAAGATAATTTACCAAAAGCACAGCTTCTGAAACCCAAAAAATGGAAGCCATTACTTTGCCTGCAGACAGAACCACCCTTTCTTTCTTTGGAGGTGGGGATCCATGATGTTTCCACTGCCTTGACTGTTCCTTGGTTTCTGGTTGAAAATTATGAACCCAAGTCTCATCCATAGTCACTAATTACTGAAGAAACATTTTCAGAATCTGCAGAAAAATGGCCAAGATCGTCTCTTGACATGTTGAGACACTGTCATTTGTGAACAGCTCCAAGAAGTTTCAGGACCCATCGAGCAGAGACCGTTGTTATTTGAAGATCATTGTGAATAATGGCATGAACACATTCCTAGGAGATGCCCAACTCAGTAGCAATGTACCACTCAGTCGTCGATCCTCCATTATCATGTCATGGATTCTGGTGGTGGTTTCATCGGTGGTTACTGTTCTTGGTCTTACTGGACAGGGATCATCTTCCAGACTCTCCCTTCCATGTTTGAATTGAGCTGCTTATTTCTTCACTGTGCTGTAAGAAGGGGCACTCTCCCCTAGAGTCTCTACCATATCCTCATGGATCTCCTTTGATGCTAAGCCCTTGATACAGAGGTAACAAATAACTGCTCGATGAGAAATTTTATCCATTTTCTCAATTTCTGCCACCCCTTACCACTTCAGTAGCCTGTAAAAAAAATTGGTTACAGTTAATTTCTTGAAACTTGGTGTTAATCTTACCTTAACCTGAACTACAAATGCATATAATATCAACTGTGTGTTTCAAGTATGTGTACCTTAGGCTGCGAACTTATCAATCACCCCTCGTATTATACAGCCAGTATTTTCCTTGGCCTGTAGACACACTAAAGGGTGATGTGCTCAGCATCATGCCTGGCTGTCTTTTCCTTGTCCAGCTCCAGAAAGGGTCAAGCTCCCAGTTCAACAGTTAGATAGAACTGACTGGGTGCTTCAGATCAGACTTAAACCACTGACCTTTGTGTGAGAGATGAGCATACTAACCACTGTGCCATCCAGGAGCCCTATATGCATACAATAAGGGATTAAATATGAATTTAATGTTTTATTTATGGGTTGTTTCATGTTTTACTTAAGGAGCCCCACCCCGCAGCACAAGGGATAGGCCACCAGGATGCCGTACCATATTTGTTGGTGGGATCCCAGAAAACAGCACCGAGAACATCTTGTTGGAAATATTCGAAAGCTGTGGACCTATACAGAGCGTCCGTATTAGCAAGAAAAACTTTGCCCACATTCGCTTTGAGCACATGGAGTCTGTTGACAGAGCCTTGTATATTTCTGGTAAAGTTGTGTGAAAATGTTTTAGAAATTTTTGTTTGTTTGTTTTTGAGATGAAGACTGTTTCTCTCTCCACCAGTGTATGATATTGTTGCTGTTTCCGTGTACTGACAAATTTGATATTCTTGATTGTTGTTGCTGTTGTGTCACCCTGAAATGGCAAGTTGGATGTTCTTAGCAGGTGATAGAGTGAAGATGTTGGAGCATAGACATAATTTTGGATTGGGAATAGATTACAATGGCTTGCTTTAAGATCTAGAGTGGACACCAAAAAAAAAAAAGGAAGGCAAACTTTTTTTTAGCAGACCCCATTACTGTCAGTACCACAGCAAGCCTGATCTACATTAGCCAGCATGTACCTGTTTATAAAGAGCACCAACAGAGAGACTGTATTGATGGTTTTGCTGGTCTGTATCTAAAGTGTCACAAGGATGAAATCCTCAGTGAACTGCAAACACCAGTGTACAAAACATGTAAGCTTTTCTCAAGAGAGGTAATACAGTGGATTCCGTCCCATTGCATTATACCTGGTAAGGAAACAGCTGTCATCTGAGTGAAAGAAGGTGGCAGATTACATCTAACAGATACAATCTTGACATGTAAAGAGGCTAAATCTGTAATAAATATAACGTTCAAGAACAAATGGGCAAAAGAACACCCTGACTATTAGAAGAATGATGCTTACTTCCATCTCGGCAGAGAAGAGCAAGTGATTATTTTTCGACCCTGCACCATTCACAACAAACTGAGGTACCACCCTTTCAATAAGCTCAGTTTTGGCCTAACTGATCCGCATGTGACACTGGTAAGATGACAGGAGTGCCCAACATATAAGGTGCAGAGAAGACAGGATTTGGCCAACATCTGTGTCAGTTCAATAGAAGCTTTACGGGGATGTACACCAGCTGACCACAGATTACTTTATTCAAGTTGACTTCCGAGAATGATCAGAGAAGAAGCTGGCCTATATAACAGTAACATGGCTCAAACACTGTAGTCTTTGCCCCCCCCCCCCCCCTCCAAAACAGGTAGCTGATGCTTTCAAAGACATCATAGGATAGAACAGTGTCCTCCCCTTTCATCCCAGGCTGCCCTCATATCCTCTCCTAAATATTAAAAATTATCTTAAAAGGATTTCCACCATTTTATATTCTTCCCTTTGAAAAAAAAAAACAAACTCTACCGCTTAGACTTGAAATGCTTATCTTGGTAGCCTCTTGCCACTCTGTTGAGAATCACTAGGGTAGAGATTTTTCAGCAGTGGGTTTTCATGCATCAGTGGATACATAAAAAGAAATATCAGCAGGCTCCATCACCCACAGATATGTCAGGTTCTAGTATCATGACTTCCTGATGCCAAGAGTAATAAATGGAAGTGGAACAGCAGATGTAAAAAAAAAGGGGCAGAAAATGTTAAAAATGAGGGAAGAGATGATGCAAAGCTATGGAAAAAAAGATTTTGCTTGCTCATTCAAAGGTCATCTACAGATGAAACAGTTCTTTCTTGATTTAGTTGTTACATATGTGGAGAACTGCTTGGTCTGCTAATCCAGTGGTTGTGAGTTCAAGTCCCAGCAGTGAGAACCACTGCACCAAAAAAGACCTTGGGGTCTACTCAGCCTCTGAAAATGGGTACCAGAGAAATCTGGGAAGGTAAATGCGGCCATTGTGATATTGACCACATCACACTTTCATGTCGCTGTTGGCGAGATCTTCAGCTGCCGTACGTGGAGCTGGGCTCCTCCCAGCCAATGAAGAAAGGTGCAGATGGGGTTGCCGTGTGGAAAAGGTGAAAGAAAGGAATAAGTGAAGTAAACAGTAGTCAAATCATGGCACCTCTGGTCTGGGGGTCGGCCACGTCCTGAGTGCACTCATATCGGGCGAAATGTTAAGACACTGCTGGCAAGATTCTTCAGATGCCGCGCGTGGAGTGAAGCTCTTCCCGGCCAAGGAAGAAAATGTGGAAAAGGGTTGCTGTGTGGCGCCAATGGGAAAAAGGTGATGGAAAGGATAAAGTGAAGCTTAATCGGTATGTCCAGTAGTATCGTGGCGAGAGCTACTTATACCACGGCGCCTCTGCTCGAGAGATCGGCTATGTCTGAAATACACCCACACTGGTGAAATATGCCTAAACCGGCTTAACCCAGGGGTGAAACTTGAAGGCTACACATGTCACGGTACCTCTGCTCTAGAGGTTGGTAATGTCTATTATACACCCACACTGATGAAATATGCCTAAACCGACTTACACCAGGGATGAAATATGATGGATATGCATGACACGTTACCTCCGCTCTAGAGGTCAGTTATGTCCTAAACACACCCATACTGGGATAATATACCTAAATCGGCTCAACCCAGGGGTGGAAGTCACTAGTGGCGAGGATTCATCCTCCTGGACAAAAGCTCCATCCTGGTCACAACTAGGAAGGTAGCAGCCACGACCACAAAATGCTGAAGTCGGAGACACTGGACCAGGGCAGTCTAGATAGGCAACCACCTCTCATCTGGCGGGGATGTATGCATATCCTAATCACACTGAGGCTTTCCGGTGAGAAAGTCCAGCGCTGGACTAGATGGGCAACCACCTCTCACCCGGCGTGATACATGGGTATCTCAAAACACGTTGAGGTTTTCCGATGAGAAGTCCAACTCTGGCCTGGATGCCAAAACACGTTGAGGTTTTCCGGTGAGAAAGTCCAACTCTGGCCTGGATGGGCTACCACCTCTCACCCAGCGGGGATATACTGATAACCAAAACACAACGAGATTTTCTGGTGAGAAAGTCCAACTCTAGATCAAACTGGTGCAGTGAAAACCACGGTGTCACGCAATCCCACTTCTGAGACCCACCAAGAATACAGGCTCAAGCCATGCGATACTCTGAACTTCTTGTGGTCCTCTCGGGGATCTCGTGTGGTCCACCTGAGGACCACGTGAGGGACCACTGGACCTATGGAGGACCACAGACTATTCACTAGGATCACAGGGCGGTCTTGGTGGTAGAAGTGAACAAAGAAGAAGAAGACACTTTCATGTGCCAAAGGTCTTGTAAATATGGGCCTAACACCGCATCCTCAATATGTCATAATGGCATGGAAACGGGGATTTTACCTTTATCTTTGGATGTTTTCTTGATATTCAGTTGCTTTTGATTCCCAGTATCAATTAAATCAGAAGTTAAGCTTTTTAGAAAGTGATTTGCATTGATACTTCTCTCCAATAACAAGCAATAACAGCTCACAAAGTTTGATGCACGCATAATGATCTTCAGATCTATTTTAACCTAATCCATCTTGACAAAGGAGACAGATGAGAAAGTGGCGACAGATGTACTTCAACCATTTATAAGATTGAGAAAAAGCTACAGATTACTTCTGTCCTCAGTGGCACTTCATTTGTGAGACATCCTTTTCATAAGAGAGTTAATCAGAGTAAACAGATTTATTATATGATATTTTGGTGACAGTATTATTGCTACTGAAAAATAGCACTGTGATGGACACCACAGGGGAACATGAGTAAGAGTAGACCAAAGGAGACATGGAGAAGAATAACAGAGAGGATGTTGAGTTGCAGAGGGCTCACTTGGGCAAGAGCAGAAAAAAAAGGTGAAGAACAGAAGCCCTGTGTGCTTTGGGCACTTAAGGTTCAGAGAGAGAGAGAGAGATTAATGCTACTGTCTTTTTAAATATCAGTTTTTGTAGTTTTTACAAAGGTTTCAAATACAAGGTGGTGAACATGGAATAGTGTTCAGTGTAGGGATATAACATGAAACAGTATTATATAGCCAGTGCCAGTCTTACATATTGCATACTTACAAAGGATTAAGCTAGTGTATGTAGATAGTATTTAGCTTTATGATTGTTTTCTTTCTTTTTCCCAGGCTATCGTGTAAAGATCAGGGATTCAGATGAGAAAGAAGATACAGGAAGAATCCACGTGGATTATGCCCAGGCTAGGGACGACCAGTTTGAGTTTGAATGTCACCAGCGAGCCATGGCCAGAGAAATGAGACACCTGCAGCGGCTGGAAGAAGAAAGACTTCGCCCTCCAAGCCCTCCACCAGTCACACACTTTTCCGACCATGAAGCATCTCTTCTGCTGGAGAAATTGAAGTGTGAGAGAATATAAATGCTTAGTATTTTAACGAAAGGTGTCAGCAGTTACTGTTAACGTCTCATACTAGCTAAGAAAGTTAGCGGTGAAAAAAAGTAGTTACTTCTTGCTTTTTACTCTCAAAGTGATACTTCCTGAATTTTCGATCGATCCTGATCGATGGATTTGGTGATGTGAAATTTTTTTTTTTTTTTTCACTTTTTAAAATTTTTTTTGTTCAGAACACTTTTATTTTTCAAAGGAAGTCTCAGAGTCACTTTTCATGCAAAAAAATGATCTTTTATATAGTTTTTGCCTTTGAAACATCTTGAGATAAATGTAAACAAAGGCCGTCACTTCCGCCATCGTGGCCTGCTTACAGTTGCTTCAGATTCCTTTTGTCTGCTTTGTATTTTGTATTTACTAATGTAAAATTCACATTATCAGTGTGAAATTGATCATGATTCAAGTGATGGTGAGATGTGGATACATAAGGAGTCATCATATTACAGCCATTGCTTTGACGATGAAAATAGACCAACAGTTAAGACACATGGGCCAAGGTAAGTTTACTTCTGAAGGGATGGGTTTTTTTATATTTTTTTTCTTAATGAGGGCAGTTTTAAAAATAAACCAAGCTGTTATTTACAGTAAATAAAGGCTCAGAATGAATAGTTAAGTAACTGTGAGCAATCTGTTATTGTTAGTGATGGTGGGATCTACTTAGCTGTAAGTGAGGAAAGTTGAATGAGCTTCTGCAATGTCTTTCAGCAGTGTCATGTTATAACTAACTTGCAGCTACATTTCTGGCATTATTAATGTGTTCTTTGCTCTGAAATAGATATATGTTACGTAGTCTCTAAGTAATCTCTGCATTCAAATTAGATTTACTATGAATATTTCAGAACTTTCAGTTATGACAAGGATGATGGAAGGCCACACCTACCTATGAAAACTGTCATCAGACCAGTAAAACAAGTAACAAGTGTTTGATGTCAAACATGTGACATTTACTTATGTTTTCTAAAGGAAGAATTCTGCATGAGGGAGATGAGGTAGGTAAGGAATAATGAAGTTCTTACAGTGCAGTGGAGGGATAACAAGACTGTAACATTGATGCCAACAAATCATAAAACGATGGATATAGTTACGAGAAGAACTAAAGTTAATGGGGAGTTTAGGGAGCTGTTTGTTAGACAACCAGATATTGTCTGGGATTATAACCAGCATATGAGTGGGATAGACAAAACTGATCAGTTGATAAACTTGCTTTGAGAAAAATAAATGTTGGAAACTTTTTTTTTTTCAACACAGCAAGGATAAATGCTAAATAGAACCTATCTTGTTATATGGAAGTAAATAACGGACAATAGGCAGGTCTGCAAAAAAGTCATTGAAAGCAGCAGAAATATGGTTTATTAGAAGAATGTTGCGAATTCCCTGGACAGCAAAAATGGCTAATGGAGAATGTTTGAGAAGAGTTGGAGATAGAAAAAAATCTTGTCGGAAAAAAAAAAAAAGAGAGAGACACTGTACTTTCATAGAACATGCAGTTCTTTTGGCGAAAAAGAGCATGGGCAGAAAGGTTTTCGCTCCCTTCCCGGATGGCGAGAGTTAAGGTGGTTCGATGCAGAAGCAAGTGGTTTATCCGTCGCATGAAGCTTATAAACATCTAGCCAGCCAGGTTTATGCTAATGCGTCGGTTGACCAATGGTCCCGAAATTGGCCCATCTCTCGCAAAGAGTACTGGGTCTGCAGTATGTAATGTGCATTGGTTGTCGGAGCCGTGCTTTCTTCTCGTTCGCTAGAGTAGAGAGAGCCGGCTGGTTGGGGTTGAAAGGGGCCCACTCTAATCAGAGTGCTGTCTCCTTTGCCCTGCGCCAGTCTGTCGGTAGATATCCAACTAAGGTTCGGTGAAGAAAGCTTTCTGGTTGATCCTGTCAGTAGTCATATGCTTGTCTCAAAAATTAAGCCACACATGTCTAAGTTTCGCTGCTGGCGAGATTCCTCAGCTGCCATGCGTGGAGTGAAATTCCTCCTGGCCAGTGAAGAAAAATGCGATTAGGGTTGCAGCTGCGCTGCTGTGGAAAATGTGATGGAAAGGATTAAGTGAAGTTTTATCGGTATGGCCAGTAGTCTCGTGGTGAGGGCTACTCATATCACTACACCTCTTCTCTAAAGGCCGGCCACGTCCTATATACACACACACTTTGGCAAAATGCCTAAACCGGCTTAACCAAGGAGTTAAACTAAGATGCTGCTGGCAAGATTCTTTGGCTGCCACACGTGCGGTGAAATTCCTCCCAGCCAGTGAAGAAAAATGCAATTAGGGTTGCAGCACGGCACCACTGTGAAAAAGGTTATAGAAAAGATTAAGTGAAGTTTAATGTATGGCCAGTAGTCTCGTGGTGAGGGCCACTCATACCAAGGCACCTCTGCTCTAGAGGCAGGCCACATCCTATATACACCCATACTGAGATAATACGCCTAAACTGGCTTAACCCAGGGGTGAAACTTACTAGTGGTGAGGATTTGTCCTCCTTGACAAAAGTTCTGTCCTGGTCACCACCAGGAAGGGTAGCGGCCATGACCACAAAATGCTGAAGTCAGAGACACTGGACCAGTGCAGTTTAGCTAGGCAACCACCTTTCAACCCATGGGAATATATTCATATCCAAATCACGTTGAGGTTTTCCTGTGAGAAAGTCTAACTCTGGACTGGATGGACAACCACCTCTCACCCGGCGGGGAAATACTGATATCCAAAACACGTCGAGGTTTTCCGGTTAGGAAGTCCAATTCTAGACTAAACTCGTGCAACGAAAACCACAGTGTCATGCAATGCCACTTCTGTGACCCACCGAGAATATAGGCCCAAGCCCCACGATGCTCTGAGCCTCCATCCTAAACGAGACTGTCACGAGAACCACATGAGTAAATTCAGTAGGATCACGGGGTGATTTTGATGGTAGAAGCGAACAAAGAAGAAGAAGATAGGACATTCAGTGAGAAGAGGGGGCATTGAAAATATTATAACAGCAGGAAAAATAGAGGGAAGAAGAGCAAAGGGAAGACCAAGAGAAATGATACTTGACAGTCTGACGAGATGGTGTAAGAGGAGATCACCAACTGAGCTAAAAGAGTAGGAACATGGAATGTAAGAAGTATGTATGAGGGAAAATATCAAGTAATAAGTGACGAGATGAAAAGAACGCGGATGCACATTTTGGGAATCTGCGAACATCGATGGAAAGGATCAGGACACTTTAAGAGCGAGAATGATAATATATTTATATATTCTGGCGGAGAAGTAGGAGGAAAGAATGGAGTGGCTTTTTATTTGGACAAATCAACATCAAAAGCATTACTAGGCTACAATCCAGTAAGTGATAGAATCCTAACAATCAGACTTAAGGGCATTCCTAGAAATGTAACAGTCATCCAGGTATATGCACCTACATCAACAGCAGAAGAAGATGAAGTAGAACATTTTTATAACACACTGCAGACGACAATGGACCAGGTACGGAAAAATGATATTGTATTTATAATGGGTGATTTTAATGCAAAAATTGGTACAGAAAGAGCAGAAGATGAAGGACATGTTGTAGGGAAATTTAGCATAGGACACAGAAATGAGGCAGGTGACAATCTAATGGCGTTTTGTATGGAAAATGAGCTAATGATCGCTAACTCACTTTTTAAACAACATCCAAGAAGACTTTACACATGGACATCACCTGATGGGAAAACCAGGAATCAAATAGATTACATTTTAGTGCAGAGAAGGTGGAGGTCAAGCATAACATCAGCAAAAACTTTACCAGGTGCTGATTGTGACACGGACCATGAGTTATTAATAGCAGACATGAGGATAAAGATAAAAAAGATAGTTATGGGATCAAGACCACTCCGCTTTGACCTTACAAATATACCAGAACAATACGGTATAGAAGTGAAGAACCGTTTCGAAATCCTGATGGCTGTACAGGAAGAGATGACACCAGATGAATTGGCTACGCAGGCCAAAGATATCTTAGTAACAACAGCTAAAGACATGGTTCCAGTAAAGAAAACACAAAGGAATAGATGGATCACAGCAGGTACACTAGAACTGATAAAACAATGTAGAGAAATGAAGACGCAATGGAGAGTGACAAACAACAACAAAGATAAATATAAAACTTTAACAAAAGAAGTACGAAGAAACATAAGAAAAGACAAAAAACAATACATACAAGATTGTTGTGAAAGAATAGAAGAACATCAGAGGTGTGGAAGAGATAGTGAAATGTTTAAAGAAATGAAGACATTGACGAGAAATGTCACACCTAAGCTAAATGTAATTTGTGATGAGATGGGGAATACCCTGACAGAGACAGAGGAAATTCTGGAAAGATGGAAGGAATATTGCAAAAGAATGTATGAAACAACCGACTGTGGAAGCAGAAATCAACAGTGTGAATTATTATTGGAGGAGAAAGAACCCGAGCCGACAATGGAAGAAGTTTTATGGGCAATAAAGAGTCTGAAAAATGGTAAATCACCAGGATGTGATGAGATAACCGCTGAATTTATTAAAGCAGGAGGAAAGGAGTGTGCAACAATCTATCATGCACTATGTAAAAAGATATGGCATTCAGGTATTTGGCCAAAAGAATGGAAAAGAACTGTATTCATACCACTGCCAAAAAAGGGTAACCTGAAATTATGCACCAACTACAGAACTGTTGCCCTGATTAGTCATGCCAGTAAAATTCTGTTAAAAATCATAATGGGTAGACTTCGAAAGAAAATAGAAGAAGAAGTCAATATGGTCCAAGCTGGCTTCAGGCAAGGAAGAGGATCAAGAGATCATATATTCAATCTAAGATTGATAATAGAGAAATGCAGGGAGTTTAATGTGAATCTATATTTATCCTTTATAGACTACTCAACGGCATTTGATTGTGTACAACACCAGAAACTTTGGGAAATAATGGAAAAAATGGGATTTCCAACACATTTGATACAATTAACATCACTGCTGTATTTAGACCGACAAGCAGCAGTAAGAATAAATGGTGAAACAACAAGTTGGTTTGACATAAAACAAGGGGTCCGTCAGGGGTGCATATTGTCACCCTACTTATTTAACTTGTATACTGAAAATATAATGAGGAATGTTAGAGAAGATGTAGACAAAGTATATTACGATGCCATAACAGTTGGAGGTTATGAAATACCAGAGATTAGATATGCTGATGACATAGTATTGCTGTCCACAACACAAGAAGGAATGGAAAAACTAATTATGTCAGTCCGCAAGAACAGCGAAGAGCAGAACCTCTATCTTAATGCAAAGAAAACTAAAGTGATGACAACTGACAAAACAAACAAGGCAACTGAAATATGTGCGTGGATGAGGCTCCTCCACATGGTGGTGGAAGTGTATTGGTGTGGGGGACGATCAGCTTCATGGAAATAAGTGACCTGGTGCAAATTGAAGGACGCCTGAATGCCCAACGATACGTCGCTGAAATTCTTCTTCCTCACATCCTTCCACTCCAGGCTGCACCAGGGTCATTTTTCAGTAGGATAGCGCACGACCTCAGCTCACCACCCAGTTCCTCGCTGACAACAACGTCCAGACCATTCCGTGGCCATCCATGTCATCAGACTCATATGAACCCAATAGAACACTTATGGGATAAACTCAACAGACAAGTCCGCCATCGATATGTGGCGCCAACCAATCTCCAACAGTTGTCTTTTGCACTGCGGAAAGAGTGGGCAGCCGTCCCACAACAACAGATCCAGCAGCTAATCGGATCCATGTCAAGGAGATGTTGTTCTTTGATACAGGCCAGAGGAGGCCATACACCTTACTGAAATGGAGGCCTCAGTCACAAAGAATAAAAGTCCAAACCAAATTTAATGAACATCATTTCATTGTTAAAGTCTTAAAGTTTCTTCATGCCAAGATTGAAACATTTATTCTGCAAAATAAAATTTTGATACAAGTTTGAAATTTTGTGTCCATTATGACTACAGTAGTGTTGTGTTTCTTTTTTTGAACAGTAAATGATAAAGGTGTTTTAGCACTTTGTATAAGGAGTTAGTCAACTTTCAGAATGTGACAATTTTCTCATTTTTTTCTAACAATTTTACTCTAAATGTTGACAATTTAAAAAATTTACCTTTTCATTATTATTGATCAGATTGACTTCATATTTTAGTATGTTTTGTAGAAATAGTTATATTTTAATAAAACAAGCAGTTTATATTGCATTACTTTTTTTTTCCATCTGTATGAACGTGTACTCTCAGTATTTTTGGTACAATTTTATTCTGTACTTTTTTTCACATTTCATGACCCTACATCACATAGTTCAGAAATGTATTTCTAAGCTTTAGAATATCAAACTATATCCAGTTTCAAACAAAATGACATCTTACATCCTTCCTCTGCTGTTAAACGTCACATAGGGTTCGCATGGTAGTTTGCCAGTTTTCACCGAGCTTTTCAACCTCATCAAGGTATGTTATGTCCACTAAACTGGCCTCTCTTAACAATGTCCTCTTTAGAGTTTGACATGGTCGACCTCTTTTTCTTTGGCCTGTTGTGTTCCACCTGATAGCTTCTTTTCGGGATTCTTTGACTGCTTTTTCTCATCACATGACCAATATATGTCCATCTCCTTTTTCTGATCACCCATGAGACAGGTTGTTGTTTGCTCATCTGCCTTATCTCTGTATTGTTCTTCAATTCAGTCCACTTTATACTGAGTATTTTCTTTAGGCATTTGTTTTCAAAAGAGTCTAATTTCTTGTCTGTTTCTTTAGTTGTTTTCCAGGGTAGATATTACATTTGAATTGAATAATCTTAACTTGGTTTTTGTGCTTGTAACTTTTGAATGCCATATGTTCTCAAGATTCTTGAAGGTCGGTGCTGCTTTGCAGTTCTAACTTCTTTTCTGGTGTCACTATCATGGTCTCTGTAGTTGCCGAGGTATGCCAATTGTTGTATGCAAAATGACTTATTATGAAGGTTTATTAGCATTTAGTATAAGTTATTCAGGACCTTTAAGAAAGTACATGTCCGTTAGGGTAAAAAACACTGAAAAACCTGAATAAAGTTAAGGGTTAAATAGTCATTGATAGTTTTTAAGATTATATGGAAAATTGTCAGTCAGCCACAGGGACAAGTAAAATCATTTATTGTTCATTTTGTGAATAAAAAAAAAAATCAGTATAGCAAAGGCAATTTTTTTAATGTGCGAGAGATGGTGACATGGTATCACATATGTTTGTTCCTGATCAGTTGCCATACGGTCTTACTCTACAGAAGAATGCAATGTAAGGATATCTGCAAGCGTTTACATGTTTTGTTATTCCATAATAACATGTTGTTGGCCACAGATGATGATTCTAATGTTCAAGGCTGGACATTATAGTTTAGTGATCACACATTGTAGGAGGCATATTTTTTTCAGGACCGGTGTAGATATCACAGACAATGTTGGGAACAGTTTAGAAATCACAGATTATGGAAGACAGTATTTTCAGGGCCCATAGAGGCTATACATTGTAGAAGACATGTTTTTAGGACCTCTTTAGAGATCACATATTATAAAGACTTGTTACTTTAACATAGAAATGGTCAGGGAACACACAAAGAAAGCAGAAATATCACATGTTTGCAGTTATACCATGAAGTGTATTAAGAGAATCTAGGATACTCTGTGAAATTCATTTCTTATATATGAAGACCGCACCCAGAGTTGCAAAAAAAAAAGAGAAAGCACTTAGTTAAATATTGTTTCATAACAGCGTATGATTTCTTTGTTTCAGCTGATGAAAACCTCTCCAAAGCTTCACAGATACTTATAACTTGGTTGGAGCGGGGAGAATGTAACAGAAGAACTTCCACGAGTTTCTACTCGATGATTCAAAATGTTCAGAGTCACGTGAGACGTCTGAACAGTGAGAAGACCTCAATCCACGATGAGTTTGAACTGTATAAGATACAATACCAGCAGAGAATCCAAGGCATTGCTGCTCAATGTAAGTATATTTGTGCCGATCTTTCTCGTACAAGTTCTCCTTACTCTCATGGTGCAGTTGCAGCTTCTAGAGTGCTCTCTTTCTTTAGTGGCCTCAGTAAACATTTGGGTAAGATTATCCTGGCATTAGTGCCCTAGGAGATGGTTTTGGAACAGGCAGATGTTTGTGGAAGATGCCTTTCATCCTTTTGTTGAGTAGCTTCCCTTGTGGTTGATTTTACCAATATCTCTTTGGCATAATCACCCACATTACGATTAGGTGAGTTGAAAGGTATCTTTATTTATAAAATTGTGTGAATAAACGTAAAATATAGGCCATTTGCAGCTTTTATCACAAGAAAAATTTGAGAGAGTAAATGAAATACTGAACTTACAAGTTTTACATAATGAGCACTTTGTTATGTCTTTTGGCTCGAACTGTGCACATATCTGAGATGGCTGAACAAAGGGAGGAATCTGCCTCAGGGACAGGTAACTCAGTATGTCTTTAAACAATTTTGTGAGGTAAGTTATTCATATGTCTAACACAGAGAAAAATTTTCATACAGTTTTATCAAATTCTAATTGTTAGATTAGTTTTTAAATTTAAAAAAAAAATGAATAAGAAAAGGAGTTTCAGATAAAATACAGATTAAGAGATCACATTGTTTAGAGAAGTAGATATAAAAAAAAGTAAATGTTTTCCAACTTGGAGATGGTAAAGTTTGTTTCATGAAAGCAGATTTTTGAAAGAGGTGGTTTGGATATGTTGGATAAAAAGTGAGTGTTGGGAAATTCAGAACTTTGGTTAAAATTAGACCAAATAAGAAAGACACCAGGGCAGAGGTTAGAGTAACACCAGTATTACACTACGTTGAGAAACAAGTCAAATGGTTTGGCCATGTTACACAACTACTGCCAGACAGCATACCACAGAAAACATTCATGCTAAGAATTCTAGGAAACAGGGGAAAAGGTTACCCACAAAAAGGGTGGAGGGAGGAAATTACAAAAACCTTAAATATCCCATTATATGAAACAAATTGCCAAGCCCTATCAAGTCTGTTTATCCCTTCAACACTGAAAGTTACCAGAGGAAGGAGACAAGACAAGAAAGAACAAGTCAAAAATAGATTCAGACTAGAGAACCATATGTTGAATCATTTTGGTTGGGATTTCCTGAAGCTTGACTAGCATCTTGTCTCTGAATGCCATTTTTGTTCCCTGCATTGGTGACACTGTCTGATCTGGCAGTCAGCAACCCCAGTCAAAGTTGATGGACCATACCTGCCAAGATCCTGGCCCATCTCTCTGTTGGTGCCCCCAGAAATAGACTCAGTCTAGCTAATGGAGTTGGGTTCCCTATCACTCCCATGGAGGTGGAGTCTGTTAAAGAAGAATTTCGCAACCCCTTCATTTTTTTTAATCTCAGCACAAGGATCGGAAAAAAATAATCGTCATAACTTACTGTCAATTTGACATGATACCGTGCCCCACCATCTTCACTGTGTCAGCTGCAAAGAACATCATGCTGACAGGGAAGTGAATAACAGCAGAAACATCCTCTGTAGGGGAGGAATCTTTTTAGAAGCCAGGATTTAAAACTAAAACTACCGTAGTCACTCATAATCCCAGTCTAATGCTTGTGTGTTTAATCTGCATAATGGCTTCAGTAGCAGAGGACTGAAGTATGTAGGCACAGAGGTACCACCAGTCAGTCAAAAAACAGTTTCATAACCTTTAAGTGATGAACCCAGATGGTCATGTTACTATACAAATCAAATGCCACTGAATCTTTAACATAGAAGTAATCACTAATCAAGCAACCAAAACTTATCATTCAGATAAATCTACATTAGTGTCCTTTGGTACTTTCTTTAAATTGAAACAAGCATTATTACAGGTATGTAGAAGTCATTAACCACCAGGCTTATTGTGAGTTGTCTTTTTTTTTTTAAAAATTTTATTTTAAAAGATGTGTTAGAAATTTCAGCACACTTTATATTTGTAACATTGCAGAGATTTGTCAGAAAGTTCTACCAAATAGAAATTTAAAGTATTCTGTTGAATATAAATAATTGATTTCCTGTTTGACCAGATGTGAGTACAGGATGACCCATTATAAATATGAATATGAAAGTGATGCTAGTATTATTAGTAGTAGAAAATGTGACACTAAATTTACAACTGTTTATTTCTTTTAGATAATCTTGCACTGTTGGTGAAGTTTACAGAGTAGTAGATGCTAGTTGCAAGTGATTAGTATAACATTTCAGTATGTGTTTAGATATGGTCTGATTAAAATACACATATGCCACTATCAGTAGGTGATCCAGGGGAAATGTTTGTGTAACCTTTCTAGTTGTTTTTTTTCTAATATGCATATTCAAATGCTGTCTTTATTTGGCCAAATAGAAGTTTCAGTTGAATATTTTGTACATCTCTAACTTGTAATATACTGAAGAAGGAGATCAGTCCATTTGCTTCTAAAGAGTACCATTGGTATGTACATGTACATTTATAAATGTTGACAGTATTTTCAGCCAGGCATGTTCAGTGTGTGCTGTACAACTCGTGTTTGAGATTATGGTGAGGACTTGTGTTGTTTAGCATGTTTAAACACGTATACCCTCCCCCTTCAGTGTGTCAGGTAGAGAGAGTCCTGGCTGCCGCCCACAAACAAAAGTGCTGGGACCATTTCACGAAGGCGCAGCGCAAGAATATTGACACCTGGCAACGCCAGGCACAGGTAGTGTAGTAATGTGATTCCCCGATTCTTTGACTTATGACTCTTAGTTGTCAATGGCTGCATATTTCTACTGTGTTTGGGTCACATATTAAGGGTAATCTTATTTAAAGATTACTGTGCTTCTGAATTCTGGGCAGTCATGAGTTGAGAGAAACTGAAGCGAATATGACTGTGGTAACAGGATAAAGCAGTCATCGGTGGCCATGAACTGTAGATGACATCCTACGTCCATTAAAACAAGGATGTTTCATTACTTAGCCTAGCTGTATAGTATGAAATGATGTGTTTGCCACACACTCATGAATCATATACAGTCTCATATTTTAGATTTCATGCATGAATTAAAGAAAGCTTGACATAGCCATTTCCATTCTAGCTTGATATCTTTGTTCCAAGATCTTCATATATATATGCTACCAAAGAGGACAGTCTCAAGTTACAGAGATGTATTAACCAATCAGTGACCAGGATTATTAATTTAAATGCATGTATAGTTTGGGATCAAAAGATTTATGCTTAAATAAATTGGCACATGGCATTGCTGAAAGAAAAAAATAAAAAAGAATTTGAGACGCCAGTTCTAGTTAGCAACTGTCTTATCTGTAGTTTATCTAAATTTTTAGTACCTCTCAGTGTTTCATCTGCTTTGCCAAGAGTGGCTGTTTATGAACAACACTTAATGATTTTCTTCATAATCTAGTGTGTTATACCAGGACTGATTTCAGTCTTCAGAAGGTAGGTAAAAGGTCTAGTTCAGAGGTTCTCAAACTTTCTCAGTTCAAGTCACCATTAGCAGGTGATGTGTTGTGTTTCAGTACACCCCTGAAGAAATAACAAAACACCCTTCAGTTATTAAGGGGCTGAGAGGGTAGAGAAGAATTCATAAATAAAATCTGTACAGTGAAAAAGTTTAAGAATTACTGGAGTAGTCTAAAGTATAAGTAAACAAGAACATATCTCAAATATCTGAGAATATCATATAAAGGAATGTAGTTTGATATAATGTTGAAACTGTAAGCTGTTTCTGGCAAGTAGTTCACGTGGTGTCTGAAAGATGTCAGAAGGTTTCCATCCAAAGTATTCAGCACCATCCATGTAAGTCATTTGCTGTGCCCCAGGGGGGTGCTGCAGCACACAGTTTGGGATCTGCTAGTCTGGTCTGTCCAGTAGCTCTTTCTTCAAGTGTTGGCAGCTTCAAGCAACCTTCATGTCATATAAAGGAAACCTGGAAGATTAAAGACCATTTTAGTTGACAGACTGCAGGAACAGTTAATTTTAGCGTTAGCTAAAGTAACAGAAGACTAGTAGTTGGTTACTGAAAAAGTTGAAAAGTTGGAACTATGAAAAATTGTGGTCCTCTGTTGGTTCAGTCATTATTCAGTACATGTGGATACCATTGTTATGGTTCATGTATTTATGAGCAATGTAGATAGTCTTGAGGACCTAAGATGACTCGCAGCTGGTAATTGGCAAGCATGAAAGTGGGATTATTCATAGTGACGTGTAATTTTGAAGCCACAAATGATATTTCCCATAGAAAGTGGAATCTGGGAAATAATGAAACAAGATTCAGAAGCAAAAGAAGGTCATTTCTTCAATATGTATGTATGTCTTAACTGGCAGTTCATTAATTGGCTAAGTACGGAGTACAGTGTGAAGGCATGAGAGATGAGGGAAATCACACAGTGCCACACTGGAGTAACGAAGAGATGTTGTTTATTTACTTGTTATGTTTTCTAATAATGTGTGTTTACGAGCTGATTTTGGTCAGTAAACTTTTTAGGCAGCTTTGCTTTCAGATGAAAGGTGAAGTATTTTGATTAGTTAACAGTGGTAATTGTGAGCAAAGATACTAGCCTAACGTGTTCATATATTAAAAGTAGCTATAGCATTTCATTGTTTACTGTACTGATTGTTGAGATTGATCAGGCATTTCTACAGATTTTAGCCTGTGGTGTTTTCCATCATCTCATTTGGTGACTTTATTTTTTTCTTCTTCCTGTCATGTAAGACTGTCTGTTATTGTCTCACTTAGTCTTCCTCTGACTGTCTTCCTGTTTACATTGCCTGTTGTTGTGGTCTCAAGACACTATATAACCAGTTAATGTTGATTATTTAGTTCTAAGTTGGTTTTTAAAGCTGACTTTTGCCACACATTCTATGCTGCTTTCTGGTATATTCTTTTGAGAAACAGGATTTACGCTGCTGTAAATGATCTTTGTATTAGTCTGTTTACTGTCCCGGGCTCTTTCTTATTATTTATTCAAATTTTGTTGTGCTAGATGTATGAGATGCCACTGTTTTTTAAGAATACCAGGTAACAGAAAGTTGGATCATCATGTCTTTATGGGCCAGGTAGGACAAAATAATAGAAATAGTGTGATGCCAAAGCTTGTTCATTTGAAGTTGTTTGTTTTGAGATTTATTGAACTGTTGTAACATACTGAGACCAGTTTCCGATGTCGTAGTTTTTAGTTAACCAAACAAATCATTTGACAGAACTTGTGATGGTTCATTATAGTGCTGAGGTGTACAACAGTTCCACAGTGAGTCAGGTATTGTTGGCTGAAGTCATGTTGATCTTTGACATTGCTTGTACTGTTTTATCACAGGAGCTGCGAGAAAATGAGGAACAGGCTCATGCAAAACCAGATGACACTGGCGATGACATGGACTTTTCAGATGATGACAATGAGGAGTCTGGGCTGTCTGCAAGTAAAAAGAGCAAGACGGAAGCATATGTGGATTCTGGTAGGTCTTATTTTATTTCATCATGTGGCTTGGTGGAAAGGTTGTTCAGCTTATGCAAGAGGTCTTGTTCAGCTTATGTGAAAGGTCTTATTCAGCTTATGCAAGAGGTCTTGTTCTTCTTATGCAAAAGGTTTTGCTCAGCTTATGTGAAAGGTCTTGTTCAGCTTATGCAAGAAGTCTTGTTCAGCTTATGTGAAAGGTCTTGTTCAGCTTATATAAAAGGTCTTCTTGTTCAGTTTATGTAAAAGGTCTTGTTGTTCATTTATGTAAAAGATCTTGTTCTCCTTTTATAAAAGATCTTCTTGTGTAAAAGGTTTTGTTCTTCTTATGTAAAAGGTCTTGCAGCTTATTTACCTATTTTAGTATGCTTGAAGCATATTCTGTTAAGTTCATGAACACTAGATATAAAAAATTTAAAAAAATCTGCTTCCTGATGTAAAATTGTTTATTTTCCGGTGAATTCTGTTCTGTTTTCATTATATTTTTTTCTCTCTGTTCTTGCTTCTTCTTTTCTTCTTCAGTCATTTTCAGACATTGAATTGTATACTTTTGAAGTAATCAACGATCAGGTGGAGTTTGTGTATATCCCTGTGGAGCTTTTCTTGGACTCTAATCAGCATGAGCCACATCTGTTTTCTCTGTTCTTCATATGTTGGACATTCTTGTAGGAAATGTTCTCCCTCTGTTCCTGCAGTTTTTTGTTGGAGCTCTCTTGTAGGATATGTTCTCTTTCTATTCCTGCAGATTGTTGTTGGAGCTCTCTTGTAGGATATGTTCTCTTTCTGTTCCTGCAGATTGTTGTTGGGGAAATCTTGTAGGATATGTTCTCTTTCTATTCCTGCAGATTTTTGTTGGGAAACTCTTGTAGGATATGTACTCTTTCTATTCCTGCAGATTTTTGTTGGGAAACTCTTGTAGGATATGTTCTCTTTCTATTCCTGCAGATTTTTGTTGGGAAACTCTTGTAGGATATGTTCTCTTTCTATTCCTGCAGATTTTTGTTGGGAAACTCTTGTAGGATATGTACTCTTTCTGTTCCTGCAGTTTTTTGTTGGAGCTTTCTTGTAGAACATATTCTCTCTCTATTCCTGCAGTTTTCTGGTGCTTAATTCTTGAGTTTTGTGTGTGCATATTTTCCTGGATCACAGAAACCCATTTTGATCATGAGCATGGGCTGCGTCTGTTGCAAAGTGGAGAATGAAAATAACAAGACGAAAATATCACTTGAAACATTCATGAAATGCTTCAACGGCCTAGAAAAACATCAGCATTCTTACAGTGGGTGGTTAGGTCAAGTATTAAATTGCTTTAAACAAGGTCAAGTTTCTCATAGTAAAGCTGAACAATGATTAGCTCTTATTTGTTGTTACAGCCAGGATGGTTCACTACTGACATTTTTTTTCTCACTCTTTGTGCTTGCCATCAGGTGTACACTTATAAAGTCAGTGTATGGTTCACTAGTGACATTTTCCCCACTCTGTGCATTTAGAAAGTCAATGCTTGGTTCACTAGTGACATTTTCCCCACTCTATGCACTTAGAAAGTCAGTGTATGGTTCACTAGTGACATTTTCCCCACTCTTTGCATTTAGAAAGTCAATGCTTGGTTCACTAATGACATTTTCCCCACTCTGTGCACTTATAAAGTCAGTGTATGGTTCACTAGTGACATTTTCCCCACTCTGTGCACTTAGAAAGTCAATGCTTGGTTCACTAGTGACATTTTCCCCACTCTGTGCATTTAGAAAGTCAATGCTTGGTTCACTAGTGACATTTTCCCCACTCTGTGCATTTAGAAAGTCAATGCTTGGTTCACTAGTGACATTTTCCCCACTCTGTGCACTTATAAAGTCAGTGTATGGTTCACTAGTGACATTTTCCCCACTCTGTGCACTTAGAAAGTCAATGCTTGGTTCACTAGTGACATTTTCCCCACTCTGTGCACTTAGAAAGTCAATGCTTGGTTCACTAGTGACATTTTCCCCACTCTGTGCACTTAGAAAGTCAATGCTTGGTTCACTAGTGACATTTTCCCCACTCTGTGCATTTAGAAAGTCAGTGCTTGGTTCACTAGTGATATTTTCCCCACTCTGTGCACTTTCAAAGTTAGTGCCTATTATTTAATCTTTAAATGGGGTCAGACTCTGTATAGGACTGTCAGACTTGTCAACTGTACAGAGTAAGACAGGATAGGTGTAACATACAAATATATTCTCTGTTCAAGGACAGGTGTAACTTCTTATATCCATCCTGTGCCATTAAACGTCACATAGGACTCGCAAGGTAGTTTGTCAATTGTTCCTGTTTTCGGCAAGCTTTTCAGCCTCATCAAGGGATTTTATGTCTGTTAGTTTGGCTTCTCTTATCAGTGTCCTCTTTAGAGTTTCACGTGGTCTGCCTCTTTTCCTTCGGCTTGTTGTGCTCCATTTGATGGCTTGTTTTGGGATTCTCTCATCGTTTCTTCTCTTCACATGACCAACATATTTTCATCTCCTTTTCCTGATCACCCATGAGACTGGTTGTTGTTCGGTCATCTGTCTTATCTCTGTATTGTTCTTGAATTTGTTCCACTTGATCCCCTGGGAACAACTGTGTTAAGAGCACACTTATCTTAACACAGTGTTTGTGAGACAGGGAACATAGATCTGTTTGCTTAAAAACTCTGACCTACCTCTGTAGCCCAGAAACTTGTAGCAATCAACACTAATTGCAAAATGTAATGTCAGGTTGGTGGACGGATGGGGACATGGGGATCTCTGGCGGGGATGAGGGAAGTCTGGTGTGAAACCAATGAATCCAGGACGTGACAAGCCTATGGGTCTTTACAACAATGGCTATCAGAATGATGTGAACAAAACAGAGCCAGTAGACTATAGGTGGCGGGGAATGGATATCGTTGAAGCACTCATCAGATTCCTCATCTCAGAGTCAGAGTGTCTTTGTGGAACTGTCTCAAACCATCTGACATGGAGAAGGGGTTTAAGTACAGCCACCAGAGGCTGGAAAACAAAGTTTTGGCCAGGCCAGCCACACTGTCTTCATGGCAGTCCGAGCAAGACCACAGTCTGCCCTAGCAAGGAAAGGTGCTGAAGTCGGAGTTACCCAGCCAAAAGGCGCATCGCAAAAATCAGGGTAACACGCATTATCGCTAAAAAATGCGAACGAAGAAGAAGAAGAAGAAGTTCCACTTGATGCCAAGTATTTTCCTTAGGCATTTGTTTTCTAAAGAGTCTAATTTATTGTCTGTTTCTTTAGTTGTTTTCCAGCTGTCACATGCATAAATGAGTGTGGATATTACATTTGAATTGAATCGTCTTAACTTGGTTTTTGTGCTTATAACTTTTGAATGCCATATGTTCTCAAGATTCTTGAAGATCGATGCTGCTTTTGCAATTCTAATTCTAACTTCCTTTCTGGTGTCACCATCCTGGTCTGTGTAGCTGCCAAGGTATGCAGATTGATTGACTTCTTCAACGTCTGTCCTTTCTACATGTATTTTTCCATTTTGATTAATGGGAAGTATCATTATTTTTGTTTTGTCCTTGTTAATTTCAAGTCTTATTTTGCTAGCCAGTGAAGACAGTATATCTGTTTTTTCTTGCATAGACTTCACATTGTTACTGATAAGAGTTATGTCATCAGCAAAATCAAGATCTTCTAGTTGGGTCCCATTTACCCAATCAATACCTGTGTTACCTGTGCAGCATTTTTTCATTATGAAGTCTATTGCAATTCCAAAAAACAAAGGAGATAGTATACATCCTTGTTTCATGCCTGTTTCAATCTGGAACCAGTCGCTAATCCCTTCTCCTGTTTTGACTGCACAGACATATTCATTGTAGAGGTCCTTAATGATGTTGACAATTTTAGATGGTATTCCATATAGACTTAAAATTCTCCACAGTGAATCTCTGTGTATGCTATCAAATGCCTTTTTAAAGTCTATGAAGTTCAGTATTAATAGTTTCTGCTTCTCAGTATGTTCTTCAGGTATTATTCTTAGAGTAAAGATCTGGTTGAGAGCTTCTCCCTTTTCGAAATCCTGCTTGTTCCTCTCTCATTGCAGTATCCACTATATCTTTAAGTCTATTCAGAATGACCTTGCAAAATACTTTTGACACAACTGATAATAAGGTTACTCCTCTCCAGTTGTTACAGTCACTAAGGTTGCTTTTTTTTTGGTATTTTAACAATGATTCCTTTTTTCCATTTAGAAGCGACCTTTTCTTCTTTCCAGATCTTATTAAACATCCTCTGTAGTTGTCTCATGTTGTCACTACTGATAGCTTTTAACATTTCAGGTGTTATTTTATTTCATCTTCACCTGCAGCTTTGTTGTTAGCCAATTAAACTCATTGCTGTTTCCATTTCATGTAGTGTAATTTCCTCCAGCTTGACATTTAGTTGTGGGTTTGGTAAGTCAGTTTCAAGGTTTATCAATTCTTTTGGGTGTGGTCGATTAAGTATTTCTTGGAAGTGTTAGCCCATCTTTGCTTTTGGTCTTTACTTGATGTTAATAGGGTTCCAGTTTTGCTAAGGATTGGTCTTTCTTTAGATGTAATAGTACCTGTTAGCCTCTTTTGTATGTTATATAAAGTTTTGCTGTCTCCTGTTTTTGCTGCTTTCTCTGCCTTATTCGCCATATTGTCTATATATTCTCTTTTATCCCTTCTAGCTGAACTTTTTACTTTATTGTCTATTCCTTTGTATGTTGCTTTCGCCAGATCTTTTCTAAGATCTGACTTTACATTCAACATGTCTAATTGGCTGCTCATCTTTCATGTATGTACTTCCATGTGTTTTCTGATATCCATGGTTTTCTTTTTGTTTTTTTTAGTCCAGCGCTTGCTTTTGCTGCTGTGATTATGGCTGTGCTGTAAGAATTCCATAATTCATCTATTATGGCTGTGCTGTAAGAATTCCATAATTCATCTATACCTATCTCCTCTACTTCACTTGGTGTTGTGGAGTGATTGGCAAGCTCCCGATTGAACTTACTGTTAGCTTTTTCTTCTTGTAGGCTGTGGCTGTTTATCTTTCTGTGTATTGATTTCTTGTGTTGGCTTTTCAGTTTTAGTTTTATTTTCCCTATACAAAGATTGTGATCACTGTTGACATCTGCGCCCCTATATGCTCTTACAGCCATCAGAGATGTTCTGTATTGCTTTCCAATACACAAATGATCTATCTGGTTTCTAGTTCTATCGTCTGGAGATATCCATGTTGTTTTATGTATCTCTTTGTGTGGAAATTTTGTGCCTCCAATAACCATACCCTCTGTTAGACATATTTCAGTTAATCGTTCTCCGTTCTGATTTACCATGTCAGTTCCTTCTTTCCCCATTACTTTTTCAACGTCAGCGTTATATTTCCATACCTTAGTGTCCCCCATAGCAGTTAGGATGTCGTGTGTAGGAACTTTGTTAATGATTTCTCATGATTGGTGATAGAAATCATCTTTCACCTCATCGTCTGCATTGTTTGTGGGTGCATAGCACTTTATTATTGTCATTCTTCTGTGTCGTAGGTTGTATCGTGCTCTTATTATACGATTGTTCACTGGTTCCCATTCTACAAGGCTCTTTGCTGCTAAATTTGACATAATGATGCCCACCCCATCCCTGATGTTACCATCATTTCTGCCTGAATGTATTATTAACTTTCCGTTTTCCACCAATCTTTTACCTGCTTCTGGCCATCGCATTTCACTGATGCCCAGTACGTCTAGTTGGTATCTCTCCATTTCTCTGATGACCTGGGTAGTTTTTGTTGGTGCTGCCATCGTTTTTACATTCCAGAATCCAATCTTTGTCATGTTTTTAGGCCGATGAATGAGCTCTTCGTAGCTGGCATTCCTGATGCTCGGTTGGTTTCTTTGCAAGTTTCCATAACCAGTTCTTTTTTTGCCATCTAGAGTCGCATCTAGATAGGTTCCAGGATAAGGTTGTTAGCCTTATGCCCAACTCCCAATACAGGATATGTGGTGTAACATACAAATATATTTATTCTTTGTTCAAGGATAGGTGTAACATACAAATATATTTATTCTCTGTTCAAGGATAGGTGTAACATACAAATATATTTATTCACTGGCACAGGGTATGTGTAATATACATTCATTCATTCATTTGCATGTCCCTTGCAGAACTTTGCCTCCTTAACAGTACTCCTATAGGCCTCTCGGTTGTGAGCAAGATGGCCTGCTGCTGATGCATCCATTTGCAGATCATCAATGATGTCTTGCAGCCATCTTTGCCTTGGTCTTCCTCTCTTTCTTTTTCCCATTATGTACCCTTCCAAGATGGTCTTCTCTAGATTATCATGATGTTTAATGTGTCCAAAATTTATACTTCAGCCAAAGATAGATGTAATTTACAAATATGTTTATTGTCTCTCACAGGATACATGAAATATAAAAATATTTTTAACTATCTGGCCCAAGATACATGTGACATATTTATTCTCTGATCCTGTATGTTTTTAAAATTACAGATTGTCATAGTAGCTAAAGTTTTCATTTGTGACTGTTGTACTAGGTAATGTGTTGCGAGCTGATCTGACAATAATGATTACGATAATCAGAAAACATTTTCTCTTTTTTGAACTGACCATATGATCATTAGTAGCACATTACATCACTGGATTGGTCAGGACAGAGACTGGTTACTGTGTCCTTTATATCTGACAAAAATCTGCCATACGGAATGACAACTTCTTCGACCTTCCTGGAACCACAAGCTGGTGTTCTTTGCAGATGATGCAGTGGAGTTGTTGAAGAACAGCACCGTTTTGGCTTGGGTGCTGGTCACGGCAGCTGTTTTCTCAGTCCCTGAGTGCAGCTGAGACGCAGTAGTTCTTTAGCAGACTCCATTACCATAGGGACTGCTAGTCAGGCTGAGCCTGTTACTGAGGGTACCATTGGAGAGGTGGGACAGGGTCTTGGTCAGCTATAGTTCATCAACCCTGATGCCAGCATATCAGCTGTGGGTCACTGATTGTCGGAACAGGCAGCATCTTTGTCCCCAAAGGATAACACAGCTATCAGAGAATTATAGGTGGGCAAGGTGCCATACTACCTCCACATGATGCTTCTAGCAGCAAACTGTTGGGCAGTGTGCTTCATTAGACTGATGTTGTAATGCTCAACATGGTCCCATTTGAAGGTGAGTTCACTCTAGGATTCCAGGCATGGCACTGTAAAGTCTGTGATTCAAAATCTTACTGGCACCAACAGCATAGAACACAAGTTATTTATCCCTGGAAGGTACAGGAAAACAGAAGAAGATCAAGCTGCATTTGTTATCCATACTTGTAAGTATAGTGTGTCCCTTCCATGAACATTTAGAATCTGACCTTGTACAGCATCAGATGTTAAGTAATCATGTATTTGCTAACACTTCAGACAATGCTGAGAGCCAGAAACTGAAAGAAGAAAATGATGCTCTGAAGTGTCAGATGGAAGCATTCAAGAATGAGGTGGATATGGTTAGACAAGAGGGGAAGGCAGAGGTGGAGGAAAAAGACAAGCAAGTGAAGGCGTTGCAAAATGCTCTGCAGGGCATGCAGCAGGTACATTTACTCTTTATTTTTATTTTTTTTTTGTGATGAAGCCAAAATTAATTCCTTGAATTCTGTCACAGGATGCTCCACTTTGTTTAGGTCTAATCAAGACTTAAATGTATCATCATCATTGTCTTTCATTTCATCATCTGTATCATTCGTGGGTGCATAGCACTGTATGATCATCATTCTTCTGTGCCTTATTTTGTGTCGTGCTCTTATCATATGACTGTTCACTGGTTCCCATTCTGTAAGGCTCTTTGCTGCCGCAGATGACATAATTATACCCACTCCTTCCTGGTATTTCCCATCATCTCTGCCAGAATATATTATTAACTTACGGTTTTCCGCCGGCCTTTTCCTTGCTTCTGGCCATCGCATTTCGCTGATGCCCAACACATCCAGGTGATATCTGTCCATTTCTTTTATTACCTGAGCAGTTTTTGTTGTTGCGGCCATCGTTCTTACATTCCAAAATCTGATTTTTGTTATGCATTTGGGGCTGATGAATTTTGGATCATTGTCAGTGGCATGCAGAATTGGTGACCTTGATGTTCGGTTACAACATTGCGAGATTCCATAATGGCAGGGTTTTTCCCCATCTAGAGTTGCCTAGATGGGTCTCAGGATGAAGTTGCTGGCCTCATGCCCAACTCCCGTAGCAAATATGGTGTTCAGTAAATGTTAGCGTGTTTTGGAATAAACAAGAACTTTGTCCGTTGTGATTGTGCAGCAACAATTTCAAGCGGAATTCCAGAAGGCAGCACCTGTTTTCAACAGTATCAAGAAGTGGTATGTGAAATTCCGGGATGAAGGCTGTCTGTGCACAGCTCCCCACCTGGGATGTTCAGGACCAAACAAGCAGAGAAACTGTATCGTGTTAGAGAAGCTTACCAGCGAAGCCCCTGCCTTCATCCTAGAATTTCACATACCACTTCTTGATACTGTTGAAAACAGGTGCTGCCTTCTGAAATTCCGCTCAAAATCGCTGCTGCACAGTCACAGCGGACGAGATTCTTGCATATTCTAAAACATAAAATGACTGCTAATGTTTACTAAATGCCATATTTGCTTTTACTGCCTCCTAGTGGCAAACCAAGGGTACTATGTGCGCAGTCTTTATTTAAAAAAAAACTTAGAGTTTCTCTCTCTCTCGGCATAAGAATAATGATCCATTACATAGTTTATTTGTTGTGAATGTTTGAAATGTTTCACAGACTTATGAATAACCCTGTATGTGTATATATATACATATTTGTTGCAGCAACTCATCTCTCTAAGAGCCACACTGGCTAAGCTAGAAAAAGAGAACCAGGTTTTCAAATCAAGACTGGACGAAGACAAGCAGGACACAGTAGTAAGGGTTCTTTCATTTTATTTTGACACTGAGGTTGTTTTTTTTTTTTTCTGAATAAAGTGAGCCTGAGCAAGAATATGTGATAGAATATGTTTTGATGTATGTGACTGTAGAAATATGCCCACTGTATATGGAACTAGATGCACAGTATTTGAATGTATGTATGTGTAACAATGCTACATCACAGACTAGCTCACAATACTGTCATCCATCCATCCATGTTCTTGCTCAGCACTCAGTTAAGGAATCACTGTCCAGTAAGCCTCGTGGCATTTGCTGGGCAGCAACAAATTCTCTCCACCTCTCACGGTCTGTGGCCAGTCTTTGTATTGTGCCCCAGCTGTACTGCATGCTACTCATTTCCCTTCTGTAGTTCTCTGCCATATAGCATTTGGTTGGCCTCTCTTTCTTTTTTTTCCTCGGTTGTCCTTTGCTTGACAATGCTGTAAGTTTGCTGTACATTGGTGTAGAACCCTGAACTACAGTTTCATTTGTAATGGGAGATTCAGAACGTTAGACTTTTGGATTCCAACCACACCCTCCTGTGCACAAACAAATGAGGAGCATTTGTGGAGTAATTAAGCAAATAATTCATCATCATTGCCTTTCACTCCTTTGAGAGCATAGGCCACAGATAAAGGCTCTCCAGTCATGTTCTTGGAATTATTCTCTGCCTCCTTCCATGTGTATCCCTTGTCTCTGAGCACTGTCATAATTTCTCTTCTCCAAGTAAGTCTAGATCTTCCTCATTTTCTGTTTCCTTGAGGATTCCATGTCAGTGCTTGTCTTGCTATGCTGGTGTCAGGTTTTCTCAGAGTGTAGTCAGTCCACCTCCATTTCCTAGACATGATTTGTAGGTTCATAAGTTCTTGTCCTGCCCTTTCTCAGACCTCCTCGTTCCTGATCTTGTCCTGCCATTTAATGTTTAAAATCCTCTTCAAGCGGTATTTCATGAATGTTTGTATCCTCTGTTGTATTTCCTTGGTCATGACCCATGTCTCTGAACCATATAGCAGGACAGTCTTTACATTTGTATTGAAAAACCTAAGTTTGGTTCTTGTTTTGATGTTCTTAGATGACCATATTTTGTTAAGTTGGATAAATGCTGTCCTGGCCTTGGTTATTCTAGCTTTAAAATTACCTTGAGTTTAAAGACCAGAAAAATTATCCCGATAGATGATTGAACTTATTGCATGAGAATGAAGGTGCAGTACTCGAGCAGAAAGAGATAGTGATTGGTAACCATGTGACCAATAGCTGGCTGCTTGTGTCAGGGTTGGTAAACCAAGGCTGGCCACAACCCTATTCTACCTCCCAGTAATACCTAATAGTCTAGCCAAATGAATAAGGATCACAATAGAAAGGCAAACCAAGTCCCAAAAATGTGGCGACCCAAAGTCGGTTGTATGTGGGAGATAAAAGGAGCATAAATGTGACAAAAACACAACCAAGGTCTTTTCGAGGGCAAATGCCAAAGAAGAAGAAGATAATTCATTGCAGCAGTTGGAACTCTTAGGAGATTAGTTTCACAAACACAATAGTTTCTGTCCATGTCACAATGGTGCTGTATCTCAATATATTTGATTCACCACCTCCAAAAGACTGCACAATTTATCCAGACAATAAATAAAGATGTTAAAGGCTAGAACCATGGAACATAGAAGAAGAGAAACATTAGATTCATGAACACAATAGTTTTTCAAAATATTAGTTTCACAGACATACTAGATATTGAAATAGCAACTTTTAAGCCACAGATGCATGAGCTTAGTCTGTCGCAGTCGATATTTGATACCATACAGCCTTTGTTACTTTCCATCATTCAGGACTCAGATGACACAGTCAGCAAATCTTCAAAGGATGAGACCTCAGTGAGCAGCTCTGGTCTCTCTTTAACAGACAAGGAGGCCAAGATGATTGGTGAGTCTGAGAGGTTTCCTGATCTAGTTTGATTCTTTATTCCCTGCTGTTATGTTCTTATTTTGTTAAGTGGGGACATCCGAGTGCCAGAGTGGAAAATGCACAAGTCTCTCGTGGTGAAGCTTGATGGTTTTAATCTGGCCTGAGGCACCCCAGTTACCCAGGTATCTGACATAGCCTGGAGCTGGGTGAAGAAGGGTGGCCACCCACTCACAAAATGCTGACCTTATCACCCACTAGATCAAGGAGAATATAGGCACTAAGACCATATTCCCTGGGTACCTTCATGACATGCTTTATTAAGCAGAAAAAAAATGTTCCTCTTGTAGTGGAATTTACTGATAAGACTCTCCATGTTTGGAGGACATCATCCCAACTTTGTATGCATGTGGTAGGAAGTAAAGGAAGCCTTTATAGCTTGCTGTCATCAAAAGTATCATCTCATGGCAGAATTAATGAAGTGTTTTATCAAACAGAAGTAACAGCAGTAGCAAGAAATTTGCTTGTCTGAACTTTGGCTGGTGTAGTCTAGAGACAGCTCAGTGCTCTCACTTTCTGTGAAAAGTAAGTTGTCAAAACACTGATATCTCAGTATTGTCCATCTGGAGAACACTGCTGTTTTACTTTTGCCTGGTCAATAGGGCAGAGATCAGCTGTGCCCTATGTTGCTAGAGTAGAGGTTCTTAAACTTTTTTTTCATGAGTACACAGACCACTCCCTGTAAATTGCCCAATATGTCCTCATATCCTGTTCACCAGACTGCTGAAATCAATGTCACAGGTACTATTAAGTACCAAGGTAACTCCAAAAAATGTCAGTAGCTTGGTTTTACTTCACATATGGATAGCTAGGAACAGAACTGTTAAAAGAAATTCAAATCTAATAGTTAAAAAAAAATTTGTTCAGAGATTGAATTATATGTTCTCATCATTTGGTTTCCATACTTCTTGGAGTATGAATACCCCCTGGTTAAGAGTCCAAGTCAGGGTGAAGAATGCCATCTGAATCAGCAGTAAACAACTTATAGCTGACATGCTGGCATCAGGAATGGTGAGCTATAGCAGACCAAGATCCTGTCCCACATCTTCATTGATACTGCCAGTAACAGGCCTAGCCTGACTAATGGGACAGAGATTGCCATAGTCCACTCAGGAACTGAGAAAAAAAGCTGCCAAAACCCACTCCTAGTCCAATATAATGTTGCTGTGTTTCAATGTCTTTATCACAGTGGCTGCAGAAAATACCAGCTCACAGTTCGAGGGAGATAAAAGAAGAACCCTCCATGTGATACAAGGGGAGGTCACTAAGTAACTCACAAATGCCTGTTACAAAAAAACTAAATGCAACAGTAATTTGAAAACTTAAAATTTTTGAACCTAGATTATTTCCCCTATTTCTCAACGAAATCATCACCAACATTGATACATTTGTCCTATCGTGTAATCAGTGATACAATACCCATGGCGTAAAAATCGGGAGTCCGATTTCTGAACCATTTTTTTTACTTCTGTTTCCACCTATTCGTCACTCAAGAATCTTCTCCCGCCAGGTGTTTTTTCAATGGACCAAACAGGTGAAAATCACTTGGAGCTAAGTCAGGACTATAGGGTGGATGTTCAAGAACTTCCCAACCCAACTGGCTAATTTTCTCTTGGGTTAACTGAGCTGTATATGGTCTGGCATTGTCATGAAGGAGAAGCACACCTCTGGTCAGCAGACCAGGATGTTTTCTTCAGATTGCGTCATGTAGCATCGACAGAACTTCACAGTACGATACAGAATTCACACTGTCACCATACTTCTGGAACTTGGTTAACAACACTCCTTGGTAATCCCAAAACTCTGTCCACATAACCTTCCCCACAGAAGGCGTAATCTTGTATTTTTATTGCGCATGGCGATGACGGGTGTTTCCATTGCATTGAGGCAGGTTTTGATCCGGGTTGGTAGTGGTGCACTCAAGATTTGTCTCCAGTAATAATCCTTTGGAGCATGTCTTCACCTTTATATGCGTAATGACAGAGATGCTTCAATGACAAACCAAATCGGTTCATTTTGTGTTCATCATTCAGATCTCTGGATACCCAATGTGAGCAAACTTTCCAAAATTTCAATTGCTCATGCATTATTCTGTAGGCTAAGCCATGTGAGCATCCGATTGCACTTGCTACACTGTCTATCAGCTCTGATAATCTCATTCACACGTTGCACAGTCGCTTATGTTGCAATCTGAATAGGACGGCCAAGTCTGACTTTGTCAACAATTTCTGTGCATCCCTAAGAAAATTCTTTTACCCAGTTATAGACCGCTTTATGTGATAAACACTTTTCGGCATAAACTGTAATCATTTCCTTATGAATATCCTCAACTGAATGTCCTTTAGCCTACAAAAATCGCACTACACTTCTCTGTTCTTCTTTGGTACACACTAACAGTTGTGTAGCCATTTTGTTATTGCTTTACGCATGCACACGTAACTCCCAGCGCCCCCTACATAACAACTATTATAAAGTTGGATGATGTACTATCTAAGGATATATTTAAATACTACCTGATAACTGCCACTGATAAAATATTTCAGTTTGCGAGTTACTTAGTGACTTCCCCTCATTAATTCAGCCTGGATTCTACTGGATCATGTGAGTATACTTGAAACAAAATTCTTGTAACAGTTTTATTTTCCCCATCTTTTTCATCTCCCCAGGGCTGATCTGTTGCTTTCTTCATGTCCATCCTCACGGCGCCACAGTAGATTATCTGTGGTCATACCTCCGCCAGATGTTGACAGTCAAGGTCAGGGAGGTGGAGGACCTGTTGGAGAAAATCCCATCCATCTTCCAGCAGGAGATTGTTGGTGTTGGAGCAGGGATTGAGAGGAGATGGATCTACACAGCTCTAAACAAGGAGTCATTCAGTAGCTCCAGTATTAAGAATCTCGAGTCAGGGGTGTAGCTTTACGTGACGCAATCTTCCCCCGCCCTCCTGTCTCTTCATTTGTGAAATTGATTTGTGTGTAATTCAGTATGTTTGAAATTTATATATTTCTTTAACATTAAATTAATTTTATAATTACATGTTGTGGGAAGTGAGAGACTTGAATATACTCTGCCAGGAAGGAAGACAAATGATAGAAGGATGTTGAAGATTATGTTAGATGGCATATTGGAGATTCAGCATGTGGATTCCTGGACAGCATCATCATCAGCGTGGAGTGTGTAATATATTTGAGTGTTATATTTGTTGATAAATAAAGTATAAATCTTACCATTGTTCTGATATGCATATTTCAAACTTAGATTCCATAGTGTGGCTCTGAATATTCTAGTTAAAAATAATTAGAGAAATCATATTCTCATCCAAATTATGTTTTTTTCATTCATTGTTGCTCCTTTCCATGATGTCATAAGCTTTCTTGAAGTCAGTGAAGATATTATGTACTTCTTTTCCATATTCCCAGTGTTTTTGCTCTTTGATGTAGATAAAATATTTAGTCTACAGTTGACCTGTTCTTCCTAAAACCTGTTTGATAGTATGCTCTCACTGTACGGTTTTAATCTATTTAAAAGTATAATAGATAGTATTTTGTAGCTTGTTTGTAGTAAGGATATTCCTCCAGTTTTCACACTTGCTTTTATGGCCTTTTTTGAATACTGGGATCAGTAATGATTTTATGAAATAATTTGAGATACCTAATAAATTAATCAGTTTGACCAGAATATGCATGGAGGATGCACAAAATATAGTAATGTATAAAGGAAGAAAGTCAGAATCCTTCAGTATAAGAACTGGTTTAAAACAAGGTGATAGATTATCTCCATTACTATGCAACCTAGTACTAGAAAAGGTAATCAGAAAAGTAAAAGAAGAAAGCAGTACAGAAGAACAAGCTAAAATACTAGGATACACTGACAACGTTGACCTGGTGGGAGGGAACTATGCAAGAAGTCATTAGTACCTGCATTCACCTGAGAGATGTGGCACTAAAAGTGGGCTTGACCATTAACCAAGATAAGACAGAGTATATGAAGATATCAAGAGACTAGAGGCAGATGATCTAGATTATATAAATGTTGGAGAGATGATTATTAGGAATGCAGACACATACAAATATCTAGGCACAACCTTCAACAGAAGCAACATAGTAAGTGAGGAAATTAAAATCAGATTACAGATAGGGAATAAAATTTACTTTGCCTTGCAACACCTGTTAAAATCCAAAATCCTATCCCAAACACCAAAATAATAATCTACAAAACTATAATAAGACCAGCCGTCATGTATGGATCAGAAATGTGGCATACAACAAAGAAAGATTAACAACAACTGCAGATCTTTGAGAACAAGATCCTAAGAAGGATCTTTGGGCCCATAAAGGATATCAACAGTGGAGAATGGAGAGCTAAAAATAACACTGAACTGAGCAGCTTACTTAAATCCAAATGAATTATAAATGCCTTGAAACTGAATAGACTATGATGGTTAGGCCATATAGAAAGAATGAAATAGAAAAGAACAAGGGATAGACCAAGATAGAGATGGAAAGACAACATAGAAGAAGATATAAAAGAAATTGGTGTCAACAACTGGAGAGAGAAGAATAGAAAGGAATGGAGGAGAACTTTATCTGCAGCACTGAGCCGTAATAGCTCGGAATGCAGCAGAAGAAGAGGAATTCACTGTCGACATTTTGTTTTTGTTCCTCATTTTTTTCTTCTTTGTATTTATTATGTCACTCATCATCTCCTCTTCTTGTTATGTTCTTCACTTCATTATCTTCTCTTCTTGTTTTGTTCATTATCTCACTCACATCATCTCTTCTTTTTTGTTGTATTCTCCATATCATCCCATTATCCTCCCATTTTATTCTGTTTTTCACCTCATCATCTTTTCTTCTTCTGCTACTGGCAGTGATGACACACTGCTTAGGCTGATTGAGGTAGCAGTCAGTGACCGGTGGTTGACTGCTTGCATCAGGGTTGACAAACCATAGCCAGCCAAGATCACATTCTCTCACCCGGTAGTACTCCTGGAGACAGCAGTCTGGCAAAGTGAATTGGGGTCACAATGGGAAGATGGACTCAGTTCAAAAAAAATATTCATTGAGCAAAGTTGGATGTGTTGAGCCACAAGGGCATAATGCAACACAGGGCAAGCACTTTCTTGTGGCCGAATGGCAAAGAAGAAAGAGGTTTCTCTGCTTCATCTTGCTCATCATCTGACTCATCACTTTCTCATCAGTTTTATAGCAGTTACCAGTCAGTGACATGATGTTCTTATCCTCATGTTGATGTCACCAAGTCCCAGTTTATCTTTCTTCAGATCTGTTACCTGCTGCATCTGTCTTCCTCACAGCAGTCCCCTGAACCAATGTCTCTCCAAAGGTATCTGTATTTACTTGCATTGGATTACTTGATTGGGAATAATATACAGTGCAAAAACATTTTTTTTTCTTTATTTTGCACTGGAGTTACTCACTACATGTTGCATATATGGTATATTTTTGTTAACATTTTGTTTACTTTTTGTTACCCATTGTGTTTAAAGCTTGTGTTAACATATAAATGATGAATACTTGAAACTGTGAGAGTATGGTGTGAGAGGTGTATGGATGTGATGTCTCTTTGAGCAGCAAGAAACCAACATACCACAGGTTAGTGATATGGTGTATTGAAAAGGTGTAAGTGTGAGGGAGTGTTGTGATAGTTGGAGTTATCAACTTATCATTGTTATTGGACTTTTTCTGTTTGTTTGTTGTTGTTTTTTTTCTAAATATATGCACTTTGATTTTATATAATATTGATATGTAATAAATGTTTATGCATTATGTGTATGCAGGGACCTTGTTTATGTTTTATGTTTGAATATATTGATGATAAAATTCATTCAGTTGTTGTTGACAACATATGACACAATTTCATCATTCAGAACCAGGGATTGTTGTTAGTTGTGTGGTTTTGAAGAAGAAGTTTTTGCTAAAATAATTGAATGTGGTGTGTTGTGCTCAGTATATGAAACATGTGTTTCCTCTATATGGTGTTGTATGTTGTGCTCAGCATATGAAAAATGTGTTTCCTCTATATAGTGTTGTATGTTGCCACTTGTGGTCATCACTGCAGCTTTTCAACATATAGAATACATGGCATACAAGTATGTAGTAGAGTTATGCTGGAGGAACCACTTTCACTGTATGGCAGTCAGTTCATACAAATCAGCTCCAGTTTATAGAAACTAGTATATACAAACCACCTCCAGTTTATAGCTGCCGGTAAATATGAACCACCTTCAGTTTATAGCTGCCAGTAAATATGAACCACCTTCAGTTTATAGCTGCCAGTAAATATGAACCACCTCCAATTTATAATGGGCAGTATATACAAAACACCTCCAGTTTCTAACAGGCAGTATATACGAACCACCTCCAGTTTATAACAGGCAGTAAATATGAACCACCTCCAGTTTATAACAGGCAGTAAATAGGAACCACCTCCAGTTTATAACAGGCAGTAAATATGAACCACCTCCAGTTTATAATGGGCAGTATATACAAAACACCTCCAGTTTCTAACAGGCAGTATATACGAACCACCTCCAGTTTATAACAGGAGTATATATGAACCACCTTAACTATGTAGTGACTACCAATCCATCAGACCGAGGCCAGTATAAAGCAGCCTGTATAAAAAGCTAAAGGTTCATACATAATGTGCTGTAAAAATATTTTTAATTTCTGAATTAATAAAAATTAATATTTTCAATTAATTTCAGATTAGTTTAAGGAAATTTGAAACCTTTTTGTTCATGTGGGAGGACATGCTGGAAAATAACACAGACAGCTGCACAAACACTTGACACCTTTTATAGCAAGTGAGATCAAAGGAGTGTTCTGGCCAAATACCATAAGTAATGACTTGTTAAGACACCGTTGACGGTGACTGGCAAGAGAAGGTGACAATGAATTGGGCACATTATGAGAATGACAGAAAGACCCTTACCATGAACACTGTTGATGTGGGCTGGGCTCCACAGGGTAAGAAGAAGAATATGATGACCCAAAGAGACATGGTGACATAGAGCAGAGAAAATGCTGGTAAACAGAGGACTGTCATGGGAGACAACCAAGAAGATAGTGAAGGACCAATAGAAGTGGATCTTGCTACCAGCAGCCCCATGTGTCCTGGTCACTGGAAAAAAGGGGGGGGGCGGGGGAGAGATAGAGAATATTACAATTCCATGTCATTTGTGATCATCAGTACAACTTTGAAGGTTCCACATAGAAAGGTTGTGTATACTGATATCTTTTATATAAATAATTTCTTTATAAAGAAAAAAAATATCACATTAGAAACGTTATAAGGAAACTGAAAAGTATAAAAACTGCCAAATTAACACACAAAAAAAACAAAAAAAAAACAATGTACAGGTTACTTTAGTAAGAATATGTAGATCCAACATGATCTCTTCCCTTCCCCCCCCCCCCCCCCCCCCCCACGAAAAGAGTATTTGTGAGTGAGTGAAACAGTTTATGTTATGTATTCATGAAAGTCAAGCCAGGTCAAAAGATGATGCGATACACAACATTATGAGGTCGTTGAAACAAGAATTCTGAGAAATATCTTACTAGTACTGCGTTGTGGTAGAGCTGCTGAGTTGGTTCGCTTAAAAAAAAGTCATGTCCAGAGTCGCTGCTCTTAATAATCCCTAGAGTCGAGCAGAGGTTTTCAAACTGAATAGAGTCCGTTGAATCGAGGCTGATATTCATTATGTTCACTATATTTAATTTTACCAGAGATTACTAACGAAATAACGTTTCTTGAGAATGGCAGAAAGCAATGTGAGCACATACAAATTCTTTTCTCTGATGCCTCTTCTTACACTACGACCGCTCCACTGTGTTACTTTCCTGCTTTGGTGGGTTTATCCGCAGTTGAGAAATCCCAGGTTCTCGTCCGGTCATTGAAGTCGTGGACCTGTCAGTGCAGGTTTGATATCGATTTTCCGGCATACCCTATGGTCTATGATGGCGGTTTAAAATCAATAATCATGACAGAATGTGGACTGCAGAATCTTTACAAAAGCTGTTAATTGTACAAACACTGCATGCGCACGCTCATGTAACTGGTGAATATTTAATAAAATAAGCAAAAACAAGTACATGTACGCAGTTGTGTAACTGACACCAGCAAATCTGAATGTCAATAAGAAAAAATGGTACATTCTTGTCAAAGTTAGTCTCTTGACAGCTTCGTACGTTACAGATATATGCCCTAACAAGTAAACTGTGCGTCTTAATTATATCCGGACTATAAGATATATGGGACTGTAAGTTCTGAGACAATCAGTTGAAAAACTGTACTCAGTGGGTGGTCCTTTGGGAATACAACGTGTCGCACACAAGATATTCCATGGCCGAAATAGCTCAGTTGGGAGAGCGTTAGACTGAAGATCTAAAGGTCCCTGGTTCGATCCCGGGTTTCGGCAAGAGTGGGGCTTTCTTTTTTTCTCCGTTTTTTTTTTCTTTCTTGTCTTAACTTGTGTCTCCCTGAAACTGCCAGCAGGTGTTCTTATCAGCCTCTTAGCAGTCTCTCTCAGAAAATGTCCTAATCAGCCACAGCTGTAAAAATTGGCATTTACTAAGGACTACTTGGTGTGACATAATCCACCCTCTCTCCTCATGGAAAAATAATAACACCACAACCTCTTTCTCAGAAACTGAGATTTAGCTGACCATCTGTTGGCCATCTAAGGCTGAGATCAGACTTCAGAGCCTTTTTATTTTTTAATTCCTGATTACCGAAGGCCATTTGTGAAGATTATTTTTATATCTACCAGTGAAAGCTTAATCAGCACCCAGGTCTCTAGCCTACAACTAGTAGGGGCACCACATCATCCAACCTCCACTGCCCATCTCCTGATATATAGCCAGATTCCCTTCTAGCTGTGATCTCTGCTATTATTATATGACTTTGTATTACACAGACCAAACAAGAGTGGTACGTTACTGTCTTATGGATAATATAACGTGCTAGAGCAGCAATAATAGTTATATTCCTTGATGCCGTTCTCACTGCGTGGCTCATCATCAAGAACAGACGCGAAAGACCATCAGTGAACATTCTTTGAGATATTTACTGACACAGACAGTGGGGCGTTTATGGCAGCATCTCGTTGGCGATGATACCGAGATCCTAATACTGAATCCTTGATGCCGGGTCCCTCTGCCCTTACCAGCCCCTAGATTTAAATCTGCTCAACCTAATGGATGATCCACCATTGATACCTGCTCATCAAGCTATATTATACTGTTTATAAAAAGAAAATCAGCTTTTCTTCTAGTTTGTCTCCCGAGGCTGTTTATTTATTTATTTCCGAGATTCTGAAAGTATTTAATATAACGGATTTTACCTGTTATGAGCATAATGAGACACCAGCATAGTCTACTTACGTAGACTGACCAATTATGCACTAAAATAGCACGTTGTTCTAGCACAAACGTTATGCTTACTTCACAGATATGCCATATTCACTAGCCTTTAACTACATAACAAGACTGCTACAAGTAATTCGAATATGATTAAAGTAATTTGCAAGTCTTCTTCTTCTTCTTCTTCGTTCACTTCTACCACCAAAAACCGCACTGTGAACCTACTGAATTCACGCATGTGGTCCTCGTTAGGTCCCGTGGTCCCCTGTGTGGTCCAAAATAGACCACACGAGTTCCACAAAAGGACCACAAGGTGTTCAGAGTATCACAGTGCTTTAGCCTGTATTCTTGGTGGGTCTCGGAAGCGGGATTGCGTGACACCGTGGTTTTCATTGCACCAGTTTGGTCTAGGGTTGGACTTTCTCACCGGAAGACCTCGACGTGTTTGGAATATCAGTGCATCCCCGCTGGGTGAGAGGCGTTAGCCCACCCAGGCCAGAGTTGGACTTTCTCACCGGAAAACCTCGACGTGTTTTGAGATACCCATGTATCACCGCCGGGTGAGAGGTGGTTACCCATCCAGCCCAGGGTTGGACTTTCTCACCGGAAAACCTCAGCATGATTAGGATACGCAGACATCCCCGCCGGGTGAGAGGTGGTTGCCTATCTAGACTTCCCTGGTCCAGTGTCTCCGACTTCAGCATTTTGCAGTCGTGGCCGCTACCCTTCCTAGTTGTGCCCAGGATGGAGCTTTTGTCCAGGAGGATGAATCCTCGCCACTAGTGACTTCTACCCCTGGGTTGAGCCGGTTTAGGCATTATCCCAGTATGGGCGTGTTTGGGACGGGACGGACCTCTAGGGCAGAGGTACTGTGATATTCATAGCCTTCAAGATTCACCCCTGGTATGAGCCGGTTTAGGCAAAATTCACCAGTATGGGTGGTTATCAGGCGTTACCGACCTCTAGAGCGGAGGTGGCATGACATGTCTAGCCATCGAGTTCGACCCCTGGTGTGTGCCGGTTTAGGCATATTTCACCAGTGTAGGTGTATTTCGGACGTAGGCGGCCTCTAGAGCAGAGGTGCCGTGGTATAAGTTCTCGTAGCGATACTACTGGACATATCAGCCTAAACTTCACTTTCCACCACCCTTTCCCATCGGCGCCGCACAGCAACCCCCATTTCCGCATTTACTTCCTTAACCGGGAGGAGCTTCACTCCACGCACGGCATTTGAAAAGTTAAGCCAGCAGTGGCTTAACCTCTGGGACAAGCTGGTTCATGCATTTCACCCGATATGACTGCATTTAGGACGTGGCTGACCTCCAGACCAGAGGTGCCGTGATTTGACTGTTTGCTTCACTTTATTCTTTCAACCACCCTTTCCGCAGTGATGCTGCGCGGCAACCTCATCTGCAAATTTCTTCATTGGCCGGGAAGAGCACCGCTCCACGCACGGCAGCTGAAGATCTCGCCAACAGCGGCAGATGAGCTACCAAACGTGACACTCATCTACCCTAAGTAACTGGTTTTCAGGCGCCAGATATTCGCCCTCGCCCCTTCTCCTGTCAGTTTAAAACAATTCTGCCACGGGAAGGCCAGGAGCTGGACTTGACTGCCAGAGGCTGTTTGTGGCGCGTTTGCAGTCCTTAGAACCAATTTGCAAGTAATTTGCATATGATTAAAGTAGCAAGACTTCTGCAGGCGCGTTCGCATAACCGTTGTTCGTGCTTAATTTCCTGGAAAAGACCTAAGTTTCCTGGAGACATTTCAGAGAGAGTCAGCTGGGGCTCCAGTTAGTGATTTATGTGGTGAGGCTCCAGTTAGTGGTTAATGTGGTGAGGCTCCAGTTAGTGATTTATGTAGTGAGGCTCCAGTTAGTGGTTAATGTGGTGAGGCTCCAGTTAGTGGTTAATGTGGTGAGGCTCCAGTTAGTGATTTATGTGGTGAGGCTCCAGTTAGTGGTTAATGTGGTGAGGCTCCAGTTAGTGATTTATGTGGTGAGGCTCCAGTTAGTGATTTATGTGGTGAGGCTCCAGTTAGTGATTTATGTGGTGAGGCTCCAGTTAGTGGTTAATGTGGTGAGGCTCCAGTTAGTGGTTAATGTAGTGAGGCTCCAGTTAGTGATTTATGTGGTGAGGGTCCAGTTAGTGGTTAATGTGGTGAGGCTCCAGTTAGTGGTTAATGTGGTGAGGCTCCAGTTAGTGGTTAACGTGGTGGGGCTCCAGTTAGTGGTTAATGTGGTGAGGCTCCAGTTAGTGATTTATATGGTGAGGCTCCAGTTAGTGGTTAATGTGATGAAGCTCCAGTTAGTGGTTTATGTGGTGAGGCTTCAGTTAGTGGTTCATGTGGTGAGGCTTCAGTTAGTGGTTTATGTGGTGAGGCTCCAGTTAACGGCTCATGTGATGCACATTCTGGCAGAAATTTGGTCCGATACCAGAGAATTCTTCTTCTTCTTCTTCGTTCGCTTCTACCACCAAAACCGCACTGTCATCCTACTGAATTTACGCCTGTGGTCCTCGTTAGGTCCCGTGGTCTCTTATGTGGTCCCCGAAAGGACCACACGAGATCCACGTGAGGACCACAAGGGGTTCAGAGTATCACAGGACTTTAGCCTGTATTCTTGGTGGGTCTCAGAAGCGGGATTGCGTGACACCGTGGTTTTCATTGCACCAGTTTAGTCTAGGGTTGGACTTTCTCACCGGAAGACCTCGACGTGTTTAGGATATCAGTGCATCCCCGCTGGGTGAGAGGCGGTAGCCCACCCAGGCCAGAGTTGGACCTTCTCACCGGAAAACCTCGACGTGTTTTGAGATGCCCGTGTATCACCGCCGGGTGAGAGGTGGTTGCTCATCCAGTCCAGAGTTGGACTTTCCCACCGGAAAACCTCAGGGTGATTAGGATACGCAAACATCCCCGCCGTGTGAGAGGTGGTTGCCTATCTAGACTGCCCTGGTCCAGTGTCTCCGACTTCAGCATTTTGCGGTCGTGGCCGCTACCCTTCCTAGTTGTGACCAGGTTGGAGCTTTTGTCCAGGAGGACGAATCCTCGCCACTAGTGACTTCCACCCCTGGGTTGAGCCGGTTTAGGCATATTATCCCAGTATGGGCGTGTTTGGGACGTGACCGACCTCTAGAGCAGAGGTACTGTGACATGCATAGCCTTCAAGATTCACCCCTGGTGTGAGCCGGTTTAGGCAAAATTCACCAGTATGAGTGTATATCAGGCGTGACCGACCTCTAGAGCGGAGGTGGCATGATATGTCTAATCATCAAGTTCCACCCCTGATGTGTGCCGGGTTAGGCATATTTCACCAGTGTAGGTGTATTTCGGACGTGGCCGGCCTCTAGAGCAGAGGTGCCGTGGTATGTATAGCTATCGTAGCGATACTACTGGACATACCGATTAAACTTCACTTTATCCTTTGCACCACCTTTCCCATCGGCAACGCACAGCAACCTTTATTTCTTTTCCGCATTTCTTCCTTGACCGGGAGGAGCTTCACTCCACGCGCGGCATTTGAAGAGTCTCGCCAGCAGTGTCTTAACCTCTGGGACAAGCCGGTTCATGCATTTTACCCGATATGACTGCACTCAGGACGTGGCCGACCTCCAGACCAGAGGTGCTGTGATTTGACTGTTTGCTTCGCTTTATCCTTTCTATCACCTTTTCCGCAGTGATGCTGCGGGTCAACCTCATTTGCACCTTTCTTCATTGGCCGGGAGGAGCACCGCTCCACGTACGGCAACTGAAAAATCTCGCCAACAGCGGCAGATGAGCTACCAAACGTGCCACTCATCTACCCTAAGTTTCTGGTTTTCAGGCGCCAGATATTCGCCCTCGCCCCTTCTTCTGTCAGTTTAAACAGTTCTGCCACGGGAAAGCCAGGAGCTGGACTTGACTGCCAGAGGCTGTTTGAGACGCATTTACAGTCCTTAGAACCACCAGAGAATTGATATTGTGGGTGATGGGATGGCTTTGTTGGAGCAGCGAGAAGAAATAAAGTTTCTTGTTGCTTGCTTGCTTCTGCACATTAGCGTGTTTGGCCATATGTATATTTAAGTGTATATGTCTCATGGCCATGTGTCAGTGTAAAACAGCGTACCCTACTTCTTCAGCTGCTGTTCATCCAAGTACTGGTCCAGTCACACAGCAGGAATGATCCGATAGCGGTTCTTGAACCCTCATTTTAACATTTACCCAACTTAAATAACATAATGTAACGTCATCATTCTGTGCTGTCTCCCTGTTGTAACTCGCTAGTTTGATGGGTCCATTGTTTTAACAATGGTTATGCTGAACCCAGTCAATCTCTTTATACTGTCGACTTATCTATGTCGTTGTCGTTCTTCAGATTTTTTTTTTTCTGGTTTTCCATTGAGTTGTTGTCTTTCTTTCTTTCTTTTTTCTTTCTTTCATTCTTTTTCTTTCTTTCTTTATTTCGTTCTTTTTCTTTCTTTATTTCTTTCTTTCATTCTTTATTTTTCTTTCTTTCTTTCTGTCTTTATTTTTTCTTTTTCTTTCTTTGTTTCTTTCTTTTTGTTTCTTTCTTTTTTCCTTTCTTTCTTTCTTTGTTTCTTTCTTTGTTTCTTTCTTTTTCTTTCTTTTTTCTTTCTTTCTTTCTTTTTCTTTCTTTCTTTGTTTCTTTCTTTTTTCTTTCTTTCTGTTTTTCTTTCTTTCTTTCTTTCTTTCTTTCTTTGAACTTCGAGATGATATGTGAAGATGTTGATGCTTGATCGCTGGTTACGGCGGCTAATTTTTTTCAGTTTCAGAGAGTTAGAAAAAAATTTTCCACTAGAAAAGAGGGGCTGTGCAACACTTCTTTATCAGACTCTACTGCCATGGCGAATTTGGCGATCCCGTTGGCCAGGATAGGCCTGTTACAGGGTCAACTTGGACAGCTTTTTTTATCTATGGGTTTTCATTATTGTGATTCCCGATCTATTTTATCTGTCTCAGTTAGACTAAAACCAGCTCAGATGAACGTAAATAGCATGACCTAAGTAACCTGATTAATTCATCACGTAAGCAGGGAACTTTCTGTAGTGTCTTCTCGGTCCAGTATCTGACCAGCCCACACTGCAGATGTAGCTATATTCGCTAGAGCAACATTTCTAATTTGAACTAAGTAATGTATATTAACCGTATTTAACTTAACTTAGATAAATTTAACCCGTGGGGCAACCCAAGTTCGAATCCTGGTCACGGCACGAAATAATGTAAAATATTTTTTTAAGGTCATATTTTGTGTGTGTTTTTTGAATTTCAACCGCTTCTCAAATGTTGTATATAAACCGTACCAAGTGGGGCTAAGACTACGCCTGTAAAATCTTTGCCAACGTCGAATCTTTCATTTAATATATGTGTTGCTGCAAAACTACCAAAAAATAACTAATTTTTGTGTGTATCGTACAAGAAATGTTGACACTGGACATCACCAACATTACATAAGAAAACATCAACCAGAGTTTAATATTTGATATAGGAAAAACAAGTGGTTAACTTTATTAACGAAAACCAGACAGTCACATACAACGACCACGACTGGGTGGTAACCAAAACCAGTGTAGGAACAATCACACTGGATCATCATCATCATCATCATCATGATGTGCCGTGCCGACTGGCATTGGCTATTATGCTTCTCCAGAGTACCGATCCTTCATGCATACCATTAGCTCAGTTGGTGATCTCCTCTCACACCATCCCGTCAGACTGTCCAGTACCATTTCTCTTGGTCTTCCCCTGGCTCTTCTTCCCTCTGTTTTTCCTGTTGTTATAATATTTTCAAGGCTCCCTCTTCTCATTGCATGTCCTATGAAAGTATATTATCTCTCTCTCTTATTTTTTTGACAAGACTTTTTCTATCTCTAACTCTTCTCAAACATTCTCCATTAGTTTTTTTCTTGTCCAGGGAATTCGCAACATTCTTCTAATAAACTACATTTCTGCTGCTTCCAATGACTTTTGTGCAGACCTGCATATTGTCCATGATTCACTTTCATATAACAAGATAGGTTCAATATTCATGAGCATTTTCTCGGTGCTCTTAATGTAGAAGCCACTACAGGCTCGGTGGTAACTGAATGTATTCTTAGAAAATTGTCAGACAAAAATAGTCCAGTCGCACGCAAAGCATGGCTATTGTACGACAATAGATCAAATATAAAAGGAAAACGTCCATGAGTTCAACAATGCATTAAGGATTGATCCCCCAGGCTTTTGAAAAAAGAAATCCTTGTTCTAATTTTCTCAACTTAATTGTCGACGACGGCGCAATCTCATATACAGAAGTTGTTCTTGTTTTTTTTTTTTAACAGTGCAGACATTATATTTTCTTCTCTGCGTCAAAACTGCGTTAAGGAATCCCTATAAAAACATATTAAAACTCAGACCACAAAGTATCACCCGCTGGGAAACTAGAACCGAAGCTGTTTGCACTTTCAAATATTCTATTGACGAGTTTTAAAGGAACTTCTGATGATGGGTCAGTGGACACAATGGCAAGACATAAAACACTTGGTATTAAAGTCAGAGATTTAAAACTGTTTATAGCGTCTTGTTGTATTACAATATGTTGTACATGAAAGTAATGTTTCTAGTAAACTTATTTACACTCAACATTGACCGCAGTTCGATTGAAATGACTTACCACGACTTCAGATGATCATGAAATCGGTAAAAAAAATTACATTATAATCTTTCTCATTTTCCGAATACAAAGCAAGGAAACTTTCTTTCTAAACTCTAAATATTTACTTAAAACAACAGAAGTGCAAATAATTAATTAATTTCTGTTTTGCATTTCCAATCTGAAGTTATTACTGCTCAAAGGTATTTGAATTTCTGCACCTGCTTTAGAATAGTTCCGTTTAATTTTATACTGCATTTTGGCGGATTCTGTTTCTTAGATATAACCATAGTCTCTGTCTTTTTGATGTTCAAAGTAAGGCCTTTCTGTTCACTCTCTTTGTCGACTTTATCCAAGAGATTTTGCAGGTCTTGTTGGTTCTCAGCTATCAGTACAGTGTCGTCAGCATACCGAAGGTTGTTAATATTGTATCCTCCAATTTTTATGCATATGACCACTGTTGTAAATGTCATTCAGTAACTTGGTTATTATTTTTATTCCCATCTCCTCTAGCGCCTCTATTTCTTCTATTGTTATATTATCAGGCCCAGTCGCTTTTACTTTCTTCATGTGTTTGATGGCATCTATGATTTCACCTTCAAATATTGGTTGTCCATCACAGTTTTCAGTATCTGGTGTTATTTCTGGTCTTCCTCCACCATATAGCTCGCCTATGTAATCTGTCCACCTGTCCACAATGTCTTCTTTTCCCATGAACATTTTACCTTCTTTTGATTTCAGGCATCCTGTGGTATATTTTGTCTTCCTGAGAGTTCACTAATTCGTTTGTGCATGTTTTTGCTGTCTTTATTATGGGGGTCCTCTATTTGTCTCCACTGTTCATTTAACCACACTTCCTTTGCTTCTCTGCATTTGCGTCTTATTTCTTTATTTATCTTGCTATATTTTTCTTGGTTATTTTTACTCCTTCTTCTCTTGTCCATGAGTCCCAAGATGTCATCTGTTATCCATTTATTCTTGGAGGCACACATAGAGCAAATATTAAAAAATCTAAGAAAAAAGAACATGGGATCAACGTCAGCATTACTCTTGGGTCCCATTTTACAAAACACTCCCTCATGGAACCTTTTCATGGGCCTTCTCTGACAACAACCATCTCAAGGGCAAATATTTCGTGCAAAGTCGTTTAATGCGATAAACGCTCTCTTGCGCGACAAAATGCTCTACAGCAGAAGAAAACATCCAAATCTTAAGCTAGAACACTCAAAAGATCTCCATTAAAGCATAAAGAACAACAAATATTCATAAAAACTTAGTCACCCATACTCATGGATGACACTATGATGCATAACAGTCATAAATGTATAACAAAAATCAATGCACCACCAAATGACAAGTTAAAACGACAAAGCACAAATGAATGCATCACGAAATTTATGGGCTCACTGTGAGAACTCACTTCTTGTAAGCTCAAGACACAACAAAAATATATTTCATACTATTTTACCATGAAGCACATCAAAAGCAAAACTTTAAATTTCAATGCATAAAAAAATTTGCGCAGTGACTCATTAAATACATATTCACTCTCCTTTCTCACTAGCACATTTTTACGAAGTGACAAAACAAAACACGAGATAGTTATAGCAACTACACAACAAAGACTTCAAACCAAAACTTAAACTCACAAAAAATATAGGTATAATAACTAACTCCAAAAGACTTACACTACATGAGGTCGGCTCGGTGTGGGACCATTGCACAGAACAAATATTCTCCCACATCAAAATGTCAGAACACTTCAACAACTACAAACCCAGTCATTTCACGACAGCTGTTATAATCGTTCCTAAGTACTTGAATATGTCAATTTGTTTCAGATTTGTGCTATCGATGGTAATGCTACATTTTGGTGGTATTCTTTTCTTCGAGATGACCATCGCTTCAGTCTCCTTTTTATTCAGGCTGAGATTTTTACTTTTACTTTGACGAACCACGATGTCCAGAAGAGGAGCTGCAGCTCTCCTTTACTTTTAGCAATCAGAACTGTGTCGTCTGCATATCTTAAGTTGTTAAGGTTGTACCCACCATTGATATACTTGGCATGTTCTCTATATTTCTCATGTTTTCGCCGTACAAAGAGAAGAGGTCAGGAGATAAAACACATCCTTGTCTCACTCCCAATTGTATGTCTTGGAATGCTCTTATTTGGTTCTCGACCCTCATTTGTGCTGATTGGTGCCAGTATATGTTTTTGATAAGTTTCAGATCTTTCCCGTCTATGTTTATACTTTCCAGCATTCTTATAATTTCTGTGTTCATTGCTCATAAGACTAATGGTTCGAAGGTCTTCACATTCAACTGCACCTTGTTTCTTTGTTAGGGCAATGGAAATTGATTACAAAAGGTCTGATGGGACGTAGTTACTGTTAGAGATGTCATTCAGCAAACTGGTAATTATTTCTAAGCCAAGCTCTCCTAATGCTTCCAATTCTTCCTGACAGAAAAGCTGGCCCAGTTGATAAGGATCACAATGGGAAAATAAACCCGTTCCGAAAAGGGACTTGTAGGGCCTTGAGCTGCATAACGGGACACACCTCCCCCCCCCCCCTTTAAAAAAAATCCCCCCGATAACCCCACTGATTTTGGGCAAACGCGGAAAAATAAGACATATATTACCTTTCTTCTTTTTCTTTCCTTCATGTTTTTTTTTTGGTGTGTTTGCTCTGCATTTCTTTTGATGTCAGTTACTTTTTAAAAGTATCATAATCCACAAAATGTCGACGCTCAGAGGAGGAAGAGAAGAATGATTGTCTATTTCTTCTTCCGCCCGTCCATCCATCATTTGCCTGGGGAGGTCTGGTTCAGAATGTTCCATGGTCAACGTGGAACTTACTGAGAAGTCTGGGACAGCAGTTCACTTCGTCCCACTTCATGCACACCCAGACAGAGCTGAAGACAGTCATGTCAGTGATTCCCCATCGTTATCTACCGCCAGCATCATCGCCAGCATCATCGCCAGATCAGAAAGAAAAAAAACTCGCCATCAAACTGAAATGTATACTCTTCTGTCTCCGATGTTGAGCAATTCAAGGGAAATATTTTGATTAAAAATTTCCAAATTTGAAAATTCGAATTTTATTTCAAATATAAATTTCGAATATCACCGTTATTCGGCAGATAAGAATCAAATATTGAGTACATATCTAACTGCAGCACTCTAAACACTTTGGTCGATCCTTTCATGGCATAGTCAGTAGTTCTTTCATAGTTCCTTTTTAAAAAAAAATATAATTTATGGTGAATGTTGCTAATGTTCTCATTCTCATAAATTCTCTTTTATAATTTCTTTTCTAGTTTTATTTACGAATCAAGTTTTTACGATTGCTGTAGAGATTGATACAATAAAGACTTATTTTATTAGTATTTTGCAGGGAAAAATAGATTATGGACAATGCACACAAAGGCGTACGTCAGATAAGCTAGTAATGTTTCAAAAATGTAGCATAGAAAATAACTACAAAAAAAAAACATTACAGCACCAAAACACACGCACATACAGACAGAAGGAGAGAGAGAGAGAGAGAGAGAGAAAGAGGGAGAGAGAGGGAGATAGAGACAAAAGAGAGAGACAGAGAGAAAGATTGATAGACAGAGAGATAAGGAGATACTCTGAAAAGTTTGTAACGAAAACTTGTAAAAGAAATAGGTTTTGGCGGGAGAATCATGGCTAATACAGGAGAATAACACCTCAGCCCACCCCAACCCACATGGTCTGCTCTTTTCCTTTCCAGAAACATCTGACTGTCCTGGACGAAGGCACCAGCTCAAATATTACATTGTTTTGCTACTGTAATTGACACTTTTTTTTATCTTAACCACTTGTTTTATGTTTTATACTACACACTTATGTTGGTTCCTCTCATACAAAACTAACAGCAAAACATAAAACTCTGCTCAGACATTCAGGTAAAACAGAGAGTCCTCACCATAAACCTCATAAATCATACATCATATACGGCCATAAGAAAGCATAATATGCTATCTTCCCATGCTGCTACGTGACAAAAGTAAAGTAAATGTACCACTTTCAGCAGGGATCACCTTGGGTAACTTACTTTGCTGAAGAGAAACAAAGTTCATGGCTGGAAAATGGAAGAGTCATTGACCCTTGTTCCCAATCCAACTTCAGGGTAATTTTCTTTCCCAAAGATCACCTGCAACAAAGAACTCAGAGCAACAGTTGCATGGAGGTACAGCAACAAATACCTTCCTATATACTACATGAATGGAGGTACAGCAACAAATACCTTCCTATATACTACATGCATGGAGGTACAGCAACAAATATCTTCCTATATACTACATGCATGGAGGTACAGCAACAAATACCTTCCTATATACTACATGCATGGAGGTACAGCAACAAATATCTTCCTATATACTACATGCATGGAGGTACAGCAACAAATACCTTCCTATATACTACAGATGCATTTTCACAGAAAATTGGAACTAGTACAAATCCACATACCTGGAAAACACTGGCATAAAAAGAATACAAACATGGAAAAGCGGTGGGCTACTAAACTATCAAAGCAATAGACAGCTGTCACTTATTTCTTTATTTATTTTGTCATATTCATCTTTATCCTCCTTAAGACTTCTTCTCCTATCCATAAGCTGCAAATACGAGATCTTCTGTCCACCTTTGTTTGGCATGTCTTTTCGGATAAACAATGTAATATAGCTTGATGATTAGATATCAGTGGTGGATCATCCACTAGGCTGACAGACTTAAGTCTAGGGGCAGAGGGCCCTGGCGTCAAGGATTCAGTATTAGGATCTAGGACGCTGTCCGATATTGCAATCAGCTAACACGCTAGCGTCAGAGTTAATGAACCATAGCTGTTCGAGACCATGTCCCACCTCTCTGTTTGCTCCTCTAATAACAGGCCTAGCCTGGATAACGGGGGCATGGATCACCATAGTCCCCATGGTAGTGGAGTCTGCTAAAGAAGCATTGCACACCTTTCCCACTTTTTAGCTCCACTAGGGGTCTGAAAATGTATTCGCCATAACCCGCTCCTAGTCGACATGATGCTCTAAGCCGCAACACCTTCACAACATCGGCTGCTAAGAACACCTGTTGGCAGTTTCAGGGAGACAGAAGTTAAGATAAGAAAGAAAAAAAAACAGGAAAAAAAAAAACTGCCACTTCTGCCGAAACCCGGGATCGAACCAGGGACCTTTAGATCTTCAGTCTAACGCTCTCCCAACTGAGCTATTTCGGCCATGGAATATCTTGTGTGTGACACGTTGTATTCCCAAAGGACCACCCGCTGAATTACACGTTTTCCACTGATTGTCTCAGAACTTACAGTCCTATATATCTTATAGTCCGGATATAATTAACACGCATAGTTTACTTGTTGGGACATATATCTGTAACGTACGAATCTGTCAAGAGACTAACTTTGACAAAAATGTACCGCTTTTTTTCTTATTGACATACAAATTTGCTGGTGCCAGTTACACAACTGCGTACATGTACTTGTTTTTGCTTATTTTATTAAATATTCACCAGTTACATGAGCGTGCGCATGCAGTGTTTGTACAATTAACAGCTTTTGTAAAGATTCTGCAGTCCACATTCTGTCATGATTACTGATTTTAAACCGCCATCATAGACCATAGGGTATGCCGGAAAATCGATATCAAACCTGTACTGACAGGTCCACGACTTCAATGACCGGACGAGAACCTGGGATTTCTCAACTGCAGATAAACCCACCAAAGCAGGAAAGTAACACAGTGGAGCGGTCGTAGTGTAAGAAGAGGCATCAGAGAAATGAATTTGTATGTGCTCACATTGCTTTCTGTCATTCTCAAGAGTTAGTGATCTCTGGTAAAATTAAATATAGTGAACATAATGAATATCAGCCTCGATTCAATGGACTCTTTTCAGTTTGAAAACCTCTGCTCGACTCGAGAGATTATTAAGAGCAGCGACTCTGGAAATGGCTTTTTTTTTAAGCGAATCAACTCAACAGCTCTACCACAACTCAATACTAGTAAGATTCTGCTGTTTCAACGATCTCATGGTGTTGTGTATGGCATCATCTTCTGACTTGATTGGATTCATAACATGAAATTAACGAACAATTACATAACACAAACTCTCTCACTCCCTCATAAATACTCTTTTCTGAGTGACTTGGGGTGGGAGGGGGGTGGTGGAGATCATGTGGAATACACACCCTAAAACTAACACCAGACCCAAGAACAAATTAGTGAATAAATCATCAGAACTCAACACCCTAAAGCTGTGTGCACTGGAGATCATAGAATCCTACCCCAAGGACTGGATCCATGCATACAGTGATGGGTCAGCGTTCAACGAAATAGATATTGCAGGGTATGGAGTACTCATAATGTTTCCAGACAAGACAACAAGTCACATTTCTGCTCCTTGTGGATCTCGTTGCTCCAAGTATGGTGCAGAGATGCAGGCAATATTAGCTGGCAGCAAGAAGCAGCAGTTCGAGTTGAAAATAGAATTGGAAAATATCAACCTATAAAACAAGGGGTTCGACAAGGATGTGTACTATCTCCAGACCTTTTTTCTCTGTATAGCGAGAATATTCTAAGAACGATCATCACAGAACCAGGCATAAAAATTGGAGGATACAATATTAACAACCTTCGGTATGCTGTCGACACAGTACTGATAGCTGAGAACCAACAAGACCTGCAAAATCTCTTGGATAAAGTCGCCAAAGAAAGTGAACAGAAAGGCCTTACTTTGAACATAAAAAAGACAGAGACTATGGTTATATCTAAGAAACAGAATCCACCAGCATGCAGTATTAAATTAAACGGAACTATTCTAAAGCAGGTGCAGAAATTCAAATACCTTGGAGCAGTAATAACTTCAGATGGCAAATGCAGAACAGAAATTAGGAACAGAACAGGCCAAGCAAAGACTGCATTTCAGAGAATGAGAAACATATTATCCAACACATCCTTATCAATGAATGTTAGAAAACGAGTCCTAAAATGCTATATTTAACCTATCTTGTTATATGGAAGTGAACCATGGACAATAGGCAAGTCTGCAGAAAAATCATTGGAAGCAGCAGAAATGTGGTTTATTAGAAGAATGTTGCGAATCCCCTGGACAGCAAAAATAACTAATGAAGAATGTATGAGAAGAGTTGGAGAGACAAAAAAACCTTGTCAAAAAGATAAGAGAGAGACAATGTACTTTCATAGGACATGCAATGAGAAGAGGGAGCATTGAAAATATTATAACAACAGGAAAAATAGAAGGAAGAAGATCAAGAGGAAGACCAAAAGAAATGATACTGGACAGTCTGACGGGATGGTGTGAGAGGAGATCACCAACTGAGCTGATGGCCTGCATGAAGGATCGGATACTCTGGAGAAGCATAATAGCCAACGCCAATCGCACGGCACATGATGATGATGATGACATATTTATTATTTTAAAGACAAACAGGCTGGCAATAGTTTGACAAAATGACTTATTATATAGATGGAGAGAGAGAGAGTTGAGGGAGAGAGAGAGTTGAGGGAGAGAGTTGAGGGAGAGAGAGAGTTGAGAGAGAATACACACACCCACACGCATAGATAGATAGATAGATAGATAGATAGATAGATAGACAGACAGACAGGCAGGCAGGCAGATAGATAGATAGATAGATAGATAGATAGATAGACAGATAGACAGACAGATAGACAGACAGACAAACAGACAGACAGACATATAGACAGACAGACAAACAGACAGACAGACATATAGACAGACAGACAGACAGACAGACAGATAGATAGATAGATAGATAGATAGATAGATAGATAGATAGATAGATAGATAGATAGATAGATAGATAGACAGATAGATAAATAGACAGACAGACAGATAGATAGACAGACAGACAGATAGATAGATAGATAGATAGATACATACATACATACATACATACATACATACATACATACATATACATACATACATACATAAATAGACAGACAGAAAGATGGATAAATAGATAGATAGATAGATAGATAGATAGATAGATAGATAGATAGATAGATAGATAGATCTCTCTGAACCTTAAGTGTCCAAGGCACATGGGGCTTTCGCAGGAGTTTTCCACAAACGCCTGTCATTTGCCTTTTTTTCCTCTCTTGTCAAAGTGAGCCCTCCATTGCTCAACACCCTCTCTGTTGTTCTTCTCCGTGTCTCTTTTGGTCTACCCTTACTTCTGTTCTCCTGTAGTGTCCATTTTATTGTTGTTTTTGGTAGTGAGTTGTCAATCACCCGGAGCACATGTCCCAACCATCGCCAGCGTCTTTCCTCAATAATTGCTGTCAGTGGCTTCATCTGCATTTCTGCCAACAAAATGTTATTTCTTACTGTATTCGGCCAAAATATTACTCTAGTTCTTAGTAAATATTTAGTCTGGAAAGAATTCAGCTTGTTTTCTACAGTTTTCGTGATTTTCCAGCATTCACTTGCATAGAGTAGTATACTTAAAATATTACTCTTAAATATCCTATTTTCGTATTCATGCTTAGTTTTTTTAGATTTCCATATAGTCTGCAGCACTGCAAAAGTCTGGTTTGTTCTAGTAAGTCTGCTGTTGATGTCCTCTGTGCTGTCTCCATCTTCTACTACTCAACTGCCAAGATATACAAATTCGTTAACCTCCGTCACTAGCTTGTTATCTACTCTCACTATATTTCTGTTGTTCACATTTTGCTTCATTAACTTTGTCTTTCCTACATTGATCTTTAATCCCACATTGTTAGCATTCTAAGTTAGCTTGTTTATTTTATCTTGCATATCTTTGTGCCTGCTTCATAGTAGACAAATGTCGTCGGCAAAGGCAAGGTCCTCCAGCACTGTGTCGAGGTTACATTGTAATCCTCTGCGTTTATCTGATGTTGCCTCCTTCATTAACCAGTCTACTGCCAAGATAAATGTTGGTGATAGTACACATCCCTGCTTTACTCCTGTTTGTACCCTAAAGCTGTTGGAGGTGTGCTCTCCACAGATCATTTTGCACTGAAAAGCCTCGTATACAGGGACGCCATGCCATCTTAGCATTTTCCACAGTGCATCTCTGGTGACACCGTCGAAGGCCTTCTCAAGATCTATAAACAATGCATATGTTGTGCTACGCCATTAATTTGCCTGTTCTAATATTTGTCTAAGTATAAATATGTTGTCCATGCATGACCTTCCTTTCCTAAATCTTGCCTGCTCTTTCCGAAGTTTTCTCTTATGCGCTGGTACAATTCTGTTGATGATTACGCGACAAAATACTTTACTTTAATATATACATCATACACATATATACAGAATACTTTAGTGGAAGGAAGTTAATGCCTCTCCAATTCTCGCAATATCTGAGGTCACCCTTCTTTGGTTGTTTTACTATAAAGCTAGTTTTCCTCTATTCTGGAGCTTTTTCTATATCACAAATTGTAGTATCAGGCAGAGTTGTTTTGGTGTTTCTATATCTTCTACTTTCAACATTTCAGCAGTCACTTCATCTTCACATGGAGCTCTGTCTAATTTTAGCTTTTTTATTGCCTTCATTGGTTCACTTTTTGTTATTGGTCGTGTGTTAATGTTTAGTTCTATTTTTGTTTCAAGTACATCCATTGTTCATGCTGCTTGTGTTCTGTTTAGTAGGGTGTTGAAGTGTTCCCTTCATCTTTCAAAATTTTCTCTTTTTCCACTTATCAGTAGGTGTCCTTACTGAACTATCAGATCTTATGATTGTGTACATAGTTTTCATGTCACTTGCATATGCTACTTTCTCTGCTGCTTCTGCTAAGTTGTTGTAGTACTGAAGTTTATCCTGACGGCACGATCCCTTCATCTCTTTGTCTTTTTGTGTATAATTATTTATGACCTGTTCTTTTAGCCTTTGTGATTTCGTGCTCAGTAATTTTTTTTCCGGATTTTCTTTCTTTGCTCTTTCTTTTCCCATGTGGCCTTGCTTATCCATTCCTCTTTTGCTCTTTTCCCATATCCCAGCACCTCTTTTGTTGTTTCTTGTAGCGTTTCATTGAACTCTAACGTGGAGATTTCTGCTTTGTCTTGTAGGACACTGAATCGATTCTTGTGTACTATCGGGAATTTATTTCTTATTTGCTGGTCTTTCAGTTTTGTTGTATCAAAGCGTGCCTTTCTGTATTTTAGTCTTATTTTCGATACCAGAAAGTTGTGATCACTTCATACATCTGCTCATTCCGTTCATCGTACTTTTTCCATTTTGACACCAAAATTTATCGCCCCGTGCAAGTACGCCTGATGTCAGCCCTGCTTTCAGTGACAGATTTATACATATTGCTTTGCCATGTTGTTAGCCTCGTCAAGGACTCTCAGTAACCTGCCACAGGTGCAAATCATGGATGGAGCTGCTAAGTGAGCTAGCTCATAGGTGCTCAGTGATTTACCACCACCACCACAGTACACAACGTCCTGTCCTGTGATGTCGCTGCCCATCAAACCAACAGCTGGTTCAGAAATATCCTTTCTCATCTTTTTCCTTTTGTTTGTTTTTCCCCAGGCATATCTGACACCAGGGACAAACTGTTCGACCCGTCCATGGAACTGACACGAGCTCGCAGAAACACAGCCCAGTGGATGACCGGAAGTCAACATTACAGCCAAACCCACACAACAACCGGGACCCGCTTTGCTCATCGCAACAACAACAGCAATGTTGTAACCGGCCAGGTAGTTACAGAGTAGTTTAGTATTACTTTGTGCTACCTCGTCATGGATTACGATTTTGATCAAGAACGAAGCCGAAGACAATTACTTCATTTCAACATGGCCAATTTGACACTGACAAAAAAAAAAAAAGGCAGTGAAAGTAGATTTATGAATAATGTGTACTGCTTTTTAAAGTATAAATATGTTGTCCATGCATGACCTTCCTTTCCTAAATCTTGCCTGCTCTTTCCGAAGTTTTCTCTTATGCGCTGGTACAATTCTGTTGATGATTACGCGACAAAATACTTTACTTTAATATATACATCATACACATATATACAGAATACTTTAGTGGAAGGAAGTTAATGCCTCTCCAATTCTCGCAATATCTGAGGTCACCCTTCTTTGGTTGTTTTACTATAAAGCTAGTTTTCCTCTATTCTGGAGCTTTTTCTATATCACAAATTGTAGTATCAGGCAGAGTTGTTTTGGTGTTTCTATATCTTCTACTTTCAACATTTCAGCAGTCACTTCATCTTCACATGGAGCTCTGTCTAATTTTAGCTTTTTTATTGCCTTCATTGGTTCACTTTTTGTTATTGGTCGTGTGTTAATGTTTAGTTCTATTTTTGTTTCAAGTACATCCATTGTTCATGCTGCTTGTGTTCTGTTTAGTAGGGTGTTGAAGTGTTCCCTTCATCTTTCAAAATTTTCTCTTTTTCCACTTATCAGTTGTCCCGTACGTGTCCTTACTGAACTATCAGATCTTATGATTGTGTACATAGTTTTCATGTCACTTGCATATGCTACTTTCTCTGCTGCTTCTGCTAAGTTGTTGTAGTACTGAAGTTTATCCTGACGGCACGATCCCTTCATCTCTTTGTCTTTTTGTGTATAATTATTTATGACCTGTTCTTTTAGCCTTTGTGATTTCGTGCTCAGTAATTTTTTTTCCGGATTTTCTTTCTTTGCTCTTTCTTTTCCCATGTGGCCTTGCTTATCCATTCCTCTTTTGCTCTTTTCCCATATCCCAGCACCTCTTTTGTTGTTTCTTGTAGCGTTTCATTGAACTCTAACGTGGAGATTTCTGCTTTGTCTTGTAGGACACTGAATCGATTCTTGTGTACTATCGGGAATTTATTTCTTATTTGCTGGTCTTTCAGTTTTGTTGTATCAAAGCGTGCCTTTCTGTATTTTAGTCTTATTTTCGATACCAGAAAGTTGTGATCACTTCATACATCTGCTCATTCCGTTCATCGTACTTTTTCCATTTTGACACCAAAATTTATCGCCCCGTGCAAGTACGCCTGATGTCAGCCCTGCTTTCAGTGACAGATTTATACATATTGCTTTGCCATGTTGTTAGCCTCGTCAAGGACTCTCAGTAACCTGCCACAGGTGCAAATCATGGATGGAGCTGCTAAGTGAGCTAGCTCATAGGTGCTCAGTGATTTACCACCACCACCACAGTATACAACGTCCTGTCCTGTGATGTCGCTGCCCATCAAACCAACAGCTGGTTCAGAAATATCCTTTCTCATCTTTTTCCTTTTGTTTGTTTTTCCCCAGGCATATCTGACACCAGGGACAAACTGTTCGACCCGTCCATGGAACTGACACGAGCTCGCAGAAACACAGCCCAGTGGATGACCGGAAGTCAACATTACAGCCAAACCCACACAACAACCGGGACCCGCTTTGCTCATCGCAACAACAACAGCAATGGTAACTACCGGCCAGGTAGTTACAGAGTAGTTTAGTATTACTTTGTGCTACCTCGTCATGGATTACGATTTTGATCAAGAACGAAGCCGAAGACAATTACTTCATTTCAACATGGCCAATTTGACACTGACAAAAAAAAAAAAAGGCAGTGAAAGTAGATTTATGAATAATGTGTACTGCTTTTTAAAGTATATGTATTAGTTTCTGCATGCATTGGAACATTTTTTTGAAGAAGATTTGTTAACTTGGAAAAGGATGAAATTGGATATTTCTTGCTTGTTCTTCATATATTTTTTGTTTCTACTACATGAAGAACAAATCTGACCAATTTATTGCTGTTTGTCGATGTCTTTATACTCGGGCAGGACTCTCAAAATAATCTTCCGATAGTTTAATTTGTGAAATTTTCAGTCCAGGAGATTAGTCAGTGTTGAATTATATAAAATGTTTAGTTTTGAAGGAGTTTTGATTGTGGAGAAGGAATGAAATAAAATTTGGAGGTAGTTTTGTTTAAAACGCCAGCGTTTTTGTGTGTGTTTGTTTGTTATGGCTGTAGCAAATGTAGAAGGAATCGTGAAGTTTGTGTTCTGGGATTGTTGATGACTGAGTGTTTGAAGCGTGAAGTTTGTGTTCTGGGATTGTTGATGACTGAGTGTTTGAAGCGTGAAGTTTGTGTTCTGGGATTGTTGATGATTGAGTGTTTGAAGCGTGAAGTGTGTGTTCTGGGATTGTTGATGACTGAGTGTTTGAAGCGTGAAGTGTGTGTTCTGGGATTGTTGATGACTGAGTGTTTGAAGCGTGAAGTGTGTTCTGGGATTGTTGATGACTGAGTGTTTGAAGCGTGAAGTGTGTGTTCTGGGATTGTTGATGACTGAGTGTTTGAAGCGTGAAGTTTGTGTTCTGGGATTGTTGATGACTGAGTGTTTGAAGCGTGAAGTTTGTGTTCTGGGATTGTTGATGACTGAGTGTTTGAAGCGTGAAGTTTGTGTTCTGGGATTGTTGATAACTGAGTGTTTGAAGCGTGAAGTGTGTGTTCTGGGATTGTTGATGACTGAGTGTTTGAAGCGTGAAGTTTGTGTTCTGGGATTGTTGATGACTGAGTGTTTGAAACGTGAAGTGTGTGTTCTGGGATTGTTGATGACTGAGTGTTTGAAACGTGAAGTGTGTGTTCTGGGATTGTTGATGACTGAGTGTTTTTTTTAATTTTTCACACGTGCTGCTCGCCATTCTGCACTGTGTGCTTCCACTCACAGATATTAAACTCACAAATATTAAACTCACAGATACTAAGCTCACAGATATTAAACTCACGGTAGATGAAGTACTCAAAGGTCAGAGTCCCGTAGCAGACTATTTAGGTCACGGTTCTTCTTCTTCTTCTGCTCATCCTCCTCTACCCCTTCTTCTTCTTCTTCTGCTCATCCTCCTCTCCCCCTTCTTCTTCTTCTTCTGCTCCTCCTCCTCCTCTCCCCCTTCTTCTTCTCTGAAACTGTGAGATGGTGTTCTTTACCACCGATGCTGTGAAGATGTTGAGGTACAGCATAGTGTCCGCTTGGGAGCGGGTCATGACAGCGAATATTTCAGTCCCCGGGTACAGCTAAAACAAACAGGGAGGTGTGCAGTACTTCTTTAGCAGACTCCACCACCGTGCGGATTATGGCGATCCCCCCGCTCCATTTGCCAGGCTGAGCCTGTTATTGGCTATATCAACAGGGAGGTGTGACAGGGTTAGCTGTGGTTCGCCAGCTCTAACGCTGCAGGGTCAGCTGCGGATCCCCGAGTGCCAAAACCGACAGCGCCTTATCCTACGTCAGGTTTGGTGAAGTACAGCTGAGCTGGGCCCTATTCTACCTCCCTGTGGTGCCCTCGGAGACAAGACAGAAAAGCTGGCCCAGTTGATAAGGATCACAATGGGAAAATAAACCCGTTCCGAAAAGGGACTTGTAGGGCCTTGAGCTGCATAACGGGACACAACCTCCCCCCCCCCCCCTTTAAAAAAAATCCCCCCGATAACCCCACTGATTTTTGGGCAAACGCGGAAAAATAAGACATATATTACCTTTCTTCTTTTTCTTTCCTTCATGTTTTTTTTTTGGTGTGTTTTGCTCTGCATTTCTTTTGATGTCAGTTACTTTTTAAAAGTATCATAATCCACAAAATGTCGACGCTCAGAGGAGGAAGAGAAGAATGATTGTCTATTTCTTCTTCCGCCCGTCCATCCATCATTTGCCTGGGGAGGTCTGGTTCAGAATGTTCCATGGTCAACGTGGAACTTACTGAGAAGTCTGGGACAGCAGTTCACTTCGTCCCACTTCATGCACACCCAGACAGAGCTGAAGACAGTCATGTCAGTGATTCCCCATCGTTATCTACCGCCAGCATCATCGCCAGCATCATCGCCAGATCAGAAAGAAAAAAAACTCGCCATCAAACTGAAATATGTACTCTTCTGTCTCCGATGTTGAGCAATTCAAGGGAAATATTTTGATTAAAAATTTCCAAATTTGAAAATTCGAATTTTATTTCAAATATAAATTTCGAATATCACCGTTATTCGGCAGATAAGAATCAAATATTGAGTACATATCTAACTGCAGCACTCTAAACACTTTGGTCGATCCTTTCATGGCATAGTCAGTAGTTCTTTCATAGTTCCTTTTTAAAAAAAAATATAATTTATGGTGAATGTTGCTAATGTTCTCATTCTCATAAATTCTCTTTTATAATTTCTTTTCTAGTTTTATTTACGAATCAAGTTTTTACGATTGCTGTAGAGATTGATACAATAAAGACTTATTTTATTAGTATTTTGCAGGGAAAAATAGATTATGGACAATGCGCACAAAGGCGTACGTCAGATGAGTGTTTTTTTTATTTTTCACACGTGCTGCTCGCCATTCTGCACTGTGTGCTTCCACTCACAGATATTAAACTCACAAATATTAAACTCACAGATACTAAGCTCACAGATATTAAACTCACGGTAGATGAAGTACTCAAAGGTCAGAGTCCCGTAGCAGACTATTTAGGTCACGGTTCTTCTTCTTCTTCTGCTCATCCTCCTCTACCCCTTCTTCTTCTTCTTCTGCTCTTCTTCCTCTCTCCCTTCTTCTTCTTCTTCTGCTCCTCCTCCTCTCCCCCTTCTTCTTCTCTGAAACTGTGAGATGGTGTTCTTTACCACCGATGCTGTGAAGATGTTGAGGTACAGCATAGTGTCCGCTTGGGAGCGGGTCATGACAGCGAATATTTCAGTCCCCGGGTACAGCTAAAACAAACAGGGAGGTGTGCAGTACTTCTTTAGCAGACTCCACCACCGTGCGGATTATGGCGATCCCCGCTCCATTTGCCAGGCTGAGCCTGTTATTGGCTATATCAACAGGGAGGTGTGACAGGGTTAGCTGTGGTTCGCCAGCTCTAACGCTGCAGGGTCAGCTGCGGATCCCCGAGTGCCAAAACCGACAGCGCCTTATCCTACGTCAGGTTTGGTGAAGTACAGCTGAGCTGGGCCCTATTCTACCTCCCTGTGGTGCCCTCGGAGACAAGACAGAAAAGCTGGCCCAGTTGATAAGGATCACAATGGGAAAATAAACCCGTTCCGAAAAGGGACTTGTAGGGCCTTGAGCTGCATAACGGGACACACCTCCCCCCCCCCCCTTTAAAAAAAATCCCCCCGATAACCCCACTGATTTTTGGGCAAACGCGGAAAAATAAGACATATATTACCTTTCTTCTTTTTCTTTCCTTCATGTTTTTTTTTTGGTGTGTTTTGCTCTGCATTTCTTTTGATGTCAGTTACTTTTTAAAAGTATCATAATCCACAAAATGTCGACGCTCAGAGGAGGAAGAGAAGAATGATTGTCTATTTCTTCTTCCGCCCGTCCATCCATCATTTGCCTGGGGAGGTCTGGTTCAGAATGTTCCATGGTCAACGTGGAACTTACTGAGAAGTCTGGGACAGCAGTTCACTTCGTCCCACTTCATGCACACCCAGACAGAGCTGAAGACAGTCATGTCAGTGATTCCCCATCGTTATCTACCGCCAGCATCATCGCCAGCATCATCGCCAGATCAGAAAGAAAAAAAACTCGCCATCAAACTGAAATATGTACTCTTCTGTCTCCGATGTTGAGCAATTCAAGGGAAATATTTTGATTAAAAATTTCCAAATTTGAAAATTCGAATTTTATTTCAAATATAAATTTCGAATATCACCGTTATTCGGCAGATAAGAATCAAATATTGAGTACATATCTAACTGCAGCACTCTAAACACTTTGGTCGATCCTTTCATGGCATAGTCAGTAGTTCTTTCATAGTTCCTTTTTAAAAAAAAATATAATTTATGGTGAATGTTGCTAATGTTCTCATTCTCATAAATTCTCTTTTATAATTTCTTTTCTAGTTTTATTTACGAATCAAGTTTTTACGATTGCTGTAGAGATTGATACAATAAAGACTTATTTTATTAGTATTTTGCAGGGAAAAATAGATTATGGACAATGCGCACAAAGGCGTACGTCAGATAAGCTAGTAATGTTTCAAAAATGTAGCATAGAAAATAACTACAAAAAAAAACATTACAGCACCAAAACACACGCACATACAGACAGAAGGAGAGAGAGAGAGAGAGAGAGAGAGAAAGAGGGAGAGAGAGGGAGATAGAGACAAAAGAGAGAGACAGAGAGAAAGATTGATAGACAGAGAGATAAGGAGATACTCTGAAAAGTTTGTAACGAAAACTTGTAAAAGAAATAGGTTTTGGCGGGAGAATCATGGCTAATACAGGAGAATAACACCTCAGCCCACCCCAACCCACATGGTCTGCTCTTTTCCTTTCCAGAAACATCTGACTGTCCTGGACGAAGGCACCAGCTCAAATATTACATTGTTTTGCTACTGTAATTGACACGTTTTTTTTATCTTAACCACTTGTTTTATGTTTTATACTACACACTTATGTTGGTTCCTCTCATACAAAACTAACAGCAAAACATAAAACTCTGCTCAGACATTCAGGTAAAACAGAGAGTCCTCACCATAAACCTAATAAATCATACATCATATACGGCCATAAGAAAGCATAATATGCTATCTTCCCATGCTGCTACGTGACAAAAGTAAAGTAAATGTACCACTTTCAGCAGGGATCACCTTGGGTAACTTACTTTGCTGAAGAGAAACAAAGTTCATGGCTGGAAAATGGAAGAGTCATTGACCCTTGTTCCCAATCCAACTTCAGGGTAATTTTCTTTCCCAAAGATCACCTGCAACAAAGAACTCAGAGCAACAGTTGCATGGAGGTACAGCAACAAATATCTTCCTATATACTACATGCATGGAGGTACAGCAACAAATACCTTCCTATATACTACATGCATGGAGGTACAGCAACAAATATCTTCCTATATACTACATGCATGGAGGTACAGCAACAAATACCTTCCTATATACTACAGATGCATTTTCACAGAAAATTGGAACTAGTACAAATCCACATACCTGGAAAACACTGGCATAAAAAGAATACAAACATGGAAAAGCGGTGGGCTACTAAACTATCAAAGCAATAGACAGCTGTCACTGACAACTGAAGACATATTTGCATGGCAGGACCTCTGACAGAAATTTTGCAAGTTTGTGCACAACTTCCCTCCCATTTATCTGTTTGCATCCACTATGGAGCCCCTTGAAGTATTCCCTGGTTAAGTCCTTACAAAACTTCCCCCACACTCATCTGTTTGCATCCACTATAGAGCCCCTTGAAGTATTCCCTGATTCGCCCCTTACAAAACTTCCCTCCACACTTATCTGTTTGCATCCACTATAGAGCCCCTTGAAGTATTCTCAGGTCTAGTCCTTACAAAACTCCCCCCACACTTATCTGTTTGCATCCACTATAGAGCCCCTTGAAGTATTCTCTGGTCCAGTCTTTACAAAACTTCCCTCCCTCTTATCTGTTTGCATCCACTGTGGAGCCTAAAAGTCAATCCTTACAACAGGGCAAATCCTCTGGGCTCCGGAACAATGCACTTCCACCATCATCATTCCTCTCATAGGGTTCACTGCCTGGGTCAGAATCTGCAGTGACATGCATCTCTTCGCAGACTAGGATAAACACATTTAGAAACTTACATTCAGCCATTATCTGAAACATGCAGGAATTCATATATATATATATATATAACATTCAGTACAACATAGCAAACGGTGTGGTCAACAAATCTCAACAAAGTTATTATCTCTGCACAATATTATGCTTGAAGACATCAATATAGACGGCAAAGACCTGAGGATTGTAAAACATCTATACTGGCAGCAAGAAGCAGCAGTTCGAGTTGAAAATAGAATTGGAAAATATCAACCTATAAAACAAGGGGTTCGACAAGGATGTGTACTATCTCCAGACCTTTTTTCTCTGTATAGCGAGAATATTCTAAGAACGATCATCACAGAACCAGGCATAAAAATTGGAGGATACAATATTAACAACCTTCGGTATGCTGTCGACACAGTACTGATAGCTGAGAACCAACAAGACCTGCAAAATCTCTTGGATAAAGTCGCCAAAGAAAGTGAACAGAAAGGCCTTACTTTGAACATAAAAAAGACAGAGACTATGGTTATATCTAAGAAACAGAATCCACCAGCATGCAGTATTAAATTAAACGGAACTATTCTAAAGCAGGTGCAGAAATTCAAATACCTTGGAGCAGTAATAACTTCAGATGGCAAATGCAGAACAGAAATTAGGAACAGAACAGGCCAAGCAAAGACTGCATTTCAGAGAATGAGAAACATATTATCCAACACATCCTTATCAATGAATGTTAGAAAACGAGTCCTAAAATGCTATATTTAACCTATCTTGTTATATGGAAGTGAACCATGGACAATAGGCAAGTCTGCAGAAAAATCATTGGAAGCAGCAGAAATGTGGTTTATTAGAAGAATGTTGCGAATCCCCTGGACAGCAAAAATAACTAATGAAGAATGTATGAGAAGAGTTGGAGAGACAAAAAAACCTTGTCAAAAAGATAAGAGAGAGACAATGTACTTTCATAGGACATGCAATGAGAAGAGGGAGCATTGAAAATATTATAACAACAGGAAAAATAGAAGGAAGAAGATCAAGAGGAAGACCAAAAGAAATGATACTGGACAGTCTGACGGGATGGTGTGAGAGGAGATCACCAACTGAGCTGATGGCCTGCATGAAGGATCGGATACTCTGGAGAAGCATAATAGCCAACGCCAATCGCACGGCACATGATGATGATGATGACATATTTATTATTTTAAAGACAAACAGGCTGGCAATAGTTTGACAAAATGACTTATTATATAGATGGAGAGAGAGAGAGTTGAGGGAGAGAGAGAGTTGAGGGAGAGAGTTGAGGGAGAGAGAGAGTTGAGAGAGAATACACACACCCACACGCATAGATAGATAGATAGATAGATAGATAGATAGATAGACAGACAGACAGGCAGGCAGGCAGATAGATAGATAGATAGATAGATAGATAGATAGATAGATAGACAGATAGACAGACAGATAGACAGACAGACAAACAGACAGACAGACATATAGACAGACAGACAAACAGACAGACAGACAGATAGATAGATAGATAGATAGATAGATAGATAGATAGATACACAGACAGATAGATAGATAGATAGATAGTTTGCTGGAACATTTCAGAATGAGTCAGTTGAGGCCCCAGTTGCTGTCTCGTGCGAGGCACCCTCTGGCAGGAGTTTGGTCCGACACCAAGAAATTAAAATCGTGGATGTAGCACAGAAAATTTTTAATTTTTATTTTTGTTTCTCTTATACACATTATTGTGTTCGAACATATGTATATGTGTAAGTGTCTCATGAGCGTGTGAAAGTTTTAATGTGTGTTAGAGTAAAGCGATGTGCTATGCCCTACTTCCTCAGCTGCTGCTCATACAAGTACCGGTCCAGTCTCACAGTAGGAAGGATTAGATAGCGGTTCCTGAACTGTCATTTTAACATTAACCAAACTGAAGTAACGTAACGTAACGTCATTATTCTCTGTTGTCTCCCTTTAGAAGGTTGGCTCCAGTGGCTCGCCAAGTTCATGCTCACATTGTTTTAACGATGTACACGGACTAAGCCAAATCTAGTGTTGCTGTTATTGCTGCTGTTTTTGTCTTCATCCACTTCTTCATCTTCTTTGTCTTCTTCGTCGTCTTCTTTGTCTTCTTCTTCTTCACTGTTTCTACGGCCGACCTACGTATTTCATCTGACTTAATTTTGCTGATGACATAACTCTTATCAGTAATAATGTGAATTCCATGCAAGAAAAAACAGATAGCCTATCTTCACTGGCTAGCAAAATAGGACTTGAAATTAACAAGGACAAAACAAAGATAATGAAAATTCCCATCAATCAAAATGGAAAAATACACATAGAAGGGACAGATATTGAAGAAGTCAATCAATTTGCATACCTTGGCAGCTACATAGACAAGGATGGTGACACTAGAAAGGAAGTTAGGATCAGAATTGCAAAAGCAGCATCAATCTTCAAGAATCTTGAGAACATATGGAATTCAAAAGTTATAAGCACAAAAACCAAGTTAAGACTATTCAATTCAAATGTAATATCCACCCTCATTTATGCATGCGAAAGCTGGAAAACAACTAAAGAAATAGAAAAGAAATTAGACTCTTTTGAAAACAAATGCCTAAGGAAAATACTCGACATCAAGTGGAATGAATTCAAGAACAATGCAGAGATAAGACAGATGACTGAACAACAACCAGTCTCACGGGTGATCAGGAAAAGGAGATGGACATATGTTGGTCACTTGATGAGAAGAAATGATCAGAGAATCCCAAAACAAGCTATCAAGTGGAACACAACAGGCCGAAGAAAAAGGGGCAGACCGCGTGAAACTCTAAAGAGGACATTATTAAGAGAGGCCAAGTTAACAGGCATAACATCCTTTGATGAGGTTGAAAGACTCGCCGAAGACAGGAAAAATTGGCGAACTACTTTGCGAGCCCTATGTGACGTCTAACGGCACGGGAAGGATATAAGATATAAGATAAGATATATATATATAACATTCAGTACAACATAGCAAACGGTGTGGTCAACAAATCTCAACAAAGTTATTATCTCTGCACAATATTATGCTTGAAGACATCAATATAGACGGCAAAGACCTGAGGATTGTAAAACATCTATACTGGCAGCAAGAAGCAGCAGTTCGAGTTGAAAATA